>JANRMT010062854.1:70319570-70346839 GCA_026402145.1 Polypterus bichir lapradei | reverse complement strand
TGAAATTATCTGGTCCTCACTTGAAAGTATCTGGTGCGCACTTGAAAGTATCTGGTGCTCACTTGAAAGTATCTGGTGCTCACTTGAAAGTATCTGGTGCTCACTTGAAAGTATCTGGTGCTCACTTGAAAGTATCTGGTGCTCACTTGAAACTATCTGGTGCGCATTTGTTACATCTGATGCGCACCAGAAAAATCCTCAGAAAAAAATTGCACAATGTCCCCTTGGGGGCTCCGCATATTTCTTCTCTTTCAATTTGCCTTATTTTTGGCAGATTATATGTGGATCACTGGCTGGTGCCCCAAAGTTTAATGGTCACTTTTAACTTTTGTCCTACAACATTTACCGAACAAATTATTTGGGACAACTGTACACCTGCTTATCTATGCAATTATTTAATCAGCCAATCATTGTAAACTATCTACTTTGAGTGAAAAGTTGCAATTATTGTAAAAGTCAAATCAATGTAAATTTCAAATGTTAAAAAACAGTGATGTTCTCATTTTACAAATCTCTTTGTGAAAATAATCTTCTCAATTAAAGATTAATTCATCTTTTCAGAGTCCTGTTAAAAAGTCTATATTGTATTGTTTTCAATCTGTAGGTGGTCCTTGGCCCAATCTGTCAAAAGCCTAGCCCACCAACCCAAGAAGAATTAAATTGCATCTTTAATGGTGTAGTGTGGACTTAAAGCTGACGTTTGTGTTCAGCTTGTTTTTTAGTTTGAATTTTGTTGATTTGCTTTTCTGATTGGTGTATTAACCTTTGTTAATCATTTCTGTTTGTTTGATTATTTCAGACTTAAGATGTTTTATTTTTAATTTGCATTGTTATGTATCACAATATTGTTAAACACTTCAAAATTCAAGAAGATGACACACATGTTGTAGTTTTGCCAAGGTTTCATCTCTGACCTTAGTCTTATTTTTTTTTGGTTGTTCTTGTGACTGTTTTTTATATATTATTTTGATATAATCATTAATAAATGTGGTTTTCCTTATTTCTTTCTTTTTATATTTAGTAGTTTTCATTAAAATATTTTCTATTTTGCAATTATTTTGTGATTTTCGCTTCATCTTTAACTAATGTATATTTATTTGGACATTAATATCCTTAAATGGTCACAATTGATCTGGTCCACTAGGCTGATTGACAGTCTAAGTTAACTTAGGAGTACGTGACTTTTAGGTGTTTAGGAGTCATTTGCGTGACCATATGTTTCCTTCTTTTGCCCGGACAGTCTGTCGACAGGAAACTTAGCCTGAACATAACAATAGAAGCAGGCGCACTTTAAAGCTGACATTTTTCTTATACCAAGGCTTTTTTATTTTTCTTTTTGCTATATTAGATAATAAAGTCACTTAAATACCTTTTCTTAATAGCTCATGGCTCTAAAAGAGATTGTGAACTGGTTGGAAAAGCCCAAGAATATCTGAAAGATAATACCTTTAAATGTGAAATCATAAGTGATAAGGTCTGAGTAAAGTGCTTTATTAAACATTATTTGATGAAGGGCAATGCCTTAATAGGGTTTGTTTTGATGACTAATTTTGTTATTAAACCATTTCTGTTAGGGTTAATCTAGTTCACTGTTATTTAAACAAGAATGGGTTTAATTTTTTGGCACCAGGTAACACTTAAAAATGTTTTCTAGTTACATTAATGGTAATTAGATATTTACATTTTAAAAATTCACTTTATGAAGGGATTGTCAGGTGCAGATTAACTCCTTCTTGAAGGGGGAAGTATGTATGCCTTCTTTATTAACACCAACCCCTCTGAATCAGTCCTAAGATGTTCAAATTGTAGTTATTTAGCTCATACTTTCAAGACTGTAGTTCAACTCACACACAATAAGAAAGTAGCCTGAATTATTTTAAGTTAGAAATAACTATTTTTCTACTAGGGGTCTTTGCCCCCTGCTCGCTTTACTCACCAACGACCTCCCCACCAGTGCTACGCGCTGTTGTGAAGAGGGGGACTGAACGCACCACAAGGAGATGCGGTTGCTCCTCCAAAAACCTCTCTTAAATGGTGATACAATGGGACACAAACACAGGTTTTTTTTACCTCCTCTTTGCTCGATCAGCTGCTGGCTTGCTACTGCTGCTGTGCCACGTGATCTACATTTCGTGCGGTGCTTTGAATGTTTAAAAGCCTGTACAGCAGCTGTCCTTTTGTCTCACTGCCTTGTCTCTCTTTTTGCCCAGACATCCTCAAATACTATTCAATCTTTTTTCACTGTTCCATTATTTTACCAAGTAATATTTTCCATTTTTTTTGCGCTAATGCGATCTTACTATCATTTTTTTTTAGATTTTCGAATTTTCCCACTTCCATTACCTCTAACCTGCTCTGCATGTGTATCGTGCCATTGTTTTTGAATTCTTTACGACATTCTGCTTTGTCTTTTTCCGGCCCTGGGTGTGACATAAGAGCACAGGAAGTGTGTCTGCCAAAAGCATTCCAACAACTGAGAGGTTAGATGACGGGACTTGATTCCAAAAATTGTAAGTATGACGTGACTTGACTGTCTTGTGGGACATGAAAGTGTCTCTCTGTCTCTCTTCAAAAGATCACGTCTAGTCAGAGGAAAAAAAGTCTCATCTTGTCCCAAGATTTTTTTTATAATAGAGAGATATATAAAATAGAGTTAGATCCTCCATTTTCTTGGACTTTTGACACTTAAGTAAAAATTAATATCAGAATCTTTAAAACGTCTACTTTAGTTCTTCGTTTATGAGCAATTTTTACTTGAGAAAAGTAGAGATACCTTTTTTGAAAAGTGACTCAAGTATGGCTGTTTGGTACTCTATACAACACTGACTGTGGGAGAGAAATGGTAATCTAACCACACTAGAAGCCCTGTATTATTGTATTACCTTAATCATCCAAAATGTGTAGACAAAGTGAACAAGTTTAAAGCAAAGCAATATTTATAACACAAAATGAATAATAGCAGTCAGAAACCCTCACACCAGGGTTTAAGAAGATACTTATGAAGGCTGAAGGGTACTGCTAACAAAAGAGACATCTGTGCAAGGGAGAAGGATTGAACACCTTAAGGTGGCTTGTCTTGATTCAGAAGTCGGCCTGATGAATGGATGGTGTGCTGACATCCAAACATATGAGTTTTTCTACAATTACAGTATATCTCAGTTCTCTATTCTTTATGCCATTTTCCCCAAGTCAGGTTCTAGAACCTGTGATGTTACTTACAAATAGTTGGCTAATCATCATGATAATAGACACGTCTGCCTAAAAGATTTAACCATAAAAATATGTGCAAAACATCTTATTTAATCAAGAGTATTTTTTTTGTAAAGTATCCAGTTTCTGAGGGTTGGAAACATGCCACATGATCACTGATTTACAAACTAACCTAAGATTATAATGTATTATACACTGAGGCAAAAAAATGTAAGTAGACATTTTGATACAATACATAGAATTATAAATTAAAATATAAAGTAGAGTCCCATGGCCCGTTGCTCTATTTTTGAAGCTTTTGTGAGTAAAACTTTATCTTTGCAGTATGGACTTTGAACCCGGACACAAACAGACACTGACTCACAATGTCCCAGAAACACACACGTTTATTATTTCCTCCTCCCTCTGCACCCACAATATAGTGCACAAACCCCAATACTCTCTGTTCAATCCTTTCTTTGGCTTTCCTTTTGTTTCTCTTCTGCTGTCTCCATTCCTCCCATCACAAGCTCCGTCCTCTGCCTTCCGACTCCGACTCTCTGAATGGAATGAGGCGGTCTCTTTTATACTTCTCCCGGATGTGCTCCAGGTGCTTCCTGATGATCTTCTGGCAGCACTTCCTGGTGTGGTGAAAGTGCTGCCCTTGCACCTGGAAGCATTCCGGGCATATCTGAAATCTCTTACGGCAGCACTTCCTGATGTGGCGGAAGTGCTGCTATCCAGGGCTCCATAATCATCCGGGCCCCCATTTAGACCAGGGCGGCTGCCCTCTCGTGGTCCAGGGGAGGTACGGTCCCTCTCCCGGTCCTTCCAGGTGTCCCAGCTGGGCAGGATCCCCAGCCGTCTGCCACAGCAGAAAAAAAGTTCACAGTCCAATATAAGTTCACTGAAGCTTGTCTGACCAAGTTGCATCAAAAAGCAGTTCACTGTAGTTTTTTAAGCAGAAAGTCTACACAAAATGGCACTTTGTCTCACCGGCACACCCCCATACACAGAATTCCAATACTGTTTTACCTCATCTAACTTCAGACATTAACCCTTTCCTAGCAGTCATACACTATTTTAGAAGTAAGAAGCCTCCTTTGTTAGACAGAAGTGAAAATGGCAATTTCATTATCATAACAAGTGCAATGAAAGGAAGAACATGGGGAAATCAGAAAAATACTGATAAAAGTGGCATAACGACCACATAGATAGATAGATACTTTATTAATCCCAAGGGGAAATTCACATAATCCAGCAGCAGTATACTGATACAAAAAACAATATTAAATTAAATAGTAATAAAAATGAAAAAAATAAAAATAAAAAAGCAGACAATAACTTTGAGTAATGTTAGCATTTACTCCCCCGGGTGGAATTAAAGAGTCGCATAGTGTGGGGGAGGAACGATCTCCTCAGTCTGTCAGTGGAGCAAGACAGTGACAAAAGTCTGTCACTGAGGCTACTCCTTTGCCTGGAAATGACACTGTTCAGTGGATGCAGTGGATTCTTCATGATTGACAGGAGTTTGCTTAATGCCCGTCGCTCTGCCACAGATGTTAAACTGTCCAACTTTACTCCTACAATAGAGCCTGCCTTCTTAACAAGTTTGTCCAGACGTGAGGCGTCTTTCATCTTTATGCTACCTCCCCAGCACACCACCGCGTAGAAGAGGGCACTCGCCACAACCATCTGGTAGAACATGTGCAGCATCTTATTGCAGATGTTGAAGGATGCCAACCTTCTCAGAAAGTATAGTCGGCTCTGACCTTTCTTACATAGAGCATCAGTATTGGCAGTCCAGTCCAATTTGTCATCCAGCTGCACTCCCAGGTATTTATAGGTCTGTACCCTCTGCACACAGTCTCCTCTGATGATCACGGGGTCCATGAGGGGCCTGGGCTTCCTAAAATCCACCACCAGCTCCTTGGTTTTGCTGGTGTTAAGATGTAAGTGGTTTGAGTTGCACCATTTAACAAAGTCTTTTATTAGCTTCCTGTACTCCTCCTCCTGCCCACTCCTGATGCAGCCCACAATAGCAGTGTCATCAGCGAACTTTTGCACGTGACAGGACTCCAAGTCATATTGGAAGTCTGATGTATATAGATTGAACAGGACCTGAGAAAGTACAGTCCCCTGCTGCGCCCCTGTGTTGCTGAACACAATGTCAGACCTGCAGTTCCCAAGACGCACATATTGAGGTTTGTCTGTAAGATAGTCCACGATCCATGCCACCAGGTGTGAGTCTACTCCCATCTCAGTCAGCTTGTCTCTAAGGAGCAGAGGTTGGATGGTGTTGAAGGCGCTAGAGAAGTCCAAAAACATAATTCTTACAGCACCACTGCCTCTGTCCAAGTGGGAGAGGGATCGGTGTAGCATATAGATGATGGCATCCTCCGCTCCCACCTTCTCCTGGTATGCGAACTGCAGAGGGTCGAGGGCGTGGCGGACTTGTGGCCTCAGGTCGTGAAGCAGCAGCCACTCCATGGTCTTCATCAGATATGACGTCAGAGCAACAGGCCGGAAGTCATTCTGCTCACTAAGACATGATACCTTTGGGACAGGGGTGATACAAGATGTTTAAAATAGAGCAATGAGCTATGGGACTTTGCTTTGTAAGTGTGAAACAACTGTGAATGGAACCTTACCTTCTTAAAAAAAGAAAAAAAAAAAAAATCGGTAGTGTTCTTCCCTAGACTTTCTCATGTCTCAGATATGAGGATGGATATTTGAGGAGTAAACCACAAGACAATGATTATATTTTTATATTGTGTACATTAAAGAACCGTCAACAGCAAATCAAATCAAATTAATAATATATTGAACAATTATTATTAAAGTAAAGTTGAATAAATTGAATTCTGCAGCTGCATGAATAAAAGGTAAAGTACCACTTCCAGTTAATGGAAATAGCTGAAAAGTTGGTAGAAATCTAAGTTTTGTACCTAATGCTTGTATGCAAAATTTGGTTGACCTAAGAGAAAGTGTTCTCAAGTTATCATGTTTACATACACAAGCGGACACACACACATTTTTCCAAAAATGGTATTTTCAGATGCAGGGAGGTCTAAAATGTCAAGATTCATCAAAATCTCGAAATGGAATTTTTGGAGGATTCCAATACTTCCCCTAAACTTCATATACAAGAAAATCGGGGAGTTCTAAAACATTGAGATTCATCAAAATCTTGACTTCGGATCTTTGAATGATTACAATACTTTCCCTGTACTTCGTATTACCAGAAAGTAAAAAATCACAGTCCAATATATGTTCACTGAAGCTTGCCTGAGCAACTTGCAGCAAAAAGCAGTTCACTGTAGTTTTTTAAGGAGAATGTCTTAAGCAGACACAAAATGACACTTTGTTTCTCCGGTACACCCCCATACGCAGAATTCCAATATTATTTTACCTCATTTAACATCTCCAGACATTAACCCTTTAATGACACTCATACAATTTTTAGAAAGTGAAAGTTAGTTTTCTTTAAACCAGTGATACTACTTTTCAGTGTAAGAAGTCTTCTTTCTTAGCTATAAAACACAAAGATGGCTTTATTATCATAAGATATTGATAAAACAGGCAAAATAACATAACATCTACGTTTCCAAGACGTAATCCCCATGATACTAATGGATTGGTTGAACCATTTCTCCAGTTAACAGCACCAAATAAAGCACTCTCCCCTGCCACTCTCTCAACCTTGAACTTTTCTTACCGTCAGTTTACCTTTCACCCCCAAGTTTCCTCCTGACTGTACTTCTGTTGTAAGAAACTTTAAGCCCAGTCTCGGGATCAACCACTGGCCAAAATTACATTCTGGGTCGGTGTCCCTCTACTTTAGTTTGTAGGGTCACCAGGATATAATTTCCTTTGTTGACACCTGTTATTTATCTATGTGAATTGTCTGTTGTTCTTAAAAGGCTCGATCTTCCCTGTTTAAAAAGACTGCATGGGCCTAGAAGATCCAGAGAGAGAGACCATGTGCCACTAGAAACCACAAAAGTTTCCAAACATTTGCCTTCCCTACCTGGCTTCATTGTTTCTATGGCCCTCTGCGACTCAAATGAGAAAATCTCATGTACTTGGCCTGCTAGGTCTTCTGCTCTCCCACATCTTAGAGGAACAGTCTAGCCAGACAGAACCTCTTCTTATGGTGTCTTTGCCTGATGTACTTTTAGGGAACTGGCACACGTAAAGAGCATGTCATCCCCTAATGGACCCAGCATTACTCCACTAGTACATTCAGAATAATTTCCACAGTCATTGTATGTCTATGTGTCTGCTCTGGAAGTCTGATGGTGGCTTTTAGGTTTTCTCTCTGCCAGCCTTGTGATGCTCTTGCTGGACAAGTCTTCACACACTACATATTGCTCTAAGCTCCTGACTAAACTTTGCAGTCATATGGTAGCATTTGACCTAAAAGAGTCCTTACTTTTTGTAACATACTTTTGAACATTTTAATATAGTCATCACTGGCAAATTTAACTTCGCTACATGCATAATTAACAGGGTAAAGGTCTACAAATGTACAGAATTTGTCCATATTAGTCAGTCAGTCAGTCAGTAGTTATCACAAAAATATATAAAGCATTTTTTTTAAATCAAGCAGTTTAATCATGGTCTTTGACAGACAAGAACATTTAATTTTGACAAAACCTTGGAATAATGGATATAAAATATTTTAAAACACCAATGGATAGAATATGAAATAGTCATTTTTCAGCTCATCATAGTTCAGATAGAACAAATGTTTTACCTCAAGATGTTCTGTCTGTGGTGACATCTTCTAAACCACAAATAAATCATTTGTTCATGAACTTACAAATACCTGAACAGTTTCAAAACCAGGTGAAGATGTACCATTCTAGCATGCTGTACTGCTTCTGAATGTCGGCTCTGTTTCATGTATACTTTAATGCTGTACTAAATACCGCTGGCTGTGAAAAATAATATCAATTCATACTAAACAGAAAATTCAAAGTGTTAAATCTACAGTATGTGTACAGTTGGAAGGACACTTTAAATGACGCGGAAGTGTTGGGGTGCCAGCCAGGTCACCTCTTTTAATCCAAACGTAAATAAATTCAATCAAAAAAGAATGCTTGATAGTGTATGCTGGAGGTATTTTAAATAAATTAAATATGAGTCTTTGTAAAGTCTTTAACGGGAAATAAATGGGTCGTCTTTGGGAAGCTTCATGCTGTTTGTAGTTCGAGTCCGATGTAAGACAACATTCCCCAGAGCATCTGCTCTTTTATAGTCCTCTGGCCATTAAGGATGGACTCAATTGGCCTCAGTGGGCATTCACTTGCTGCAGTGGATGACAAAAGAGACAACAATATTAGTGACTGCGCCCCCTCTTTCTCAGGGGTGGTATTCACTTACCTCCAATAACCCTGAAAGGTGATCCTCCAGTGTGCATGTGTGACAAGTATAAGAACACTAATACTATATTAAAGCACTTTTAACTATAATTGTATTTGAAAGTCTTTGTGAATAAATGCCTAATCAGCTGTCCCCAATAAAATTTTATCCATTTGGAGTTCATAGTGTGGTCACTGTACATTGATAAATATTTACAATTATTTTAGGCATTATTCTTAAAACATTTTATTTCTATATACTTTTGCCTGTTACCCCATATTACTGAGAAACCAAGAATGTAGCATCAGCAGAAGTAAATTCTGAACATAAAGTAGAGAACAGGAAAATCTAAGTTCTTCCATTTTAAAAGTGTAGCTATTTTTGTGGATATTGCTATTTGTATTTTTGTGGCTACCGTAGATACCCGTATATAGATGCATTTTTTTTCTTAAGAAGTAGGCCTAAAAACCCAGGTGCATCTTATACATGGATACTTTTATTACAAAAATTATAAATCTATATATATAATTCATTAAGGGCACGCAAGACACTGAGCGCAAGCAAGACGCTGAGGGCACGCAAGACAGTGAGCGCAAGCAAGACAGAGCCCCGCCACCAACTCTAACCCTCTTACCACGTCATGGGATACGCACAAAAGAGCCACGCACGCCAACTGTAACCGTCCTCCCAAGTCCAGCGTTACTCTCGAGGCACGCAACAACTCACCAAACACAGCCTCAGTTGCTTTCATCTGTGCAAAAGTCCACATGCACCTCTGAGTCACGTTGACTTTACACCGCACGCAAGACAGAGAGCCACGATCGCCAACTCAAAGAGCCCCGCCCACCAACTCTAACTAAGGGCAAGTAAGACAGAGAGCGCACGCAAGACAGAGAGCCCCGCCCACCAACTCACAGAGCCCCGCCCACCAACTCTAAGACCATGGGATACGCACGCATTTAGTGTATAAATGGATATAAATAATTGCATGTAAACGATTCGCCAAAATCTGTTGTATGTAAGCGATACTGTTTAAAACGTTATTGTTTTTTCATCAGAAAACCCGGTTTCCACGTCTACCTGTATTAGTTTAAATGGCAATTTTACCACTCGCAATAGGGCGGACGCGTTGACTTATCGTGTCGACTGGGCAACACAGTGAATGCAGCGTCTATCTATATAGTTTATTATAATATCAGAAATTTATTATAAAAATTTCAAATTACAATACCGTATTCATCAATATTTATCCTTGTCGTCACTGTCCTCATTAAACAAAGCATCCCACTCCTGTTGTGCTATACAGTCATCATGATAGTCCAGGTCTTCCTCCTTTTGGTCATCATCAGCGTCGTCCATCCGAGTGTCGTCTTCCATGCCGTCTAATATGTTGCTGATACAACATTTCTTGAATCCCTTCACCATGGTCTTGATTGGCAATTCTTTCCAGGCGTCTACTATCCATTGGCAGATTGTAGGCATGTCGACTTTCCTCATGTTGCCGCCCTTGGTGAAAGTGTGTTCACCATTAATCATCCACTCGGCCCATTTTTTCTTTAGTGCTGCTTTGAATGGCTTATTCACGATGGCATCCATCGGTTGCAGAATACTTGTCATGCCGCCGGGGATGATGATGAGGTTTGTATTGTGTCGCTTCAATTTGGATTTAACATTGTCGGTTGTATGGCATCGGAAGGCATCTAACACCAGCATCAACCATTGTTTCCCTAGACCACCATCACGTTTCATCCATACTGTTTTCAGCTAGTCGTCCATTATGCTGTCATTGAACCATCCTTGTTTTTGCACCCTGACTATCACACCACTTGGGAACTTGTCTTTGGGCATGGTTTTCCTCTTGAAGACGATGTATGGTAGTAACTTTGTACCATCAGCCATACACCCAAGCATCACGGTGAAACGGTTCTTTTCGTTTCCAGTTGATCGCATAGTGATTGTCCTTGTGCCTTTGATGTTTACTGTGTTCTCGGATGGCAGGTCGAATGTCAACGGAGTTTGGTCGGTGTTTCCAATCTGGCTCATGCCGTAGTCGTATTTCTGACGCATATTGATGACATAACTTTGAAATTTCGTTAATAACTTCTCGTGTCGCTGGGTAGTCGCTGACTAATAGTAGTTCTTTGTCTTATTGAAAGATTATTTCTTTCAAAGAATCTCCGACACCAGTTCATCGACGCCTTGAATTCTATGATGCTTTGCTCTTTCGCCAATCTTAGAGCCTGTAAACGAACGGTAGTGGTGCTGACCCCCAGGCAGTCTCGACAGGTATCTTCAATCCATTTATTGAGTACCTTTTCCAGGTAAGGGTGGTGAGCCTTCGAGCCTCTGTTCGCCCTCTTTACCTTTCGCATTTCTTTGATGGTACTTTCGGCTTTTCTCCATTTTCTGATTACGCATTCTGTCGGACCAAATTGCCGCTCAGCTGGCCGGTTCCTGTGTTCTTTCGCGTACGTGATCACTTCCAGGTTAAACTTTGCAGTATAGCTCTGTTGTGTTGTCTTCGCCATGTTGACTGGGTAATAATGAACAGCTATCTTTAAAACTAATGGGATATTTATACTACCGGTGTGTACATGGAAGTGTAATATCAACCAATCATAGAGAAGTATTTGAATCAAAATTTATTATCGATTTATCATCGGCTGGAGTCTCACTGAACACATACCGACGAGACTTACAGTGTGGTGCAAAAGTTTTGTCGCAGTCATTCAATTTGAGCCGGTGGATATGCATGATGCTCTCGGCGCGTAGATGGGAGCGTCCATTGAACTTTATGATCGTGTGCGCGTGTGTCAGTGCCTCTCCTTTGCCTTCTCCTTCGCTGGCTGTGTGACGGGGACAGAGAGGAGTGGTTTGAATCCAATTTGAATTTCAAGGTTTGTTTTCAAGCAACAGTCGGTTAGCAGTGCTGCAATTGTAGCTACCGGGGTATGCCTCAGTCCGCGCGCGATTAGCCATCGCCCCCGCACTGGCATTTCACACCATTTTAAGTTAAAGTATTTTTCAGGTGTAGCGTCACTAATACTGTATCAATTTTGGAGAATGACACGGCATTTGAAAGCTCATTTTACAATACATCCACCTGTATGCCTTATTGTAACATTTGGAAATTGTTTTATTTTGAATTTTCACGTCACCGATACGTCGTTTTCGCTGTCTAGTATGTTTCTCGCTCTTTGTTGTTGTTCAGAGAGACTCCAGCCTAACACAAACGCATGGATACAATCACTGCGCTGGCGGCAGCAGCTTTTAATTAGTAACTCAAAATCAGGATGCGTCCTATAAACGGGTACACAGGTTTTTCCATGGTTTTTAGGGTCAAAAATACACTGCGTCCTATACATGGTAACGCCCTATACGCAGGTATTCACGGTATGTGTGGGTGGCATGGCAACACAAATGCTTGTGACGCTACTTCACACTATTTTCTGTTTTGTTGTATTTTTTTTCTATACATTGATAAGTACTCATAATTACAGGATAGATTAGGGTTCATAAATTTAGGGTAATTGTCTTCTTCATTTGAATATACTTTCTTTTCTAGTATATTCTACTTTTCTGTAGCAATACACTGGAGATAAATCTAAATAAATGTGATTTTGACCTTTTGTTTTTCAGCATTCGATTACAGGTCATTAATTAGCCACAGCTGTCTTCTTTGAGTCCAGTAGTTTCTTCCCAAAATCCTGAGATGAGCTGGTTAGGTTAATTCGTGTGATGCTGTTTAGTGTTTGGTTCTTACCCAGTGTGCAAAGCTACTGTTGCTTTCTGCAACCATATAATGGAAAAAAGCAGATTTAGAAAAATGATAGATTGGAAGATTTTAACTTCAGAGGTTTTCTTTCTTGCAACTGCATGTATATTGATGCCTGACAGTGTGAGAGTTATAATTATATAGCGATTAATCATGAGACACTCATTTGCTAAGACTGTACTTGGCCATTGAGATGGTGCTATGAATGTTTGTAGGCAAGTGTTTATTTTAGACATGTTAATTTTAACTATTTATTTTGTTATCCTTATGCTTCTATTGTGTTTATTATGTGTTCCATTGTTTTGGATTTTCTTTCTAGCTGGTACCAATATTGTTTTTGGGGACACTGCTCTGTTGCTGTCATGTGATCATTTGTTGGCAGTACATTATCTTGCACCTTTAGATATGGTCACCCTGAGATGATTTGGGTTTAGTCTGAGTTACAGCACTGGCAACATATTTGTCTTTAACAGAGTAAATTATGTGACATTCTGAATTCTTTTTACAGATTTATGAGGAAATTGCTAAGACAGCTCTGAGAATACAGCAAATCTTTTCTAAGGCTATGAGAGGTGTGAAAGAGGTAACAATGTCTACTGGAGGAGTACAGTTAAGCAATAAGGAAGGAAACAGATAAATTGTGGAAGAGTTGTGTGTATATTGTGAGGATTCAGGGCATGCTGTGGTCAAATGCTGGATATTATAGAAAAAGTTGCAGTGCATCACTAGCTGGGGCAACCTCATGATCTACTAGTAACAAAAAACTTACTATGCACCTGTAACAATAATTAATCAGTTTGATCTGTCTGCTCTAACAGATTCATAATCAGTGGAAAATTTTGTGAACTCAACCCTTTTACAACAAATTTGCTGCCAGAAAATATCCATCCATCAAGAATTGATCCCTTGGATGGTGGACCTATTAGGAATGGGTTTGTTTAATTTGACACCCGTAACCTTACGCATTGGGTGTTAGCAATTTGGAAATAAGCATTTTTTTGTTTTTAGCTGTTCGTTCTCACAAGTGCTCAATCGCTGTGTGAAAGTTTATGGATGGACTGAAACCTTAAACAGTCTTAATATTTCGGTCTTAGCATGGAGCTTTCTCTGAAACAATACATAGCATTTCACTTCATGATTCAGTTTGCAGTTTTGGCTCAGGTGGAAACTTTTATTAACACCTCCTGGCTGTTCTTGTTTAGATTTCATTTGTGGTTTAACCCTCTGGTTTTTAATAATGGTGGTTCTGAACTCTAAGATATCGACCCTCACTGCAGTTTCTCAAAAACGCCCACATCTCCTGTCCCTGAAATAAATTAAGCATTTTTTCTTAATGGCTGATGATTGGAGCCAGAATGCAGGAAATTATATTTAGATCTTCATGAAGTTAACTGTCAAAAGGTGGCACTATATATGTATATTAGTTATGTCTTTATCAAATGATAATTTCAAATATTCAAGGTTTTGTCTTTATTGTTAAATTAATTCCCAATTATTTCTTTGTATATTAAATAAATGTACTAAAAAACAAAAAGGATCACTGAGGCATATACACTACTAGATTTGTGGAAACGCATTTTCACGTTACATTAGTAGAAACTAAATGGTTTGCAGACATTTTTACATTCTTTTTTACTTTGTTCTTTATCCTTTTCACTGTAAACATGGAACATGCTCTGCAGTTTAATTTGGACAATTTAACAAGTTTGATTAAATGGTGTTTGTATGCTTAAAATATTAAATTAATTTTGAATATTTTTAAACATTTATCACCTCTCTAAAACCAGGTTTGTCTTTAATTAAGAAGTTGGTCTGTTGCACCTTCTAGAACTGATCTGTTCTGCATATGAACATTAAACTAATTTATTATTTTTCGTATATTCAATGAAGATGTTTCCATTTTCTAATCTAGAATAAAAAACTCCCATAGAAGTTTGTGGTATTGAATTGTACACCGCTTTGCTTATTTAAAACCTCTGTGGACTACAGTGTCACAAAAGCAATTTCACCATTGTTTAATTTTGGTAAAATGTAGTTTTATACTTGAGCAGGTAGAAAACTTGGCTAATAGCTTTTTTCAACTATCATTTACATTTCAAAATAAGTTTCTGCTCCTGCTGTAAATATTCTGTGTATTTGTAATTGTAGTTCAACCAATGAAGTCACAAACAAAGCTATAGTGCAGCAAACCAAAATATGTCTTGCAAAAAAAAAAAGAAAATCTTCCAAACCTATAGAAAGGTGTTGTGTTTTAACATAATTCACTAAACATAGCAGATACAGGAATGTTTCCACACAATATTTTAGGATTTACATTTATTCTTTAAGCATCATGTACTTACTTTATTATTTGCATAGCTGCAAAGCAACAGAGTGGAATGTAAAAAAAATGTTTTCAAGTAAATGAACATTTTTATTATCCCACTGCATTTTTACACTGTTGAATTTCTTTTATGTGGAGTCATTACAAAACAAAAGCTTCTTTTTTTTTTATAAATTCTGTTTCAGGTCTCAGGTGTAATTACAAAATTACAAAGGTCTTGCATATACTCCTGTTTCAAAGCTGATTAATGCAGCCAAGTGCACTAACATCTCACTGCCATTATCTTGGAATAATGAAAAGGATCAGTTGTCAGAAAAGGAGGAGCGTTCTGTGCATTACTTCTGTCCCACAGGAAAATGCCAAATACAGAGCTTTTATTGCTTTTGTGGCTATGTGATTTGTACAAATGGTTTGACTTTTAGATTGCATCATAAGCTTCCTCATATAAAACAGGTATTTAAATGGTTTCTGCTATGTGCTTCTGATATTAACATTTTGCCATTAAAAAGTGTAGAGCATAATCTTTATCTTCTACTATTTACATTTTTAGATCATGACACATCTACAGAAGAGGAAATTATGAGGAAAACAAATACAGAACATACTGGTTAAATAAATGAAGTATTAAAGGTATCCCAATGAGTCTTTCTCTTCCTTCCAAAATCATTGTCTTAGACACATCTCTCCCAGTCTACCTTCTGCATGCCCTCTTTAGTTTCCACATCTTGCTCTGGTTACAGATACACCTAACAGAGCTAACAGAACCTTACCTTTGTTTATCACTTGTAGTAATGGGGCAAACTATACCTAAATGAGAACTTAGATGTTCTTTATAACCTAATTAACCTTGCATGAAATGTGACCATTTACTAGCATATCTTCTTGTAAGTTAAGATAGCAAGACAGAAATAGAAGCTTGACCTGTGACTGTGTCCTATAAGTTGTGGATGCTAGAATGTCTCCTTTGCCACTAAACCACACTGCTCTAAAAGCTGTCATTTAAGAGCCAAGTGACCAACTGTTTTGGTTTACGAAGACACCAGAAGCTCCTGCTCCTGTGCTGGAGCTTCAGAGCATGCTGTCACCATTTCAACCTTTCCATTTCCATTCCGTTTCATCCAGTCACATAATCCACTCTGGTGTTAATGATCCTGGTGTATGCCAAACCATTTTTAAATCCACCCTGGTGTTAATGGCCCCATAGTACACCAATCGGTTATCTAGTCTTATGAATACTCTTCCACCTCTCTCTGCTGCTACTGCCAACTCTACAGCTGTTTGTAGTTTTTTGGTACCAGTCATCCTGCATCCCCCAATTGTCCTTTCAGCACTGACTCTGCTATTGCTGTTGTCTCTTCACAGCTCGCTAGTATTAATTGAGTTCTGACATCACTTTTTCAGGGTTGTCTCTCAGAGATGTTCGAAAATCGCTTTGGTCCGTGACGTGCCCGTTTGCATCTACACACCACAACCAAACCACTGTTCTCTAATCCTTTTATTCTTGCTGCCTCAGACCTTTCAGCGCCCAAATTAGCATAGAGCAACCTGACATTTATTTCCTTAATCCTAAGGTAGACTTGAGTCCCAAAGGCTCCAACTCCTATAACTAAGGTATGGAGATCCTAGCAGCTATCATTTCCTGCCCCCAAATGACCTGCCCAAAGACACCATTTGTTGAATATTTTGGATTCACTGTTTATTATGTACAAGTTAATTAACAATCAATAATGTTATCTATACTTAATTATCTGGAAGACCCTAGCCCGCTTTAACAGTTTGCACTATCCCATCCTCTTTCTCGGCTGAGTCACTCTGCTCAAAGGCTACTTTCCAGCTTAACTACCTGAGCCAATTCCTCAGCCCAACTGTCTTACTGTAACCTTGATGGGTAAGCACTATGCTGCTTACAAAACTCACTCTCACCTTGCCCTGTGTTCAACCTAAGGGTACTTTTGGATCCTGCTGTGCTGCAAGTATTCTTGGTCCCTATTGATCCAAAAAGCCACAAAACTACTTGTTCAATTCAGAATAGGTGGGATAGTGCAATATGTTCTCTTTAGTTGATGTGGCTTGTCCTCTTAACATAATAGCTAAGATGTATTGCAGGCTTAGCTGTCTGATAATGAGTAAGCATCCCTAACTCACACCTTGGGGTCATCACATATTCCCTTTGAACCAAACTACATATGCAGTATCCTTTTCTGCATGTCAACCAAGCAAGCCATAGTGAAATGCGACAATCTGAGTGTCGTATAAGGAAAGTACTCCAAACTCTTTGCTCCCAAAGTGACTGTGAAAGGATTCCTAACCAATCAGCCAAAATTCAGGGGGGCATGGGCAGAGTATGGAACTCAGCAAAGAAATTAATAATCTTGCAATTACTGGCTGGCCTATTTTCATCCCCTTATTAAACCTGTGGCTTCTTATCTTTTAAAATGGTCAGTCATGGTGTGCTAATTTTTTGCTGCTCTGGGAGCCAGCCGCCTTTCTTCCATACCGTTGGTCCCAAATTTAACATTACTTTACCACATTGTGTATGAAACAAAGAGACAATGAAGGCTGTTAGCTTGCCATGGTAAAAGAGTTACAAAGGCACCCATCAAATAATTGTTTTTAATTTACTCGTTTATTTGTTCATTCAAGTTTCAGATTTGCTTTTTCCAGTACTGAGTGATGATTTGGGTTTTTGGGTGGGGCTTACTCCAGGAACAGCAGAAGTAAGACAAGAATCAACTCTGGACGAAGGTGTGCAGTCCTGTGTCCTGAACAGGTCTTATGGAGTTAGATTACTCTCAAAAGTTCATGACACATTTTCCAAGCACATTTATGACATTTTGAAAGCAAGCAATACATTTTGCAGAAGGTTTGTTGTCATGTATTGGCCAGTGTTCCTGCATAATGCTATTATCAAAAGTGTGTTAGGCAAGCACAAATGCATTTTGTGTGTTTATGTTACATATCGAGTGAGAGCAATATGTTTTGTAAAAATACTCAGCTCATTTTTAGGGCACACAAAACATTTTACATTTTGGAAAGTTTTCTGGTCATGAAACATTTGGCATTCTTCTTGCTCAGCATTACAGCCAAAAGAAATCAAATGCAAAAGCAGACAGGTAAAACATATTCCTTGTGCTCAAAATATAATGTGCACATAATGTGATGTTTAAGCAAAGTTTCCTGTCTTGGCTTCATTTTAACATTTAAATTTTGATTTTATGTATTTTTCTGTTCATTTTTTATTTATTAATTACTATTGTTTATGCTAATATTGTTATTTGTTTATATGATTTGTCTAATTATGTATTCTCGGATAATTTAATTTGTTTAATATGTAGTTTTTATGTGGGTGAAGTTTTAAGAGGCAGGGCCACTATTACCTCACTGCTAAGGCACCACCCCCAGCCTATGAAGGCAAGCTTGCAGAACAAGTTGCTTGTAGGCCTTTAAATGTGCCTAGGAGGGGAGTTTTGTATTATGAGTGTTGCCTTTCTTTTAAATTACTCAATTTGCTGTAAATTTTGCCTGTCTTTGGATTTCAATTACTGTATTTTGTACTGGGACTTTTGTACTTGTCACTGTGGATTGCCATTTATGCAAATCCTTTTGCTTTGTTATATTTTTGAGTTTTTTGTTATTTATTTCCATTATTGTCAATACATCCTTGTTATTTAACTTTTTGTTGCCCTTTCATGCACAAGTCAGGTGTTGGCAGCAATCCCCTCCCTATCTCGACATTTTGGTATTTTTGGGACCATTATTTAATTACTGCTGAAGCCAAAGTCCCATTTACTCCAGTGTAGACCAAAGCCAACCAATGGAATAGGCACTTAGGCTGCCAAGGAGTGAACTTAACCTGGTCAGGCTAGTAGGGAGCCAGGCCTGCTTTTTGACTTTGTTTTCGAGGCCTCGCACATTTAACCATTGTTGTGTGCTCTGAATCATAACACCTAAAAAATGCATATTGCTCATTTATGAGCATCTGCTAAAGAAAACTGCCAAATGTCATGTGACTATAAAACATCTGTAAAATATAATGCTAGTGATGAAAATGTACTGAGCACACATACAAAATATATTATGTGAAATTAAAATATACCAATCATAGCAGGCACTGTATAAACAGTGGGAGTGAAAATCAATTGACATATTTTTGAAGTGATGAGAAATTGGATTGTGCTTGGTGTTGCAGATGAAAGTGTACACTCCTGCTTATTTTGAGAACAGAAGCTCATGCTGATATCTGCTGTGTTGTGAGAAGCAACACAAATTAGGTAAAAGAGTGCATAACTCAAAAATACCAGACAGACTTCACTCATTCTGATTCCATAAGTGGCCTCTCCAAAGGCAGCCTGATCTCAAACATAACAAACAGGCCTCCTTTTCTGCTTAAGCCAAAAAAGGGCTCAGGATTTAAAAGTTTAAAAACACTTTAAAATGCTCAAAATACACAAAATTTCCTTTCAAAGAAGATAAACTGTAATATCTTTGTCTCAGGACAAGTCCAATGAAATATCTGCATAAATGAAGGATTTATTCATGAATAAATAAAAAATGAAAAAAAAAACATACAAAAGCAAAAAATGTGCAAAAGGTATGCCTAAAAAGGCAACCCAAAACTAACAATTCAAAAACCATACATCAATAGCAATATCTATTTACCAGTTGCAAAAATTCACAAAATAATAGACAAGTCAGTAATAAAATAGATCTTAACTATACAAACATCAATAGTGCTAAGAGGGGAGTCCCTCTATTTCACCAGAATATAAAGGCAAAGGGCTTTACTTCAGAAATTACATCATGGTGACCCCACTTCCTGTGGGTGGAACCACAAAATACAAGGAACATATTCAAATAACTTAAATATACAATACCTGCATTCTAAATATTGAATAGCAATATCAAGAAACATATCATTATCACACATGTGTGCTTGAGAGAGAACTCTAATGTTAATTCCACCTTGAGTCGAGGTTTATTGTTGTCGCCTAATGCTTCTCCTCTCATTTCTCCTGCAGATCCGATGATTGATATCACTTCCGGGTTCCACTCCTCTGGCCCGAAACTTCCACCTCACCTGCCTTTTAACCAATTCCACTGCCGTCTTGAGTCAGTCAATATTTCGACTTGCACCTGAAATGATTTCATCACATTCTTTTGTCAAAAGCCTTATTTCAAATGCATGGGGTTCACCAGCCAGTGCCCCAACCCTTCATGATTTCTCTCTTTATTTGTTACAACATAAAAGTAAAAGTACATGAAATATAACTCAAAATCAAAAATAGCTTTAATGCTGAAACAAAATATAAATCAGGGAACAAACCCTGGCTGTAACATAACATGCTGTTGGAATATGGATTACCAGTAATTTGCTTTACCAGACTAGATGGAATAGTTCAAAGAGCCAACAAAAAGGCACCCTAACAAAACAATATTTGTCTGAAAGAATTCACAGTTTTATTTGAAATGTAATGTCAGTGATCTGAAAAGGATTTGTGAGACAGCCAAGACTGAGAATGGATGGAAAATGTGTCAAAACTGAGAAATCAAAAAACACATGTTGAAGCCAAAATTAGAAGAATGTATTATCCTATATATAAACATCTACGCGTTGAAGTGTGTGTGTCTGTCCGGCCTGGAAGTTAGAGGTAGAGTCGAGCTAAGGGCTCAACCTCAAACAATATGCAAGCGAGGCCAGCAACTCAGCAAAACAAAACCTCCGAAGAAAGGCAAAGTTGCTTAGCTGCTAATACACAAACGATGCGAGCATGTCGGTAAAACGAAACCTCCTAGGAGAGAGATGCCAAGAGTAGTTCCTTTCAATTACCTGACATCTCTACACTTCAATTTTTTTTTTCTGACGATTTCAATAGTTTCTAGGACCCCGTGCTTTTTACAGCATGAGTTTACACAGCTAGTATTAAATAAAGATTGTAGCAAGAGTATGAAGTAGGTTTGCTTCCGTAGCTCAGGCCAACATTTCAACCTGTCTTATCTTAACTCAAAAATCACAGCCTCTGAGGGCATGCTCCTAACAACGTGGGCACCTACACTAACAATGGGAGTCCCAAAATGGTGAAGATATAAAAAAAACCAAAATGGTGGCTGACAGACATCCAAAGAATTAACAACATTTAAATAAATGGGGAAATTCGTAAATAAACAAAATCATATTCTGTGACCCCAAAACCCCCAAAACAAGTGTCAGATCTCAGAATTTGATCCAGAAAAGACAATAAAAAGTAAAAAAAATAGAAGCCAATTTATAACATAAAGCTATAAAATCACTTTTAGCAGAAATCCATTATCAGCTAAACAACAACATACCCTTTGTGCATTGTGTCCCCAGATATGTACCATTGACCATCAGATTAGAAATAAGGCACAACATTATAAACATGAAATAGATGGCAACTAACACCCTAGTTACCAAACCAACAAAATAGTTCAGTGACATGCTGATAACAAGGAGGCCAAACAATCTAAGAATTTGCATAGACTCTAAATTCCATAATGAGACATTTTACAGGTCCCACTACATCATAGCAGCAGTTAAAGATGTCTTATACTGCAAAGCTCATATTCTCAACCTGTAAGACACTTCAGATGAATTCCTTCAGTGCAGACAAGATGATGAACACAATCTTGTGACAAAATTCTGGATCCCCTGTGTCACAATTGCACCAGAAGGCTACCAGCAGAAATTGCATGATCTCGCAATGAAATGGCCATCGCTGGCCTAAATGATATGGAACCCACCTCTAAGACCATATTGAACGTTTGGTATTAATAGCTAGGTGCAGGCAGATGAGACTGTGGCTTGGCTTAAAGACATTCCAGTTTAAAGTGAGGGAGGTGCACATCCATACACATACAGTATACCATCAGTGAGACACCTTCAGGCTGCCCCTGGTAAGGTGATGGTGATCAAAGATATGTCATACATAACAGGTACTAAGGTGGTAGAACACCTCATACACTTTGAGATATGACTTTCCAAATTTGCTGCCCCACCTCTCATGCATATGGTATGAACTACTGAGGAGACCAAAGGATAAGGATATGAAGTGGCACTGGGTACTCAAACAAGATTCAGCAGGGGATTAAATTAAATGACTAGCCACTGTAGCACCTGTTGTTAGGTATTATAACCCCGTTAGCCTGTTACAATACAGAATGAAAGAAGCCAGAATAGTTTGGTGTACTGCCTCCTGCAGGGCGGGCAGCAGGTCACATTTGCTTTATGCTCCCTAATCCCAAAAGAGCAGAACGACGAAAAGGACTCTTGAGCATTGTGTTTATGTGCTGCCTTTTCCACCATTACTTGTACAGATGGAACAACCTTACAGTAGAAACTGATCACAAACTGATTTTCTCCACATTTAACAACCCCCTTCATAGTACACCAAAGATGTTGCCAGGCCAGCCCAGAGGTACCATGTCTTTAAAAAGACAATACATTTTATTTGGAATGGTTTGTGATACTGAGGAGTGGTAGGCATCAAATGGAAAAATGAAATTGGTAGAAGGGGACAACAAATGTTCATAAACCTGGAAGTCAGAGAAACTGAGGTACCAAAATGCAAGACAGTTTCAAAGTTAAGAAAGAGGAGAGATTTTCAATCAAAATGTTCCTTTACTAGGTTGAGTTTCTTTCCCCTAATTTACTCTAGTGAAGCGTGTACCATTAATAAACCTTTGATCCAACATTAGGATAACAACAGATCTGTGCCACTATCTTCTTTAGGCAGGGAATATATCATGTTACATCTGTGTCACGTGGATGGCAATGAGTGTAGTAACTGTAAACAACATGCTGTCACTGTGCAGAGATAGTCATGAAATGATGGCGATGATCCAAAAAAACACAAATGGTGATGTACCTGTAATAACTATAAAATAAGTAAAAATAAGTACATATTCAAAAATTCAAAACATTAAGCACAGAGGTTCTGAGAAGTGACAATGTTAATTCATGAAAGAGTTTGGGAATGAAAAGCTGCTATATAGATTTAGCAGCAAGAGCAACAAAGAGGCAGAACTTGTCAAACAGGCTTACTGTGTAAGCAGCCAGAGCCTCCTTCAGATCAAACAGCTAACAGAGAAAAGAGAAGAGAGAGAGAGAGAAGACAGCCTTAGTCCTTAGAGAATGGCCACACACAAATATTGAATTCCCATCACTATTAGAGGATTCTGGGCATTCAGAGGTGGGATTTATGTACAGAATGGTGTGCCACCCAAAGCTCACCATGTAATAAACTATAGACCTTTGCATCCTAAACTGCTGAAGTGAAACTGTATCAGCCATAATGGTTTGAGATGTCTGTCATGGGTAGACTTGTGAGACTTTTATTGGCCAAATGTGTAAGAAGAGATCAGAGATTTTGTCAGTTGGTACACAGCATAAACAATTGTGCCCATGAACAGCAAATATACACCTCAATATCTCAGCAACTCCTGTAACATCCATAGCAAATCACTGGCAGGGACAACTTCTGGTATGATGATAAAGACTGATTGTTGATCATTGCACTGAATTCTGTGAGATCAAGGAGCTCCCTGACTTGGCAACAGTTAATAGATGCACAGTCACGGAGTACCATACTGTATGATATCTTTAAGCACGTCAACCTCTACCCCTGATGATATATCTCAGCCAGTTTTCCTCCCCTGGTTGTAGTTCAAAGTTTTGTTTGTATGTCCTTTTTGTTCTTTATTGAGACATGTGTTTATTTTTATGTTACTTTTGTTAGTATCTGCTGCATTTTCTTTGCCTTTGTGATGTTCCATATGTTTTGTGGGAGATGCCCCAAGAGGTGGGGCACCCTTCCTAGCTGTTTATTGTGAATGCACTCTGAAGTTGGTGAGTTCTTTTGTCTTTTTGCTGTGCTTTTTGTGAATTTTCTGAATTTTGACTATTTTGCTCTGCTTTTTTGACTTTGCCTCTAAATATCTATATTGTGACTTGTTTAATTTGGATTGCCTTTGTGTTACATGCAATTCCTTATTTCCTTTTGTACTCCATGGGGCATTCTTTTGTGCCTCCAAGCATTTTGTGAAAAAAAGCCTTATTATTTCCATAAAGAATCTACAAGCTCCTTTTTGTGTCCAGCCAGTGTTTTTGACAGGATTTCCCCTTTTTCTGAGGATTTTTGGAAACACTTGAAATGTATTAGGACTCTCTGGTGCTTTGAACAGTTCACGACACCTGACTCCCATAGTGGATTGGAGAAGCTGAGTATAATCTATAAACACAGTCAAGAATTCCTGCAGAAAAGCTTTAAGAGACAGTGTCAGTTGTCCTACAGAGGAGAAGTGCAGCATCTAAGGACCTGCAGGTTGATGTCTTCATTACCAGTTCCAGACAAGTTTCTTCAGCCTTGTATTTTGACCGGAATCCAGGACAAGTTTCATCAGAGGAGGCAGGAGGCATCTCATCACACAGAATTCTCCCACAGCAGCAAACGGGGTGGGTGCGAACAAAATAGTTTAGTGAAAATTGGGCAGCTGCTTATATTGTATGTGGTAGCGTCACATTCTAAACTTGTCAAGGTGGGTGGAAGCACATTCTGCAATAACACTTTGAACCTGCAGAATCCAACAGTGGCAGAGAGACCAGAAGATGGGACGCTCCACCCAGATGGAAGAAAACCCAAAGGCCATAATCAAGAACTATTTACTGTAATTACCATATTAAAGGTACATACCAGTGCACCCCCTACTCGGACAAACCCTGGTGCTCCTGTAACAAAAGAACATTAGATCTACTTAGGCACTGAATGACTACTGAAGCCCCATACTGATTGACTTTATAGTGTTAAAACACTATGCCATGTACTGTATACCACTTTGGATGATTAATTGAAGGGTGGGTATTTAGATCACTTTTTTGTAGCAAGCTAGGGATACTACAGAAATCTGGTTTGGAACACCACCCTCTAGACCTTTTCTATACATGTTTCTTCATCATTGGGTTGTTGCTCAGCGTAAAAGCAAAGTGTTGTTGGGCCTGAAAGGAAGGTACAAACTGCTACCTGATAAAATAATAGGGGTTTTTTGTATATAAAGAAAAAAATCTGAATTTCAATCACTTGCCTAGTAATATAAAGCCAAAAAATACACAAAACTAGGAATCATCATGCACATTCATTTAAATATTGAGAGCAACGAGGAACTAAAAGTCACTGCTGCATGGAGCTAATGCCATAGCAAAGAAACTGTGGCCACAGATAATTTAAATACCCCTCAGGTAAATGCAACCCTGGTAAGTAAAAGTAATTTTTAACAATTGTGGCATGCATTTATTTTGCAACAGGAAACTGTTTTCTAAAGTAAAGCATTTTTAACATATTTTTAAACTACAGCGCCTGTTTTTTCAGCTTAAAGTAATGTCCAAAACACACATGGACAAATGTAGAACAAAAGATTTAAAACTTGCTTTGTGTCAAGCTGTTTATCATGGCTTTGCTTTCTATCAAATGCTTTGAAAATGTAGATATCCAAAGTGTGAAAATAAAATGAAAACGTTTTTGCAGTTTCTACCAATCCCTTTACTATAATTGATATAATTTGGGGTTACGTCATCAGTTGTCTGAAACCTCTGCAAAGCTTCAAGCTACATGTTTTCTTTTATTTTGTCTCTTTAAATCTGATTTTTTTCTCTTATCTAATTCAGTCTTTTTTTCTTACAGCTCCTCATTGCTTTATTCTTATTTGCACAGAAATGTTCTGTGATCTCAGGGAGGCAGTGCAATTGCACCGAATGTGACTGAACCAGGCAGTGGTCCTTTATCTACATACAGGAGAATAAGAGCTGACTATAGATATATACCATCCATCCATCCTTCCATTATCCATCCTGTTATATCCTAACTACAGGGTCACAGGGGTCTGCTGGAGCCAATCAGCCAGCACAGGGCGCAAGGCAGGAAACAAACCCTGGGCAGGGCGCCAGCCCACTGCAGTAGGTATATACATTTAAACATCCAAGCACTGTCTTATAGGAAGCACATTTTACCTTTTTCTAACACTAAGAAAGTGCAAAAAGGCACAACAGAACAGAGATGAAGTCTGTGAAAAAGTCAAAATACCACAGAAAAATCTAAGAAATTGATTGTCAAAATCCCAGTACTCAGAAGTTAAAAGAGATCAAGCAACAAAGGTCCTTGCATTATCTAGATTTGTTTTCCTCTAATTAAGCTACAGAAACATTTGTTTTGTTTTCTGAATCCACGGGTAAAATACTTGCCACGGCACAATTTTGAATAAGAAGTGTATGATAAAGTCATGCATAGCAGTTATGTCAGATCATGAGACTAGCAACGGACATTGTCAATATAAACAATATGATGATGGCCATGGAAAACTAGAATAAATTGGTGGTGCCTATAAGAAAAAATGTGACCTTCATAATGACATAATATATTGAGGGCGCAAAAGCAATTAAGTAATTTACAAATGTGTAGATAACAAATGAGTATCTCAAACTCTATTTAGACCAATTAAATAGAGTTAAATGAGGAGACTAAATGTATCCTCATCTTTATAAATGGACATACCTTTGGAATAAAATGCATTTGAATTATTATTAAGAAGACCCACTAATGCTTTTAGTTCCTCAGACATCTGATTAAGCTTGAATTTCTCTGTCTGTTCTTACTAACATTTATGAGTGTGCAGTGGAGCCTGACTCAGGATCATAAAGCACTGAGGATTGTAGGCTACACAGATCATTAATAGCACCAAGTGGCCTTCTGTTCAGGTCATCTATAAGATATGCTGTTTTAGAAAGGCAAATAGGATCATTAAAGACATCAGGAATTATGCACAGTTGCTTTTCTCACTTTCCCCTTCCAACAAACAGTCCAACGTCATTCAAACGTACACCAGTAGTTTCAAACGCAGTTTCTTTCCACATGTAGTAAGGTTACCAAATGGCCAGTCATAATCACAAATGTTATATGTGTTCTTGTATATTGTACATAATTGTATACAAATTGTATATTAGGATTGCATCTATGAATGTGTTTTTCATTGATTTTGCATTACTATTATGATTCAGAGGACCCCTGCAAATACGAAAATCATTGAACATGACAGTAAACTTGAAATTAAAGAAAAATCTTGGTCTAAATGCTAGAAATACTCAGTATAACAATTGCAGCATTCATGATATGCAGGAAACCACAGTGCAAGGGGTGAAAGGTTACTGTAGGGGGAGACAGGAAATGATGTGAAGAGCACTACCCAACTTCTTGTTTCAAGTTTAGACTCATGCCTTTTAGGGCCCATTTTAAACTACAAACAAAGGCACTGTATTGTCCACTGAAGAGAGACAAGTGAACTCTACATTCAACCGAAGCCTCTCCAGCTAACAAAGATGTTCCTTTAGGTTTTATAATTCCAAGATAAGGAAAGTTGTAAATTATCCTATAGTCTGTGAAAGAGCTGGAAAGATGAGAAGAACAACTTAATCACATATTTAAGCTAGCGCCATGTTTTGGGGGAGGCTGATGGAGATGCTTTGTTTTTATCTCTCTCTCTCTCTCTCTCTCTCTCTCTCTCTCTCTCTATATATATATATATATATATATATATATATATATATATATATAT
>JANRMT010062854.1:70237126-70304417 GCA_026402145.1 Polypterus bichir lapradei | reverse complement strand
CAAAATATAATGGAAACCAAAATGTACAGATTTTATACACCATAACAATATGTTTTAAATTAAATCTGTAACACAATTGTGTGGAAAGTGAATGGGTCTGAATGCTTTCTGAATCCACTGTGTTGTTTGTCATTGTCACTTCAACTTCCATCATCCTTCCTTTTTCAGTACCTGCTTTAAAGTAACTGGGTTACCAATAGCAATTGTTACATGGCAGAAATCCAGTATATTGTATGAACAGAACAATGGCTCCTGTTAATTGCAGAAAGATACATCATATTGGAGAATATGGAAAATGTAGTCAGATGGCACTGTCCAGTGAATGCAGATTTTATGAAAACTACTAAGAGTCAGTTAATCTATTGGCTGAATCCACTTTTTCCCTTAAAGATTTGCAGGACGCTGCAACAACAACAACAACAACAACAACATTTATTTATATAGCACATATTCATACAAACAGTAGCTCAAAGTGCTTTACATAATAAAGAATAGAAAAATAAAAAACACAATATGAAAACAAAATAAATCAGCATTAATTAACATCGAATAAGAGTAAGGTCCAATGGCCAGGGGGGACAGAAAAAACAAAATAAAAACTCCAGACGGCTGGAGAAAAAAAAATAAAATCTGTAGGGATTCCAGACCATGAGACCGCCCAGTCCCCTCTGGGCATGCTACCTAACATAAATGAAACAGTCCTCTTTGGATTTAGGGTTCTCACAGAAAGGCTTGATGATGATGGTCACGTAGAATTCTGCCTTTTAGTCCATCCATCATTGTTGGAGCATCATGAAGCTTTGAGTAGGTGGAGGTGGCGCAGGCCACCACCACAAAGAAACCGGAAAAAGAAACAGAAAAGAGAGTAGGGGTCAGTACGGATTGTAGAGCTACCCTGAATAGTTATTATGAGGAGCAGCATATTCACTTGGCAACATTGGGATCAAGGCAGTAATCTCCCCAAGCGCGTTGCTGCTTCTCTGGCACTGCATGTCCATGTACACATGCACTCTCACATACTCTGAGCAGATTTAAGGTTGCCTGTGTACACTAGGTTACTATATTGTCTGTAATCAATATGTCAGCATGTGACTGAACTTTAGAAGAAACATGAGTACTGGGAAAGTGCTCCTTGGGGGTTCCCACATAAGGGACACATGCAAAATATATTTGATTATCACGTTGGAAGTCAGAGCTGATTTAACAGTACAAAATATGAATCATCTTCACTTAAAATGCCAGTCACTAACATCAGACCAAAGTACTGTTGCCAGTCAAACTTAAAGCCTGTCTATTGATTGTAGGAGTAATGTAGGATAGCAGAGGAAATTCGAGCATGGGGAAAATACATCTAAAAAGCAATCCCCCCTTTGAATTAACTTGGAATTTGTATGCTGTGAGATAGAAATCATACAGTGTAGTCTGAATGTGTTGGCAGATAAAAAAAAAATTAGCAACATTTAATTGGATATAACAATATACTAATCTCTAGGAGAAATGTGTTTTCTTAAAATTGCCACCTTAATAATAAAATCTGACTTCTAATCCATCATAATCTGAGGTGGGCTTTGTTGACTACTGTCTTAGAATTGTATCAGGTTCATAGGTAACGTACTATTGCAGACTTTACAAATTGCATAATACATATGGTACATACAAGCATATAGATTACTTTCAAAGCTGGTAAAGGATCCTAACAGTATCTGTCTATTAACATTATCTTTGTAAAAAATAAACCTCTGAGGGAAAAATTCAAATGACAAAGTTAGACACAGTCAGAGTCCTGGAGACTTGGCTACTAACAACCCTCTGGGCATTCTACAGTACACACTTTCCCTGTGTTTCCAATGAGGAGTTGTATCCAGCAGGGACATTAGCTCCCTGGGAATGAGTTCTTTTATACTTGCAGTGTGTTACATATGTTGAATCTACTGTATATAGATATAATATAAAAAGGCGAAACCCCCCCTTTAGTGATACGGCAGTAACATAGGAGAAATAACTTAGCTTTCTTTAATGATGGCTTATGCTGCATAACAGACAAAGTGAGCCAATGGCAAGAACCTAGTTCAGGAGTTGGGGTCCGATGTGTAGAGCGCCATTTTCGCCTTACAGTGGAAGGATTTTCAGGATCTGATAACGTTATCATCCATCCATCTGTCGGCTTCAAAAGTGTGCCGGGCAATGTTCCAAGGCTTTATACTATTTCTTCATGTGCAGGCCCCCACTTAGGTGAATCATGCCATTTCAAGGGAAAAGAGGATACAGTTTCATGTTGACTTTGACATACAAAAATAGTATATAATGATCCTCCCTAACTGTCTTGTCTTATAATGTTTGCCTAGCAGTTCTTATATGTTGAACCGCTGTGCTAAATCTGGCTCTGTGTCAACTATGCATGTGAGTAGAAAAAGGCAGATTTATAAAATATATTTGCACAGAGCACAGTAACATACTAAACTTATACACTTATTACAGTCCACCCTTTGTCACTGTGTCTGTGATAAAAACAATTCCTGAGGGTCTTGTCCACAAACCAAAAGGTACTCGATTCCCCCTCAAAGTATAGACAGCTTCTTAAGAACTTTTGCGGAGATGTAGGGTGTAGTGCTGATGTAGCTCCTGTTTTATTCGTCTAATATACAAGTGTAAATCAATATTCACAACAGCAAAATTGATAACAATGATAAGTAACAATACAATTGGATGGACAATTACATTTAGCATAATGTTACTAAATAGTGATCACTAAATCCCATCAGTGGTGTATGTGGAGATCTTCTTAATTTCTTCTGCTGAGGTGAATATATTCTTTCTGCTGTTGTGTCTTTCATTACTTACATAGTCAGTGTTGCAACTGAATATCACTGGGCCCGTGCAGTGAGTACCATAGCCATTTACTGTCCTTTGGCACTTATAACATTTCTAACTAGAGTATCTTTCTATATAATACGCTACCGTGGTTGTTCGTTTGTCTGTCCAGTATTTTAAATCACTTGCAGTTCGCAAACAGTTTGAACTATTGACCTGAAATTTGGTACACATAAACTACATGATGTCTACTATCTGCTTTCGGGGTGATGATTTTTTTTTTTATTTTATTGTAGAATCAACTCTCTGCAGTGCGCAGCAGGACGGCCGTGCGCGCATGCGTATGGGCGCCGTTCTCATTCCTTACCACCTTCGCTAATCATTCTTGAGTCACATTGAAGACTTAAGTGCCAGCTTAAGTGAAAAATTAAAGAAAACGTACTAAGTAATTGCAACATAAAAACTAACTTTATCAGTTTTAACGTGAAAAGATGCAGACGAAAGAAGAGAAGCAGTGGCCCGCTAGGGTGGAGAAAAGAAGAGCTGCTCAGGAAGCAGCAAGCGCATCAAACTCTGAGCAAATGAATGCTAAACGTATAAGTCAAGTGTATTCACTGCACGTTATCGTGCAGCACGCCATTACTGGTGTTAATATATTTACCCACCCTTTGGTGTCTAATCCCTTTTAATGAATTATAACAGTTGTAACACAAATCAGATGCTATTCCAGATCTATTGCTATGATTATCAATAATTTTTCTTTATCAGTATTATTGCATAATTTGTCCACTATCTTTTATCCTCTTCAGCTTCACTATGGGATTCTCTATATTCTCTATTCCCCTTCAGTTTACAATTTCTTGCAGCTTGTGTATGAATATCCTATGTGTTTTGTCCATTGGTCACATGATGTTTGCTGAATCTGGGGAAAAGGAACATCTATAGTTTTGAAGTTTCATATTTTTTATGCTTATAATACTTTATTGAAATTCAGATCTTATAATTCCTAACTGACCACACTACACACTTTCCTTCTGGCTTCACTAAGACTCAGCAGGGTCAGTAGGTCATTGCTTTATTTAACACTGCATCTGTTTCATCAGGCTTCATCAATGACATTTCAGGCTCACTGACTAGGTACAGGATGAATTACTAATCAGTATTTCATATTATTCTTATTATCACTTTTAATTTTACTAGCTGTAGCATTTTTTAGACATTCACATGTATTACTATGTGTAAAATTTGGATATGATCCCCTATTACTATGTTACTATGTATGGTGTCCCCACCCTTGGGATCTGCTTCACATTATTGATTAGTCAACTGGCAGACAATGAAGCACAGACTTTTAATAGACACAGACTTACAAATAATGACATATGAGAGCATCTGTTACCCCAGGCTCCGAATAAGAGTGTTTAATCTTCTTTTATTTTTTAAAGTACATTTTATTCCACTTCATGCCCAAGTAGCTTACTTGGCTAAGACAGAAGTTCTTTAGACATCATACAGCACATTGGAGAAAGCAACTTTTCACAAACGACAGCCTCCTCTCTCTCTTAACAGCAGCCTCTCATCTTTGCAGTCAATCCTACACACTTAGCAATTGCTTCATTCTTTCAAATATCATATATTCTCATACATTTTTTAACAAAACATTCTCATACCCACATTTTTCTTTTACAACTGCAGTTTATTCACAGAGATCTCTATTACACGTACTATAAACTCACTGGAGGTTGTGCTTTTTTTTTTTATATATGTTTTCATCGTTCAATGTACTTAAACATTCCTTGCCCTTCATGCTTATATTTACTTATCACGAATATCAAACAACTTACTTCTTTCCCTTCATGCTTATATTTACTTATCACGACAATCAAACAGCTTGCTTCTTTCCCTTCATGCTTATATTTACTTATCACAACAATTAAAATGCTTCTTAGGACACAAGCTGGTTTTACTTTTGTCAAATTAGGAGCACATCTAGTTCAATTTCATATAGCGCTGGTCTCCAGATCATGAAAACTCAATGGTGAACTGATGCAGCAGCAATCAAGGAAAAATATATCCGTGGCGATCCGATTCAGCGACAACAAGGTGAATCCAACCATCGGGAAATCACGTGGCACAATTCCACAACAAGAAAGCATTCCCAGAAAAAGTTACGCAGTCACAGAGAATATACTGACTCAACAAGGAAAACATACATGCAAGAAATTGTCTCCCTTCTCTTTTATTATTATAAAAAGAGCATTTTTCCTTTAACCTTGATCAGGGTTTGAAAGGAAAAATGTTTTGCACGTTTATGACTAGTTTTAAACAAATGTGGAGACATTTTTATTTACTTTAACCCAATTTTATATATAAAATTGTGTGTTTGAATATATATATTCATATTTCTTTATCATATGAGAAGTTGTCTCATTTTAAATGCAGACTTATTTAATTCATACCTTCCTAATGTATGGCCAGTACTCACAGGAAGGTAACTTAGGGGCATGCTTCTCATCACAAAATTAAACCCAAATTTATTTGTTCTTTTTCCAATTTAAGTTAGAGCTCTTTATATTTCAGTGCTATTTGTGTACACAGTCTTCAGTTTCCTTTTTAACACTAGCTTATAACGCATGTTTGTAATTTAAGCAATATTTATCATATAACGTCAGTAATTTTAAGCTTTCTGTGTGTTTTCAATATCCTACAGGATGGTACATTAACATTTTTAAGCACACATTTCATGACACTTACACTGGTATACAGTGATTTTGGTGCCAACGATGTCTGAACGGTTTTGTATTAAGTTTATGGTGCTGATTAAGAATATGACTGGTTTTGCCAGATTGGCTGTAGTTTCTGAGATATTTAATAGTTAATTAATTAATTAACACAACACATTTGAAAAGCATTCAGAATTGCAAGAATATTTTTATTTTAGTCACAACTAGTAAGTAAACAGTCTAACATCATACAAAAAAGAAATTAAAAATATCTAACAGTGACAGGAAAAAAGTTATGTATGATTCGATTAATTAATACAATATTAATTAGTTATTAATTGTTATTAATGTCAATGCTTCAAGAAACGCTGTTTATGTGATTTCCTTTTATATGTGTCATCAGGACAATCACGTTGGAGACTCCAACAGTAGTCTGCCATCATGAGTATGTCCCATCTGCCTTGATATCTCTCCTCCATGACCTTCATATCCTGGTGGAACCTCTCGCCTTGTTCCTCGCTGAAGTCTCCAAGGTTATCTGGAAATCTGTTTAAATGGCTATGGAGATAGTGCATCTTTATGCTCATATTAACTCCCAAATTTCTGAAGTTAGCAAGCATATCTTGCACCAATTCTTCATAATTGTCTGCTGTGTGATTACCCAAGTAGTTCTTCACAACAGAGACAAAACTCTTCCAGGCCGAAGCCTCAGTGTCATTTATGCATTTGGTAAAATTGGAATCGTTCATGAGTTTACGAATCTGAGGACTATTAAAGATTCCAGCTTTTAGTTTTTCCATGCTCAGTCCAAAGAATGATCTACAAATGTACTTGAAGCAATTACCCGTTTTGTCCAAAGCCCTAACAAATTGCTTCATCAATCCTAGCTTAATATGAAACGGTGGGAGAATGATTTTGTTCTTGTCCACCAGCGGCTTGTTGATGATATTCGCAGCACCAACAATCATTTCTTCCCTTGTAGGCCATGACACTTTTGTCCAGTGATCTTGCTTTGCCCTGCTATCCCAGAGGCACATGAAGCATGGGTATTTTGTATATCCAGATTGCTGTTCAAGCAAGAAGTTCACCATCTTCAGATCAACACAAATCGACCACTGATGTTCATGATAACGGATTTTCTGTAATACAATTTTTACATTTTCATATTCTTCTTTAAGTTTTGCTGAGTGAGCAATGGGAAGAGACACATAACGGTTACCATTTGTGCAAGAGAACACATTTCAAGCTTCTAATGGAGCTGTCTATAAAAAGCCACCAGTCTTCTGGTCGATATTCTGTTAATCCCATTTGAAGTACAATTCCTGGGATATCATTGCAGTATACAAGTTCTTCCTCTTGGTTGAAATATGGGAGAAGCCTCTCTTCTCTTGTCCGATAGGCTGTAATTTTAACTTCTACCTTTATAAGATTTCGTTCATTAAGTCTGGACGCTAAAAGTGCAGATGCTTGCTTGGACAGATGTAAGTCTCGAATCAGGTCATTGAGTTCTTTTTGGCTTAATGGTTGAGGCGTCGAAGAGCCTCCCTCAAATTTACTTCCAATGCTACTACCTGCCATACACTCCAATCCCTGCCTCTCTTCAGAGTCTGACAGTGGCTGGTTTGGTAGTCTGGTAAACACTGGTATGGGAACGTCATTGCCATGTGGAATAGGTCATCTTGCTGATTCCAAATCAGGATAATCCCACCTATCTTTCTTGTAACGATTAAAGCCTTTAATCTTTACAACACAAAAATAACAATCGTCATGGTGGTTTTTCGGTTCTCTCCATACCACTGGCACACCAAAGTTTAAACTTTTTCTTTCACCTTTTGTCCTCTGTCGTAGGTGCTCCACACATGTTTTGCAAACCATATGTGGAGCCCAAGACTTATCCTGGTCTCCAAGCTGTACTCCAAAATAAGCCAGGTATACTCGATGCACAAAGTCTGTGATATTTCTTCTTTGTTTTTCAACCATGTACTCTCCAGAGATGTAGCAGAATACATCAGGATTGTTGATGCAGGCTCTTCTTGATGAAGTCATCATTTTTACATGTATTTATATACTTATTAAGACAGAATTTTTTGGGTATAAACCAAGACTGGGTTGACAAACTTATACTGTAGCCGACTTCTTTCATCTGCAAATTCACAGTAGAATTCTGGCTTCAGAAAGTCGCTTTTATAGCATTGTAGGCCTACAGATTGAAATACAAAATAATTATATGGGATATTTCATTACCTAAGACACTGTTAAAGAGCCAAAAAACAGACCAAAAGCTATTGCATTTGTTATCACACACAAGTCGCATTGGGGGAATGCATTATTTTCATGGATGTCCATTATCTCAAAAACTAGAACCAATTCAGCATCCTCAAAATGCACTAAATCTATTCAAAAAACCTTTGTACCTGAAAAAGAAAATTTTTGTAGACCAGTGTTGGGATTGCTGCATTAACCTTTTGGGCACAACAACAGCTTCACAGCTCATAAACTGCATTTTTAACAGGCGGACGAATCACGTATTTTGGATTATATCGGGCTGCTATTATGCTATTAAAGATTTCTACAACTGTTTTAGTGAGCGTGATCAAGACTTTATGTATTTTATCGGTATTAACATTGTTCAGTTTTAAGTAACTGACTGCCAGCCCCTGTTGCACGGGTGATTCGTTTGATGACAAGGTAACATAAATGCATGCCTGCATGCATCGACTCTTAATAACGCGCAGTTGTTAATAACTTTACAAACAATTATTTCTAATGGCTAATGGTGTAACTTATTGAATAACAATGTTCCCTAACACAACACTTATTTTCTCTAGCAGGGTTTGAAAATCCGTATGGCAGCTGATTATTCTGTGTTGTCCACCCGGGTCCCGTTTTGCTTTATTCTAGACAACCGGTGTCATGTCTATAATTTCAAAACTGTTATTTTACTATTTATCGCGACTGACTCAGTTTTGTCTTTTTTTCCCCCCAGACATCTTAACTAAATAAAGTATATATCTATCTATCTATCTATCTAATTAGAATTATATACAGCTCCATCCCATATTTCTGGATTCCAGTCACCTTGCATTATGGCTTGTACTTTTAAAGAGGAAACTTTTTTTTTCTCGTCTTTCATCCTGCACTAAGTGTACTGGTAAAGCAGTGTATTTATTTTCCACCTGTCCGCTTGGGACGTGGCATTTTCCATGCACTCTCAAGAGATAATTTGTTTTTCTTGTAAGTTTTCTGTTTAAGTTGCCCACATTTTATAGTTATATTTTGGACTTTTAAGTCCAACCCGTATAATGCGATTAGCAGAAGCCACCCCAATTCACCGGCAGCTATTTGTTCTTTCTTGCACCTCCACTGTAGCCTAAGTTCCAAGACTGCCTCTTGCACTTTTACGGGATTAATAACCCCTTGAAGTTCAGGCCAGGCATTTGGAGCAGTATAACTCGGCCACGGGAGTCCATGACTGTGTGCGTGATCATCCTGGTATCCTCTGTAACTGACTGAGACCCTCCGCACCGACATTATCAGAAGTGTATTTTTTATATATAATACATTATAAATATTTCAAAACAACATAAATTAAAGTGCACTTTTTGTGCATAATATTTGTGACAACAGATCATTTCACATTGACAAACCACTGTGCAGAACAATAGTCACATTACATTATATTAAACATAGCATATTATGTCTTGTCAACCATTATTTGTGTATGGTGTCCTGTGTGTTTGTGACAGTAAATACGATACCAACAGGTTATTTAGAGGTCATGTACCAAAAATATAAACCTATCAGTGTCCTAGGGTTTGAGAGATACTTTGTGGCATGTAACTACCATATTCTCACTGGTACTAAATACCCCTTCTGATAGGGAACTGGTGGTGAGCACACAAGATCATTTTTCACCAGATTTTTCAATTTTGGAAACATTTCCTCATGGTCCTTCCACCAAATGCAGGGAATCTTATTTAGTATCAGTACCAATAACCTTTAAGTAGGCAGACAACTCTGTTTTAATCCGCTGTCTCAGTGATTATGTGGCAGAGGTGTGCAACCACATGCTTTACCGTAATATTTCCTGAAATACACAACCTCCATTTTGCCCTTTTGAAGAAGCTTCCAAGGGTTTTGTTTTTTGGTGCTCTAGCTCTGATACTGTTGGTGTTTCCTGAGGCCGTTAAGCAGTTGACTCATCTGTGTCCTGGTCAGACAGAATCTCCGATATGGTTCTGCACATGATTTCCTCTACCTGTTCTTCTGCAGTGTATGTTGTTTTGAACCTGGTATCCACTACTGTTGCCATGTCCTGCAGGTTGTTGGTAGCAGGATCAGCAAATTTCTCCCTCAGGTAATTCAGGATGGAGCCTTTGATAGACTGGGTCAGTGCAGTGTCATAATCTTGAATTGCCAAGATATTGGAGTGGAAAAGATGAAGCACTGGCTTGACACAGGACAATATACAATAATACAATACAGTTTATTTTTTATAGCCCAAAATCACACAGGGAGTGCCGCAATGGGCTTTAACAGGCCCTGCCTCTTGACAGCCCCCCAGCCTTGACTCTCTGAGAAGACAAGGAAAAACTCCCAGAAAACCTTGTAGAGAAAAATGGAAGAAACCTTGGGAAAGGCAGTTCAAAGAGAGACCCCTTTCCAGGTAGGTTGGGCATGCAGTGGGTGTCAAAAGAAGGGGGTCAATACAATACAATACACAGAACAGAACAAATCCTTAATACAGCATAAAAATAAAAATTTTAGAAGTACGGAGCAGAATTTAACAGTAGATGATATCACATAATAAGATTTGGATATTTTTAGAGTCTTGGAGACCTCATCCATCAAGCTGCCTCCCCCATTTGGCCATTCCACGACTGAAACAGTGCTGGGCCAGCCAATCCAATGAAAGGACCCCTCTTATCCATGATTCCTGCGATCCTCCATCAGGGATGACTTGGCAGGTGGGCCGTGGCACCAATTGCCACATTTGAGTACCGAGAACAGAAACAGAATAGGTGAAGGTTAGTATTCAATTATAACTATCATGTTACTTATGTTTTAGTGCTAATGACTAACAACAGAGATGCAGTATGTACAGTTAATCAGCAGCTCTAGTCAGGATATGCTAAACTGAAGTAGTGAGTCTTCAGCCGGGATTTAAAGGCTGAGACCGAAGAGGCATCTCTTATAGAAGCAGGAAGACAATTCCACAGTTTAGGGGCCCTGTAACTAAAAGCTCAACCTCCCATTGTTATTTTATTAATCCTTGGAATCATAAGCAGACCGGCATCTTGAGATCTTAATGTGCGCTTAGGTTTGTAAGTCATGATAAGTTCAGACAAGTCGAACCTTGGCCATTTAATGCTTTATATGTTAAAAGGAGGATTTTGAAATCTGCCCTAAACTTAACCGGGAGCCAGTGTAAGGATTTAAGAACTGGAGTTATGTGCTCATATTTTCTTGTTCTTGTAATAATTCTTGCAGCCGCATTTTGGATTAACTGAAGGCTATATAGAGAACAGTTTGAACAGCCAGTGAACACCGTATTGCAGTAGTCAATCCTACTAGAGATAAATGCATGAATTCATTTCTCAGAATCCTGTTTATTTAGAAAGCGCCTTAATTTCCTAACATTTTTAAGTTGGAAGAAACATGTTTTGGACAACTTTGTAATATGTGCTTTAAATGACATGCTAGAATCAAAGATAACTCCTAGATTGCAGGCTGATTTAGTAAAATTAATTGGGATACCAACTGAGTTAAATGATGACAAAATATTGTTGTGATCAGCGTCATTCCCTCCAACAATTAACATCTCTGTTTTATCTGTATTTAAAGACAAGTAGTTATCATTCATCCACTCCTTTAATTCGCTAACGCAACTAATTAAAGACAACATCGGAGAAACTTCATTTGATTTAAATGAAAGGTATAAATGGGTGTCATCTGCATACAAGTGAAAATTAACATTATGTTTCCTAATGAGAGATCCCAGTGGAAGCATGCAAAGTGAAAACAGTAAAGGTCCCAGTACTGAGCCCTGCGGGACACCATATTGAACTTCTGTGTATAATGATGGAGTACTGTCAGCACATTTCTGTACATATTGGAATCGATTTGATAAATAAGAACTAAACCAAGCGAGCACGGGGCCTGTAAGCCCAACATCGTTTTCTAGCCTGTGCAGTAAAATAGAATGGTCAATGGTGTCAAATGCTGCACTTAAGTCTAACAACATAATTACAGTGGAGTTTCCTTCATCAGAGGATATCAGAATGTCATTTACAACCCGTGTTAGTGCAGTTTCTGTACTATGACCAGTGCGAAAACCAGACTAGAATTTCTGAAATAAATTGTAATGCGTAAAGTGTGACTGAAGCTGACTGGTGACTACTTTTTCTAGTATTTTAGAGAGAAATGGTAAATTTGAAATAGGCCTACAATTATTTAGTATGTGTGGGTCTAGGTCTGACTTTTTAAGTAAAGGTTTAATGACTGACACTTTTAGTGCATCAGGTACGGTGCCATGCAGTAATTAACTATTGATAATGGTTAGAATAGGCACTGCAAGAACATCCATTGCACTTTTTACTAGTTTTGTTGGCACTGGATCTAGGGAACAAGTAGTGGGCTTCATTTTAGTAATTAAAGTTAAGACTTCCTGCTCAGTTACAGGATTAAAATTATTAAAGTGCCGAATGTAATGTGAGACAGGGTCTGCTAAGCTAGTATTTGGTTTGTACTGTGATGCAGAGATCTGGAATCTTATATTTTTAATTTTCTCATTGAAGAAGTTCATAAAGTCTATACTGCTAATATCTGTTGATATTTTGCTCTGTTGATGTGAATTCCCATTTGTTAATTTAGCCACTGTTTTAAACAGTACCCAAGGATTTTTATTATTGCTATCTACTGTATTAATGTAGAATAGTATTCTGAGCGAGCTTTAAAGAGGGCTTTTTTATATTTATTAACACTCTCTGTCCATGCAATTTGAAAGACATGTAGCTTTGTTGTTCTCCATCTGTGCTCCAGTTTTCGACACTCTAATTTAAGAGCACGAGTGTTTTCATTAAACCAGGGAGAGTTTCTATGTGCTTTGATCACTTTTGTTTTAAGGGGAGCCACTGTGTCCAGAGCATCTCTCAAGGTCACATTATAATGTGATGTTAGCTGGTCTAAATTGTATTCCGCGTTTACATTTGATGTTAACTGATCTAAATGGTTTTCCACAATTACACTCGACTTACTCAAGGTATCTATAAATTTTGAAGCAGAATTACAATCTAGATGTCTTTATTTTAATCTGTGAGTGCATTGGCAAGGGCAGGACTAAATCAAATGTAATTAAGAAGTGATCGGAAATAACTTCATTTAATGGAGTAATATTTAAATTTTGAATTTCAACTTTGTAAATTATAATTAAATCTAATGTGTGGTTATGATTATGAGTTGGACCTTTGACAATCTGACAAAATCCTACTGAATTTAACAAATAAGTAAAACATTTGCTAAAAGTGTCAGTTTCCACATCAATGTGTACATTAAAATCCCCCATCAGTACAACGTGATCATAATTTATAGCCAAATCTGATAAAAGGTTGCTAAATTCAGTCATGAACAATGAATATGGCCCTGGTGGTCTGTAGACTAGCACTATAATTGTGTTGGAATCTGTTTTAATATTTAAAATGAATGCCTCAAAGGATGTAAAGTTGCCTAAATTTTTAGAAGTGATTTGCATTTTGTTACAATGAATTATTCCAAGGCCTCCTCCTCGACCAGAATCTCTAGACTTATGAAGGAACAAGTATCCATCTGGTGACGCCTCAGCTAGGGGAACAATGTCACATTTACTAAGCCAGGTTTCAGTGAAAAGACACAGATCAGATTTTGTACTTAATATAATTTACCAAAACAGCTTTAGTGCCAAGAGAGTGAATGTTCAATAAACAGCATTTAAAACTGCACGGTTCTCTCTGAACTGGTGATATATTTTTTGTTTTAATTTGAAGTAAATTTCTATTACAGATGCCCCTGGTGGAGGGTCTGGTTTTAACCCTTGACATAGTACTCACGTGATAGAGCATTGGTGAACGTCTAGGAGGTGTTTTAGAGCCTACACTGGCTCAAGGAGTCAAGGTTTTGTCAGGCCAAAGCAAGGTGCCGTATTTTTTTGTCTAAGTCCAAGGCTTAAGAAGTGGCACGCTCCTGCTCAAGCACCAGCTCAATCATGTTCTGATGGGTTTCACAATGTGAGACTCGCTGATCAGCTGGTGTGCAGGGATATTTACCTCAGTCTGTACCATGGCCAGGCCTCTTCTACTTTTCCAACTGAATGAGAAGCTTTGCACAATCTTCTTGCAAACATCAACTGCATACTTAATACAGGGGTCTTTCCTGCTTCTCTCTCAAAATAAAAACAAACATTTTAAATGTTATAATAATTGGAAACAAATTGAACAAGTTTAGTCTCCTACCTAACAGCAAAAATTATTTTGGCAATTATTTTGTATGTACTGTATTTCTTACTGATCTGTGTCACATTTTGAACCCACTTTAACCAAATAGCCAATATATAATTTACGACAATATATACTTTATAATTTTTTGATAAATACATCATACACACCTGTGTATGCATACACAGGTGCACACAGGTTTTAGTTACATGTAGGCTTTTATGACATTGATTATAATAAAAATGGTTGTAATTTTACAATTAGGGAGAAACAAAAACTCACCAATCACAAGATGCAGTTGATGACCAAAACACTGCAGTCCTGTCCACTTATTCATGTTCCCAGCTTTAATTATGTTAGTGCCTTCATCAGTGGTAATGCATATTTGATGAGCTCCTGTTAAGTTCCATGACTTGAGAGCATCTTGCACGCCTTCTGCGACAATCTTGACTGTATAATCCTCTGGGAAAATGTCTGAAGGCATGAGTACTTCAAATTCCCATTTGTTGATGTAATGCACAGTGACACTCACATATGGCTCACACGTTATGCTGGACCACAAATCAGTAGTTGTGGAGAAGATTTGTTAGCTGGTTGGCCAGGCTTTCTCTCATTGAAATGTATAACTCTGCAAAAAATTGTGACCAGGCAATTCATATTTTGGATCAAGTGTCATGTCTTTGGCGATGTAATTGGTTACTGTGGCCAATGTTTTTTTTCCAGTTTGGCCTTTTTTTGTCATATGGGATTGATTTGGAAAATGAAGGAGCCAAAGTTATTTGATAGATAGATAGATAGATAGATAGATAGATACTTTATTAATCCCAAGGGGAAATTCACATAATCCAGCAGCAGTATACTGATACAAAGAAACAATATTAAATTAAATAGTAATAAAATAAATAAATAAATAAAAATAAAATGTTAGCATTTACTCCCCCGGGTGGAATTGAAGAGTCGCATAGTGTGGGGGAGGAACGATCGCCTCAGTCTGTCAGTGGAGCAGGACAGTGACAAAAGTCTGTCACTGAAGCTACTCCTCTGCCTGGAGATGACACTGTTCAGTGGATGCAGTGGATTATTCATGATTGACAGGAGTTTGCTTAATGCCCGTCGCTCTGCCACAGATGTTAAACTATCCAACTTAACTCCTACAATAGAGCCTGCCTTCTTAACAAGTTTGTCCAGGCGTGAGGCATCTTTCATCTTTATGCTGCCACCCCAGCACACCACCGCGTAGAAGAGGGCACTCGCCACAACTGTCTGGTAGAACATCTGCAGCATCTTACTGCAGATGTTGAAGGATGCCAACCTTCTCAGAAAGTATAGTCTGCTCTGACCTTTCTTACATAGAGCATCAGTATTGGCAGTCCACTCCAATTTGTCATCCAGCTGCACTCCCAGATATTTATAGGTCTGCACCCTCTGCACACAGTCACCTCTGATGATCACAGGGTCTATGAGGGGCCTGGGCCTCCTAAAATCCACCACCAGCTCCTTGGTTTTGCTGGTGTTAAGATGTAAGTGGTTTGAGTCGCACCATTTAACAAAGTCTTTGATTAGCTTCCTGTACTCCTCCTCCTGCCCACTCCTGATGCAGCCCACAATAGCAGTGTCATCAGCGAACTTTTGCACGTGACAGGACTCTGAGTCATATTGGAAGTATTGCTTCTGGGCCAGGTGGTTTGGTGTTTTATTTGATGTGTGTGATATGGTGAATTTCAGGCATTCTTCTTTGTGGGGTTTGACATTTCAAATTTTGTAACAAACTTGAGGTGCTGCTACCTTTTGTGGCAATGGTTTTGATGCATATTTTAAAGATAACTGTTTGTTGTCTGACATCTTCCTTTTGATAGCCAAACCACTACCAAATAATATATCCAGTGCAATTTTTTTTCTGAATCAATTTGTCTGCCTCCATCATCTGAACTCAACAAAAAACTCAGTTTCATTCCTAATTTCTTTTGCTCTCCTGACTTTTTCACATGTAGATACAAAACACACATCTCAACTACAGTATATGCATCACTTACATTTGCATTAACACAGGAGAATGGTTTGGATGGGATGTGGGAGTGATATATGTGAGTTTTTTTCCATTTTGTGTCTATGAGAGGAGAGAAGCAAAACACCAAAGTGAGTCTCATGCAAGAATCTTAAAAAAAAAAAACTGCAACAATTTGTATACTCTGTATACAATCGTCATTTACTATATCCCGAAATAAGCCGTGATGCATCGAGTATATTCGATGTATCCCCCAGTGAAAGTCATAATATAATAAATAACATAATATTATGTAATTTTATCACTATATGTTACACCTTATATATTGTATATAGGTGTTCTATTTAGTCTTACTTGTTTTTCTATTTCAACATTCCTTTATTTATTCTCTTTTGCATAACCCGAATAGTGAACCAGGTTGACATTTCCTGCACGTTGTACATGTATAACTGTGTATGTGACAAATACAGAAACCTTGAAATCTTACGCAATTCCTTTTAGTGTTTTGAGCATGTTGGTAGTTATGAATTTATTGGACTATATATTGGTGATTTTATGTGTTATCTTCAGATAAGAAACTGTAAACCGAGCTACTATATAAACATGTCTTTAATACATTAATGGTAATGCATCTTTGCACAAAAGTTTGAATTGGTTTCTAAGTATCTATGTTATCTGAGAAAACATACATGGAGGCTCTGGATTTCCTTTTTACCGTGATCTGTCCTTTTATTTACTTATATTTGTTTCATAGTTAAAGCTATTCAGAAGATGTTAAAACATTTTTCAGAAAGTGCATGAGCTCTTTTCTAATATACTTTCATCTCCATGTCAGGCATTATCTATTCAGTCCTGATTCTGTCTTTTCTCATTCAAGTTAAGTTTTGTTCTGTGATACTTATATATTGTGTTATCCAAATAAAGCATTCTTGGTTGAATTGCCTCCACTTTCAGCACCTTTTTATGAAATAAGTTCCTTAGACAGTTGTAAAATTCTAAGTTTGTATGCTTTTTGGCAGAATGCATTACACAGCTGTAATTTATTAATAAAAATAAATATGAAATATTAATAAATTAGTGGGGAAATGATGTGATACAATCCCAAAAATCAAGCAAGTAACATCGTAGTAAATAGCATTGGTGGAGAAGCCCAACATGATATTTTTGGAAGCTAAACTATGCTAAATCACCCACTGGAGCCAGGCCTATATCTATGTCCATTACATTTATTGGATGAATGTGTAACCTCCATTCCATTATCAGGGCTACATATGGTGCTGCATTATAAAGTAATTAACTTCAAGTGAATGACTCAGGTTAAAATGATACTCATGGCTGATTGGACACATCTTTCCACTTTCAAACCTAACACAAATCATTTAGGTTCATTTAAGTATGGAATGTTATTTATTAAAAAATTAAATGCAATTCAACACGTTAACTGCATTGCAAAGTAATGTATATACATGTAGTGCATTTAATTTTGGTACACTTTCATAGTGCCATACTTAAAAACATATCAAACAAATTGTTAATTCCTTTTCACTACAGCATGCAATTTTTGAGTCAGTTTAAAGTGCAATAGAAAAGTGTATTTCATTTTAATTGATGTCCATAAATCACATGTCATAACTAAAAGTAATGCAAATGTATGGCATTTTGCTTAGCAGTTGTTTGGGGTGAATTGCATTTCTATTTAACACCATGTAGAGAAAAGCCAAGCAAAATGACACCTTTTATTGGCTAACTAAAAAGATTACAATATGCAAGCTTTCGAGGCAAAAGAAGAAGGGGCTTGAGTTGCCTCGAAAGCTTGCATATTGTAATCTTTTTAGTTAGCCAATAAAAGGTGTCATTTTGCTTGGCTTTTCTCTACATTCATAATGGCTAACACGGTACAACACCCTAATACTATTTAACACCATGTAATAATTATGCCAAAACTGAACGTAATCAAATGACCAATCAGCATCAAAAGATGGGACAAGGTGCCTGAGCAGTTGAGGTAAGAGACATTCCAATCAGTAGTGCATTCATCCAGTGCTAAAAGTGGGAAACGGAGGGTTGATAAGGCAAGGGATCTGCCATCTTGTTGAACAGGTGGAAGCTTGCGATGTCAGTGACCATTTAATTCTCATCTTGTGTCAACTGGTTGCTGGAAAGAGGCGGTGCAACAGAAGCAGCAACTGGAAAAGATCTTCAAATTGAAGATGTGCCTCACCCCCTCTTTCATTGGTCAAGACTGTCAAGACTCATGTCTTCAATTCAAACACAAGGCATTGTGGAAATTACATCTTTCCTGTATACTATGAATGCCATTATTTCAGAAAGTAACTGTTAATGATATTTTAGAAGTAAATGCTCACATGTTGCATGTTATTTCACCATATAAATGTATGTTGGACATTTGGATAATTCAACACGAGTTATGTGAGAATTTATTTCTTTTTTTCCCATGGTTGTTTTTCACACTGTTTGTGTTGTCCTGAATTGGTCACTGCAGGGCCTCCTTTGCATTTGTATATTCCATAAGTAAACTACAAACTATTTGTGGTAAATAGCAATACAATTAAGCAAAAATATCCATCCCTTTTCCAACCCGCTGAATCCAAACACAGGGGTCTGCTGGAGCCAATCCCAGGGCACAAGGCAGGAACCAATCCCAGGCAGGGTGCCAACCCACCACAGGACACACACAAACACACCCATACACCAAGCACACACTAGGGCCAATTTAGAATCGCCAATCCACCTAACCTGCATGTCTTTGGACTGTGGGAGGAAACCGGAGCGCCCAGAGGAAACCCACGCAGACAACATGCAAACTCCACGCAGTGAGGACCCGGGAAGCGAACCTGAGCCTCCTATCTGTGAGGCAGCAGCGCTACCACTGCGCCACCGTGTCGCCCAAGCAAAAATATATAATTTTTAAATGCAGTACTTCATTAACAGTGTTACATCTTAAAGACAGAGACAAATGAAAAAGAGAAATTGAAAAAACATTTAAAAAGCAAGAGAGAAGCTGCTGTGGTTAATTAAAATAATTTTACTCTTCTGTACTCTACCAGTTTAAGGTTATCTGTTAGTAAGGGCATTACTTTTTCATGCAGCATGAAAATAATTTAATGGCCATTTAAGACTGTAGTCTTTGTATTATTCTTTTTGAGAGCCAATTCAGTTCATGCAAGTGAATACATGTAGGATATCCTATTTATTTTCAGAAAGTGTTTAATCCAGTTTTTGTGAATTTGGTAAGTCATTTAGAGCTACTTAATATAACTTTATCTACCATATAGTGTCACATACCACAGTCTCACACACCTGACTGTAAATCACAAATGCCAGAACTTACCAAACAAAAGTGAAGTTTCCATATGCCATATGGGAAAATATGTGAAAATGTATTTTTTGTTTTGACCATTTTATTTGTTATACATCACTGAGCATGGACCCTATCCACAGCAGTTTCCCTAAAAAGGAACTATAAGTGGGATTGAGAGAGCTACCATAATGTTTTTGGTTTGTTAACAATCTTGGACATATGTGTATATAAAATAAAAAAAACCAGCAACTGACACCATAATTGTAATTTATATCATTTTATGATTTTACCCATGTTGGCCTTTTACCCCTAAATTCCCTTCATTCACTTTACTCTCATTCAGAAATACTAAAGCCTGAGTCATGGGTTCCTTTAGCTAATTGCATGGATATTTTTCTCTGTAAAGGGGTGTTTTAAAGAATCACTTTATTTGTCATCATCATAGATAAAACACACATTTTTTCTTTGCTTTCCTGTTTGTAGCCTGCAGGTGCGATCTTTGTTAGCTGAGAACTAGTACTGTAGCTACGCCTCTGAAATGCCACTTCCCAGACACCAACTTCCTGTCCGAATAATCTTTATAGAAAATACACATTTGTTTTCTGTTAGCAAGTGAACACCCAATGGAGGCCTTAATTTTAGTTACAGCTAGAAAAAAAGATAGTAATTAATTCAATTGGATATAAAAATGTAACTTTTTAAATGAATTATCTAATCATATTTGTTTTTCTTTGAAAAAAAAAAAACAGCCCTGACATGTATGTGGTTGTTGAAAGTGTACATAAAGTTTATATTTAGATACATACTTTTAGCCAGCACTTCCTGTCTGTATAAGCTTAGCTTGCTAAAATGTTTTTATTTCTGGTAATACATCATAATGAAAGTAAAAACCATCTGATGTTTGCATGCTTGCACATTTCCTCTGTTCTGTATTGGCATAAATACTTTATTTTAAATTAAGTTTACTTTCAAATGAGCCAACCTAAGTAAGCTCCATCTACTTTTTTACTTTATGTTGTAAAATACAAAGGCAGTATATTTAATTAATGCAAATGATGATGATAGTAATAATAATAATAATAATAATAATAATAATAATAATAATAATAATAAAAACATAGACTATAATAAATTACGTTGCTTTGGACATTTCCTGTTGGGCATTCATAAAATGGGCACTATTAATGTAATTAAAAAATAGTCTACTGTGTACATAGCCCATCTAGGTGTTTATAAAAGTTAGGTGTCTTGAAATTGTTACATACCTGTGCAAGTCTGATATGATGAATACGGCTGCATCATATGCATTTTCAGGCCAGTGCCATTGTCTTGGTTTAAACACATCCTTAAAATGGGCATGAAAAATTGTAGATGCCATGCTTTATGCTTAATGTAATCCCAGCCACCTTCATTTGGGGAAAGGAGAATACCATATATCTGAGGTACGAGGTGTGCCAAAGAATTGAGGTGTGTGGTCTTGTTTACTTCCACAAAGTTTGGTAACTTTGTGTACTTATGCATCATTGTCTTTTGAATGGCTGTGAACACAGTGTATACACAGTGGTGGACAGTAGTCTTACTGACCTCAAATATCTCTATCACAGCTGTGTACTTACTGCAAGTGGCTGATTTGTACAAAGCTTATGGCATTGTGTTTTTGGATTGGAACTATTGGTTGGTGGTTACCCAGTTTCCTGATAAATAATCCCATGCACCTACACAGCATTTCATACATTGATCTTGACATTCTAAACTGTTGTAGTCAAAGGATTTCATTAAAATGGTTGTAAACTAAAACCTCTCAGAACTTTCTCATGCGTGGTCTTTTCCATATTGATAGTCCTTGTAGGCCTATCATGTGAGTAATTGCTTCATTTAATTGCCATGGTTTTTGGATGTTATTGTGGGGGTTAGTTGAGATGCAAGAATTCTTAAAAATAGGCCAATTTTAATCAGTTACTTAATACCAGTACCAATGAAAATTTACAATATTCACTACCTTTCGATACCATGGCAAAAACAGAAATCCCATTCAATTGCTTTTTATTATAGTACCTCTGTTTATTGAAGTGAACAATATTGTGCCTTTTCCTGTAATACTGTAACCACAGGGGAAAGCCACACTGATCCCCAAACCACAGGCACAGTAATGCACAAGCACAATTCCAGATTTGAAGATTTTTATTCATCACCATCACTTTTCTTACTCAAACACCAGCCAAAATGCACCAGTAAAAATTCTGTCCTTCCACCTCCCACAGAATGTTGCCCACATCCTCACATTTCTGACTGAAATAAGTTAGGCTGCTTGCTTTCTTTTAAATCTTACCTGGGAACTTCTTCTGGTGTTATGCAAGTCGTCTGGAGCTCTTTCAGATCGTACTGAAACCAGGGCAATCCTCACGGGACAGCACCCTCAGGCACCACCCAAAGACCACATCAGGCCTATGTTTACTAATTCCAACTCCCTTTCCACCCTGTGAGTGTTTTAATTGGGTTCAGCCCTATTTACCAAGTACTGAAAATGATCATTACATTCATGATAATATTAGTTTGTCCAAATACTTTTGAGCCCCTGAAAATAGAGGGGACCATGTATAGAAATTGCTGTCTTTTCTAAATGGTTCATACAATGTTTTTTTTTTTAAATACCTTAAATTAAAACTGCAAGTTTACACTCCAATCACATCTTGATTACTTCATTTCAAATTTATTATGTTGGCATACAGAGCCAAAACAATGAAAAATATAACTGTCCAAATATGTATGGACCTAACTATTTTGAGGCTGGGTAGGGCACTATTTAAAATCTTGTTATCTTTTCATTGCTGTTACAAGTGCGTGACAATGCTAGTTAAATGATTACATTACAGCTCATTTGATCGTTAACATTTTTTTTTTGCAGAGCACGCACAAATCTGTTCCTGAATTAATTCCATGCTTTTTTTTTTTTTTTTTTTTAATAACATAAGATTCCTGCATTCTGAAGTTTTCATGCACAAACACAAAAGCATTTTTAGACATAACCTCTGCTGTTTTTCTTTTCCACATGTGTTAATGTAGTATTGTATCATTACCAAAGGTTTTTTTATGCAGTTCTTCTCATGTATTATTGTGCCATTCAAAGTTAAAAACCTTTGTTCTGTTTGAACAGCATTTTGAGGAAGACTAAGGAGCAACAAAACAGACAGCAATTCCATTTATTTGTTTACACTTCAAGCACTGTATCAGCTCCTATGGGATTACATGCTACAGAAGTGTCCCGGTTTCTGATAATCCTATAATGTACCATCAGAGTGCGATATTCACCTGAAACCCATAATGCTCAGTTTATTTAATATAGTTTGCCTTTCACTTCTTTAAGCTTCAAACTCTATGGGGTGAATGGGAGGTCTATGTCAATAACCCACAGTTTAAAAAGCACCTTGATATTAATATTTCAGACATTTTTTAATTCCATAGGTTGTTCTTTATGATGTTTACAGTCGATAACATTTTTAATCGATAAAGTTATCATCCAGTCTTTCATAGTTTTTATTTTCACTATTTTAACTTTAAATAAATAATTGTTTCATTTTGCATGCAGAGATTTCTATTCATGTTTAGCCAAATTTTAATTTAATTTTTTTGTAGCTTTAAGACAGTTAAGTAGTCATGAGGCTGTATGCTTGAATGTAGTTAAATTAAGAAATTTGAATTATTTAGTTGAAATATTTAACATATATATTTTAGGTGGCACAGTAATGCAGAATTATTCACACTCCCACTTTACAAATCCAGCATACTACGTTAAATGCCAGCACCTGATTGTCTGCATGAATTTTGTTTTTACTGTCTCTGTGCTGTTCTTTTGGGTACACAAAATCTCCTACTACATTCTCAAAGTCATGCATGTTTGGTTAAATGGTCCCAGTACAAGTGTGAGTATGTGTGTTAGTGGACCCTGTGATAAACTGGCACATTGCTCATGCCTTTTTCATTACCTGTGCACAGTGCTTCCAGGATAGACTCTTTCTCCCGGCTTCCCTGAACTGGAGTAAGTGGTGTTGAGAATGACTATGACTATTATTAGCTTGCCAGTGAACATAACAGACTTTCTTTAAGATTACAATGAACTTTTGCCAAAACCAAATAACTTTTCTAAAAGTCCATAAGAGAAAATAAAGGTTAGTTGTGTTATCATGGGGGAAGGTGTCCTTATTTACAAAGTTAGGTGGCTGCATCTATCGCAGATTTTCCGGAAAGTTATCCTGAAGCATTATTTCTTATTTGTTTGTATGTGTCACTGAATTTACTTTTCACATTCAGATTTAAAGGCAGCTTGCCCACCATAAACATTTTAAGGAAATGACGATTACGCATCTCAATAAAGTCACAAATTGGCAGTGATCGATTAGTCAAATAATAACAAGCTAAACTGAGTACAAATTCACTAAATAATACAGGTCAGTTTCTGTCATTTTTGTTTTGATTTTAGCACAAAAATATACTTTAGTCTGTTTTTAGCCTTCAATTTAAGAAAGTTTAATCAAGTTTCTTCTAAAGCTTAGCTGAAACAAAGGGCACTGTGCGCTATCTTCGACACTACCTGTGCAATTGCGCAGTTGCGCTTAACCGCCAAATTCCGCAGATCCATGCTCCGTTCAAAAGGCAACTGCAATGGCTAAGCGAACATCCTATGCACATTAGCTTAACAAAATGTGCACAATGAAAAAGTATATTAATTCATAAATAACAAATTAGGCACAATTATAAAATAGTAATTTTAAAAAGATTTTTAATCTTGCAGCAACAACCACAGAATATTTCTTACCAAAAAAATATGTTTGGGAAATTAAAACATTAAAATTTTTGTGGGAATTTCTAAATTTGTGTAGTATACCAGCAGTCTTGTGGCAAATTTCAATCCCTGATATAACCCCAGCTTATTTTTTTTTTATTTTTAATACTTCTAACATTAAAGCAAGCATTTTTTACTTTTAATAATTTGGATTTTTAGCAGAACTTTAATAGTTATCTTGTATATTGCTATGTATACTAATGCTTGTCCCTTATGTGAGCTCTAAAACTTGCCTGTCCTATACTCTCTGAACAACCATTCCCTAATTAAAATAATTATCATCTAACATACTCCTATACTTCCCAACACATTGAATCCTCTTTGCTTCAAATGTAACCAATCACAGCAGAAGAGGTCACACCTGTTCTGAAAGGGGTCCCAATGCCCCATAAACCTATGGTCCTCTGTCCTACACCTATATTTCAGCGTCTCATTAAGCCATATAGCTTTAGTCTTACTTAGACTGGCACATGGCAAATGCAGAACTTCAGAGAAGACCAACTTGTCAGTTCTGTGCTTCAGCATCACACCTAACTCTTTAAATTTGTATTGCAGACCGGATAATACGTCCTTATGTATGTTATGTTCCAACATGAACAATGACAACTGGATTCTATTTAGGCTCCTTATCCTTACCTCAGAGTTATCAGAATACTGTCCTTCTACCCAAGGTACTGAAATCAGTTGAAAACATTAAACTGTGGGGTTGATGTCCCTGAACAGTGTGCACCTCTTGCCTTGTGATTACATCTGACTGTCACCCACCTAGTTTTACCTCTCCCTTACTGCACCACTTTGAAGATGCACTGCATCTCCCTAAAAGACATCTGGGCAAGATCTGCCAGTTCTTTACTACAATGTAGGCTAGCCAGATCCTCCTCAAAATCATCAACACTAAGCTCAAATTATTGGATCAGTTGTATCTCCCACAGATGTAAGAATTCTGGGAGGAGACTTTGTTGAAGTCATCTCCCAAAAGTCCAACATCATAAAGGAGTTGCATTATATTGGCCTCATGATTACATTTTTTTGGGTGACAGCCAAGCCTTGTTAAAATTAAGAACAAATTAATTATAAGTTTAACAAACTACAGCATCTGTTTAATACTCATTGACTCTTTGTAATACCCTGTATTAAATATTTAAGGTGATATCACTAGATGTCTTCTTCCCTTTGCCACCTACTCACTTTAAACTGCCTGCTAAAAGTTTTTTTTTTATCTCTTACTTGGGTCTATCTGATTCCTTGCGAAACTGTCTCTAAATCACAACCTTTGTTTCTCACTTAATGGAACTATCAATACTACAATATAGCTACTTATTATCTTGCATGTGTTATATTGGACAGTAAATAAAAAATATCTCACATACATATTTTAAAAATATGCTAGGGATAAGTCTTCCTATCCTTTTCTGTTTTTGGGACTCTTCCATCAAATCAGAAAATGTTCCCTTGTGTTCCAGTCACTCTGTAATAGGTCACCACCAGTGTTTTTCTAGTTTTAAGATATTACTAGCCGACGCCTGCCGTAGCATACGGCGGTGTAAGAATAGGAACGGAAAATGGTGAGAAAGTCTCTTATATATATTTCTCTTCTGGTTTGTCCTGCTTCCTCTTCCAACCCGGTCCCCCCCACACGCAGCCCACACAGCATTTCTCGATTCCTATTCCTCCTCTTCCACACCCTTCCCTATGCTGCATGAGGCCTCCCATACACCCCCACGCCGCTTTTCTCGATTCCTATTCCTCCTTCGGACTACCGCGTTCCCCGCTTCTCTCTCATGACCCCATTGGTGTCATGTCACCGCCTTATATCTAGCCTGACCGCGTGACCTTTCACTTCGGTGATGAGGAAGCAGGACGAACCAGAAGAGAAATATATATGAGATTTAACTTTTATTTAGTCTTTGATTTTACTTTTCTAGTTTTTATTTAGTTTTAGTTTTTCCCCATTTTCTAAGTTTAGTTTTTATTTCATTTTTTGATTTTTTTTGTTTTTATTTAGTTTTAGTTTTTCAGCAATGAGTTTATGTTACATTTTATTATGTATTATGTGTGTTACACAGTATTCTTTATAGTTGTCAAGTGGTATATCATTTATTTTGTATCTTCAACTTAATGCATGCAATTTTACTGTCTGTGATATATTACCTTAACATTCAACAAATGTAAGCAAATGGTTGTTTAATTTTAAAAACACTTTTTTATTTTTTGAGATTCTGTTTCAGAGCAGTTAGATCACCACACACATATACTCTTATTTTATATTTATTTTTGACAACTTCAGATGTGGACTATATGTCATCTACCCATTTCAAAACTTTAAAAAGTGTATTTTATTCTGTGAATTCTTAAATTTGCTTATTTTTAATACTATTGAAGTCACTGCTTTAATGTAAATAGTGCATTTCTGCAATAAATAGTGAACATCTGTTACAGCAACATCTCAGATCATTCACTTAATTAGCAACAAGCAAAACCTGGGAAGCTCCCTGTGTGGCTAAACTGGGAGGATGTAGATTAACAACACATGTGGGAGTAAACAAATTTTAGCAATTATGATTGCTTTATGAGACACTTCCAATATATCCAGCTATAAAACAAAATTAAGTTACACACAATCAGTCGAGGCGGCACGGTGGCGCAGTGGGTAGCACTGCTGCCTCGCAGTTAGGACACCAGGGTCCACTTCCCGGGTCCTCCCTGCGTGGAGTTTACATGTTCTCCCTGTGTCTGCGTGGGTTTCCTCCGGGTGCTTCAGTTTCCTCCCATAGTCCAAAGACATGCAGGTTAGGTGTATTAGCGATTCTAAATTGTACCTACTGTGAGTGTGTATGTGTGTGTGCACCCTGCGGTGAGCTGGTGCCCTGCCCGGGGTTTGTTTCCTGCCTTGCACCCTGTGTTGGCTCCAGCAGACCCCCGTGACTCTGTAGTTAGGATATAGCGTGTTGGATAATGGATGGATGGACAATCAGGCAACATACAAATGGGGAGAACATGCAAACTCCATGCAGACACTGACCAGACTAGCAATCAAACCTGAAATCATGGCACTGTGTAATAGCAGTAATAATTAAAAAAACAATAATAATACATTTTTATATTCCACCTTTTGAATACTCAAAGTGCTTCACCAATAATCCAATGGAATACAATAGAAAAGAAAAGCAAATATATTTATAACACAGGATACAAACTAATATAAAACATTAATAAATATCTGAAAGTCAGAGTTTTGAAATAGATCAAGGAACATGCAGGAAAAAAAAGAAGAAAGTCATTAACAAATAATACATTATTTGTATGCTGACTGGGAATGTTAATGTTGATGTTACAATCGCCCAGAGCAGTAAGGATAAGGAACAATAAATAAGATAAGAGCAGATTTCATTATCAGTTTTACAGCAATATGCTGGGTGATAATCGACCATTCAATTTTCATTTGTAAAACACTCAGAAGGAGATCATGTGTTAAAATGTTTTTAATACTGCGTCATCTAAATATATTAAAATTATTGTAGTCCATGTGTTTGCTATCAATGAAGCATTTAACATAGAAAACTTCATTATGACAATGTGACAGGAATACGCTCTGTGACACTGCATCACCCACATGGAAACATCAGTTCTAATAACCTGATTAAAACTAAACATGTACGTGTAACAAAGGCTCAGTTGATAACACTGAGTACATGCTACGCATCTGCTTAATATGTCACTGCAAAGGTACCATCAATAAACAAGCAATATCTGTAGGATGTAAGTTTAAATTACTGAAATGTCTACCTCTTTTGGGTTATAATGGTAAATCTTTTTTCCAGTCTAAATACTGACTGAATTTGAAGCATGAGGCAACTAATCAAACTTGACAAATTGTCCATGGCTCTAATTTTCAAAATATTTATCTGTATCTTCCAAAATAATGTGTGTCATGTTTTAATTTAAGCACCTTTTCATTGAGGTTTATTTAAGTTGCAAGACATTCGCTATCAGTGGTGCATCTGTGACTGATCGTTAATTATGAACAATGAACTTCACACAATAAGTCATTGATAAGGCTTTGGTATTCCCTCTCAGTTCTAGAAGGGAAAACTGACTGATGGATGAAAAAGACAAATTAAATCCATAGATTCAGACTTCAGCATTGAGGGATACTTGCACATGTTCATCAATCAATGCTTGTTCCTAATCAAATTTATGACTTCGCAAGTTTAAATAATGTATAATAAATATACTTGCAACTGCATGCTCACATGTACATTATGCACAAAGACTAGTGTGGTGAAAATCAAAATAAAAATTATAAAAGCTATTAATTTTTTTTCTCATTTTTATTTTTCAGATAGTTTTTCATATTTTTATTTTAGTTTTAGTTAACAAAGTGATTATTTTTTCATTAGTGACATATTTTGTTTTAGTTTTCATTAATGGAAAATAGGGGGCTCTGCCCCCTGCTCACTTCGCTTGTCATCACCCGGGCCTGTGCTACACAGCTCTGCCGATCACGTATGGGGCAGATATACAATTTAAACAAATTATTTTCATGGGAATTGTTACGTATGCATAATAGAACTAACTATTTTAGTTTACAGCAAGTAATTAACCTTAGTAAAAAAAATAGTAAAACGTAATAAATTGAAAGAAAATTGTTTCATGTTGCGTTAGTGGTATTCGTTGCATTTATAGTTTTTCGTTCTGTTTGACTTTGAAATTAATACACAAATACTTTTTAAACTTATACTTTTACTGTAAAACTTCAGTAAAAACAATATTTGAAATGAACTTTTCATCAATATCGTATTGAATTTTGATTCCGTGTTTGGACTTGCATCTTGACAACGCATCGTATAACTGCCCGTGAGTGAATATCATTTCTTTTGCTCTAATAAATAAACCGACTTTTTCGATGTTTTTCCCTGTGATTTGTTAATTGTCATAGCAAAAGCTATTCCAACCGGAAACTGTAAACATTTTAATACAAATGGCATATCAAGATCTCCTTTGGTGTAAATGTTATCCGTGGAGGATGTACTACATTACCTTTCTTGTCGCCTGTTAAAATTTTACATGTTAGAAATGTTCACCCAATTTTGAATACAACTAATCTTGTCCTATTGCATAGCCCATCACTCATACATAAATTACGCAATAACATAACAATATATCCTTCTTTCAACAGTAATTCGGCCGGTGGAAGACCGGACGGTGTTAATGGTTGTAGATATACTACAGGATATTGTAAGTTGATGTTTTCAGCTTCCCCACCATCACCACCAACTGTTTCAGCATAGTCTATTGATACACATTTAACCAATTTGCTCTGTAAGTGATCGACAATTTTTGTGTTAATTCATTTGACTTTGTTTCTCGGTGCTAGGATTGCCCATGTACTCATTTCTTCTGTTTATAACCGTTCGGGATGACATTGTTCAATAAGATTTGGACATAATAAGTCTTCTTTTATTGGGAACTTAAAGTGAGGAAAACATAAAAATTTATAAGAATTGAGAGAGCTGGAACTTTGTCTTACAAAAGCATTCACATGAATGAGAGGTGAGAGGACCTTGGGCGTGGGCTGTTAACCGGAAATAGGGCGGGGACCTCTTCTACCAACTTGAAAAAATCTCTTAGCAATAGTCTCATCTCAAGATTTTCTTTTATAATAGAGAGATAACACTGGTCCCCAGTAGGTCTCAGCTATATCATCCATCACCGATAGGCAGGACACATTGTCAATATAAATAAAATAATAACATTTACAGAAATTTGCACAAAGTGGCAAACTTCAGATGTTACTTTTATTTTCTTGTGCACATCCCAAGAAGGCTATCAGGCACTTGCACTCGCTACAGGAGGTGTGTGAAATTCAGGTGTTATTCTAATTTAGCAGGAATGTGCTATAGCCGAAGGAAGGGAGTCTGATCAGTGTGTCACACTCAAATGAATGGTAAGAATGCATGTATATTTGTAGCACTGCTGCTCATGGTTTCTCGCTCTTTTTTTCACTCTTTTAGGTAGCTCACTATCCTTAATATGATCATTCACTGTGGCTGCACAAGTTGGAATTCTTTTGTGACTTTGGCAGGTTTATGCGCTATAGCCAAGCCACAATGACAAACAACAAAGTACATTTTTTTTTTCTGTAGTAGATAGGGAATTGCATTTTTTGTTAGGAAAGATGGTAGAAAAAGAATAACTGAGGACGCCAGGTCTGAGTGAGTAAACATAATCAGTAACTAGTTTCCTGTTGGTAGACATTTATTCAAATTCATTTTAGATGATCTACAGTAATTTCAGAGTTTTATGCCAATACAGCATGGTGATTTGTAGCAGGTTTAAATGACATTGGAATAAATTACTTTTGAGTTATCGTAATGACATTTCTAAATACTATTACGTGAGCTGCATCTTGAGCTAAAACACCCGTCCATCAGTTCCTCTACCCCATGTAGACACTTTCCACATTAGAGGAGCTAATTGTAATTCATAACCATCCCCCCACCCCTCCCAAGACAATTACACATCATCAATGTTTTGAAGTGACAATGTGAAGTTTTATGACATTGCATAGCCATAGTCATAGATTTCAGAGATGTAATTTTGCATTGCATCAATCAGCCAAAGCATAAAAACCACCTGCCTAATACAGTCCTATGAAAACCTTTTAATATATGACATGCCTTATGGAAACAGTAGTATTTCAGCAGTGACATTAAGTTTATTGGATTAAAAGAAGATATGCAATATGCATCATAACAAAATTAGACAGGTGCATAAATTTGGGCCCCCAACAGAGATATTACATCAATACTTAGTTGAGCCTCCTTTTGCAAATATAACAGCCTCTAGAAGCCTTTAATTAGTGTCTGGATTCTGGATGGAGGTATTTTTGACTATTCTTCCATACAAAATCTGTCCAGTTCAGTTAAATTTGATGGCTGCCGAGCATGGACAGCCTCCTTCAAATCATCCCATAGATTTTCAATGATATTCAAGTCAGGGGACTGTGACGGCCATTCCAGGACATTGTACTTCTCCTTCTGCATGAATGCCCTTATAGATTTCGAACTGTGTTTTGGGTCATTGTCTTGTTGAAATATCCAACCCCTGCATAACTTCAACTTTGTGACTGATACTTGAACATTATTCTGAAGAATTTGTTGATATTGGGCTGAATTCATCCGACCCCCGACTTCAACAAGGGCCCCAGTCCCTGAACTAGTCACACAGCCCCACAGCATGATGGAACCTCCACCAAATTTGACAGTAGGTAGCAGGTGTTTTTCTTGGAATGCGGTGTTGTTCTTCTGCCATGCAAAATGCTTTTTGTTATGACCAAATAACTTAATTTTTGTCTTATCAGTCCAAAGCACTTTGTTCCAAAATGAACCTGGCTTGTTTAAATGAGCATTTGCATACAACAAGCGATTCTGTTTGGAGCGTGAGTGCAGAAAGGGCTTCTTTCTCATTACCCTACCATTCAAATGTTCTTTGTGCAAATTGCGCTGAATTATAGAACGATATACAGATACACCATCTGCAGCAAGATGTTCTTGCAGGTCTTTGGAGGTGATCTGTGGGTTGTCTGTAACCATTCTCACAATCCTGCACATATGCCGCTCCTGTATTTTTCTTGGCCTGCCAGACCTGGGTTTAACAGCAACTGTGCCTGTGGCCTTCCATTTCCTGATTACATTCCTTACAGTTGAAATTGACAGTTTAAAGCTCTGAGATAGCTTTTTGTAGCCTTTCCCTAAACCAGGGGTGGGCAAACCATGGCCCGCGGGCCACATCTGGCCCGTTGGTCTTTTTAATCCAGCCCACCGAAGATTGGTACAGAATTGCCCGAATCAGATCATATCATAATTATGACTGCATTCATTTGACCTTGTTCTGTAATGCCTGGCATTCCACCAAGTGGCGCATTAGGTGCAGTGATACATTGACTTGATTTTGCGTAGCCCAGGTTACTCTCTGTTATTACTCTGCTACTGCTCTGAACCCATCTGCAACAATGAGTGGGCCAAAGAAAAGTAAAAGTCGACAGTGAGTGCCGAGTGTTTAATAAGGAATGGACAACTAAATACTTTTTCACTGAAGTCCAGTCAAAGGCTGTATGTCTTATTTGCCAAGAAACCATTGTGGTTTTAAAGGAATACAACATCAGCCATCACTTTTCCACCAAGCATGCTAATTATGCTAACAACTAGTCAACGTAAGAACGGACGGCTACCGCTCAGAGGTTGGCAGCTAGTCTGCTTTCTCAGCAAAACACCTTTATCCGACAAAACTGCCACCCAAGAATCAAGCACGAAGACAAGTTATGTGCTGGCATTCAAATTAGCAAAGACCAGCAAGCATTTCTGCGAAGGGGAGTTTCTCAAAGAGTGCATGGTAGAGACCGCAGGTATCTTGTGTCCTGAGAGAAGGAACAAATTTGAAAAAAATTAGCTTATCACGCAGGACAGTGACTCGCCGTGTTGAGCTAATTGACGAAGACTTAGCTAGCAAGATAAACAAAAAAGCGGAGTCATTTACATTATATTCCTTGGCACTGGACGAAAGTAATGACATAAAGGACACCGCTCAGCTTTTAATTTTTATCAGAGGGATTAATGACAATTTTGAGATAACGGAGGAGTTTTTGGCCATGAATTCCCTAAAGGGGAAAACGCGGGGAGAGGACTTGTATGACAGCGTGTCGGGGGTCATCAATAGGCACAAGTTCTCTTGGAGTACGCTCGCCAGCGTTACCACAGATGGATCGCCAAATCTGACTTGAAAAAACGTTGGGTTGCTCAAAAGAATCCAGGAGAGGGTGAAGGAGGACAACCCTGAGCAGGAGGTAAGCATCGTCAGTTTATCAAGTTTCTTGAAGAAATCTATGCTGATCACCAGGACTTGCTTTACCACTCCAATGTCCACTCGTTAAGTTTGGGGAAAGTATGTCGACGAGTGTGGGAGCTCAAACAGGAGATTATCTCATTTTTGGAGCTACTTGAGAAAGCTGGCGATTTTCCTGAGCAGAGTGACACAGATTGGCTTTGTGATTTAGCTTTTGCTGTGGACATACTGACACACATGAATGAGCTGAATGTGAAGCTACAAGGGAAAGACCAGTTTGTGCATGAAATGTACACAAATGTCAGAGCCTTCAAAACAAGTTAGCATTATTCTCAAAGCAAATGTCAAACATCTCATTCGTTCATTTCCCCACACTGGCTACGCTGAAAGAGGCCCCTCGACTTGTGAAAAAATACAGGAAATCACTGGACAACCTGCATGGAGAATTCTACTGTCGGTTCTCTGATTTTGGAAAAATTTACAAGTCACTTCAGCTGGTGTCATGTCCCTTCACACAGGACCCTCAAATTGCCCCACGAGAGTTGCAGTTGGAACTGATTGATCTCCAATGTGACACCGTCTTGAAGGAGAAGTTCAACTCTCTTAAACTGGATGAGTTTTATGCTTCATTAAGCGCAGCCAAATTTTCAAACATCCAGAAGATGGCACAGAGGATGCTGGTGTTGTTTGGCTCTACGTGTGTGTGTGAACAGACTTTTAGTGTGATGAACACCAACAAAGCACCCCACAGATCCCAGTTGAGCGATGAACACCTCAGATCTGTTCTGAGAATTGCCACAACAAAACTAACACCAGACTTCGATGCACTGGCAAAAAAGGGTGATCAACAACACTGTTCCCACTAAAAGTGATTGTAAATATTAATACTGTAATGCCTTTTTTATGTTTATATTTGATATGTATGCATCTAGTGCTGGCCCGGCCCATCTGTCAAATTTTAAAAGTCAATGTGGCCCCTGAGCCAAAAGGTTTGCCCACCCCTGCCCTAAACCATGATACTGAATAATCTTTGTTTTCAGATCTTTTGAGAGTTCCTTTGAGGATCCCATGCTGTCACTCTTCAGAGGAGAGTCAAAGGGAAGCACAACTTGCAATTGACCACCTTAAATACCTTTTCTCATGATTGGACACACCTGTCTAAGAAGTTCAAGGCTTAATGAGCTAATCCAACCAATTTGGTGTTATAAGTAATCAGTATTGAGCAGTTACATGCATTCAAACCAGCAAAATTACAAGGGGACCCAAATTTTTGCCAGACAGTTTTTCACATTTGATTTAATTTCATATAACTAAATCCTGCTTCACTAAAAATCTTTGTTCGGAAAACACCCCAGTACTCAGATGATCCTAGGAAATGAAAGACATACCACTGTTATCTTTTTTGTTGAAAGTAAATTATTATGCAGGCTGAAAGGGGTTCCCAAACTTTTTCATATGACTGTAATATTGTGTTCGTCCCCCTCATGCCACCAAAACAGCTCGGATCCATCGATTCATGGACTCCACAAGACCACTGAAGATGTCCAGTGGTCACTGGCACCAAGACATTAGCAGCAGATCCTTTTAGTCCTGTACATTTCAAGGTAGGACCTCCATGGCTCTTACTTGTTTTTTCCTCACATCCCATAAATGCTCAGTCAGATTGAAATCTGGTGAATTATGAGGCCAAGTCAACACTTTGAACTCTGTGTGAAGTTACTCAAACCATTCCTGAACAAATTTTGCAGTGTGGCAGGGTGAATTATCCTGCTAAAAGAGGCCAATGTAATCAGAGAATATAGTTGCCTTGCAGGGTATATATGGTCTGTAAAAACATTTAGGTAGGTTGTATGTGTCAAAGTAACGTCTACATGAATGCCAGGACCCAAGGTTTCCAGCAGAGCATTGCCTACAACATCACATTTCCTCTGCCAGCTACCTTTTCCCTATATAGTGCATCCTGCTGCCATCTCTTCCCCAGGTAAGCGATGCATGCACACCCGGCTATCCACATGATCTAAAAGAAAACGTGATTAATCAGGCCAGGCCATCTTCTTCATTTGTTCAAAGCTGCAGTTATGACACTCATGTATCCAATGTTGGTGCTTTCGGCAGTGGACAGGGTTCAGCTTGGGCACTCTGACTGGTCTGTGGCCACTTAGCCCTATACACAACAAGATACAATGCACTGTTTTTCATCAATGTGTGCTCTTCTCTGGGATCAGACCAGATGGACTGATCTTTTCTCCCCACAGGCATCAGTGAGCTTTGGGATCCAATGACCCTGTCATTGGCTCACTGTTTGTTCTTCCATGGTCCACTTTTGGTAGGTACTAATCACAGCATACTGGAAACACTACACTTGGAGATGCTCCAACACAATTGTCTTGCCATCACAGAAACAATGACTTCAATATTTGAATGCAGTATAATGGTAAGAATCTGCAGTGGGCTGGCGCCCTGCCCGGGGTTTGTTTCCTGCCTTGCGCCCTGTGTTGGCTGGGATTGGCTCCAGCAGACCCCCGTGACCCTGTAGTTAGGATATAGCGGGTTGGATAATGGATGGATGGATAATGGTAAGAATGATGATGATCTTGGCAATCTCACTCAGTGCACAGTGCTTGTCCATCTGATACAAACATGAAACTCATTCACTTCGCTTGTATAACTGGTTTGATTTTAATTGTTGTCATGTTATATTTTATGTTCTAATATGAGACAATAAAGAAAATGATCAAGAATTATTAACAGACTTAGATTCATTTGGTGCCATTTCATTAAATGTGACGATGTTCCAATTATTGGATTAAATTAACACATTTAGGGATTGTGTTAAATTTAATCATAGAAATTGTTAACGCATTAATCTCACACATTAATGGCGACTGATCAGCAGCTCAACTACATATATAATTTTAAATACTAATATTTTTGTATACTTCTGTAATTTGTAAAAAAAAACATACAGCATGTCAGAGGAGCCAGTTAATAGGAAGACTAGCAGAAATCTAAACAAAAGTTTAACAACAAGTTATTTCCTCCCTGTTATTCATCTAATTAGTTCAATTAAAAAAAATAGGTCATCTGCATACCTTTTAAAATTTTATTTTTAAATTAAAGTTTCAAATATCCATATGATTTCTCGTTCAGTACATAACTGTAAGTCCTGATAGTGTGTTGCCTGACAGAGTGGCTCTTTACAAAGGGTTAACAGCTGCAGAGAGTTCAGCAGCAACCTCAGCCCTTTAAATCTTTTTTGCATTCTGTTACGGTATGTAAAATATGAGGCATTAGACAGAAGAGCTGCTTCTTTTGTTTGTGAGGTTCAAAACACACATGTTCCTTATTCTTTGTTGCTCCATTCTATGCATTGTAATTTAGGATGAGCATTCTTTGGTTCATTTAGTTGTCCGCTCTCTTGCATACACAGCCCGCCACTCCATGGTCTTTCTTTCAAGTCATTATTTGCACTGGTGTTTTCAAAGCTCTATGTAGTACATGAGCTCCCATTTCAATGAGATTTTCAATGAGAAAAGCACATTGTATTGTATCCTAAAATGTTTTGAATTGTGGCTTTTACTGTGAACAACTTGGTACTTGTTAGTGGTAGAGGTTTAAACATATATGGTCAAAATGATTGATCTAATTTAAATGTTGTATATTATGAACTCTTTTAATGTATCATTTAGCTTATAATGTTTTACCATTCTGTGAGTTCAACATTGGAAAAGCAAGATTATCAAGTTGACAAGTAGTTGAGATATAGCAGATAAATGTTGAATTTGGTTATAGTTTTAAAATATGGCATTGTCTATTGTGACAATTCTTGTGATGCTTTTTTCATGGATGCCAATTTATTTATCATTACCATTAATTATTTTTTTTTTTTTTTTAGTGATGGAAATGTGCAGTCATCAAAAGGTAATGTTTGCATTGTTCTGTTTTTTATTTTCAAAATGTACAAAATACGTGGTTACCAATACATAGTTTTAAGTCCCTGAGTATATGTAGGTTTTCATTGTTATCAGAAACTTTTTTAAAATACTCCAGAATGCCTTTCTTAGTAGATATTGTGTATTCTTGTTTCTTAACTTACATTGTACTGATTTAAAAAAAAAACTAATGATGATTTAAAGTTATGTCTACTCAGTTACTAGCTGACCGAGGTCTAGTACTGCTAGGCCTACTTCTATTGCTATGGCCCTATTTTACAGTACCGTTTTTTGTTAGAGCTCTAGAGCAGTGATGGCGAACCTTTTAGAGACCAAGTGCCCAAACTGTAACCCAAAACCCACTTATTTATCGCAAAGTGCCAACACGGCAATTTAACCTGAATACTGAGGTTTTAGTTTAGAAAAAACAACTCATAACAGTAACATTTTTTGTCTTAAAAGAAAAACTCAATAACAGAGCTTTCAATGATACAAACAACTTTTTATTGAAAGGTAAAAGTTTGCATTTGGCATGCTTTTGAACAATTAATGTGATTTTTGCTGTTGTATGCATACTGATAATTTGTCTAACCTTGGCTAATACTAGTAAGTTTGAGAGCAGCACATGCAGCACTCAGGTCATCTGTTAGTCTGTTTCTGGTGTTAGATTTGATATAATTCAAAGCTGAAAACAAGCTGCTCACAAGCATAAGATGATCCAAACAAAGTAAGGAAAGCATTCCCATGTGCTTTCATTGACTTAAAATTATTTGGCAGAGAATTTCACACTTTAAGAATTTCATTTTCAGAACTAACTGTGCTGTCCTTTGTCATCCCTTCTGTCTTCTCAAGTGTTTCACACAGGTCTTCCCCATTAACCTTCGTTCCCATTCTCTCTCTCTTTTTTTCCCCTTTTCATCCGCCTCTCACTTCTATTATATATTACGGGGTCGTGGATTAGGTGTGCCGATTAGCAGCTCCCGGCAACAATTACAGATGTGGACGACTCCTCACCTGTGCACTTAAGAGAGGACCACCTGCATCATGAAGCTCCCGGGAAATGCTCCGCCGCATTACCACACCCCCCTGTAAACTGCGATTATCTATTAAAACTGGCCTTTACAATTTTGAGCTGTGGACCTGCTATACCACATCCCCTCCAACCTAGCTCCTCTCCGTACTACGGAAGCGTATTAGGGCCACGATGAAATAAAAAAAAATACGGACACAGTGAAGAAAAAAAAATCTAAATGTCAAGATTAAAGTCGACATGTTGACTTTATTCTCGACATTTCCACTTTATTCTCGACATTTACGTGCTCAGAGTGTGAGCAGAGGGGCTGTTTGCACAGAGGCTGTTTGCTTAGAAGATGCTCCTCTAAGAAATGCCGCTTTATCCCGGTGCTTCGCATACTTAAAAGCCCAAAAGCACATATTGATTTTTTGATTGTTTACTTTAATCTCGTGCTCTCTCTCTCTGACATTCTCTGCTCCTGACGGAGGGGGTGTGAGCAGAGGGGCTGTTTGCACAGAGGCTGTTTGCCTAGAAGATACGGACGCTACTCTAAAAATGCTGAAAGACTGCCTTCACATTGCTCCCTTCTGTTGTGGCTGCTTTATCGCGGTGCGCATACTTAAAAGCCCAACAGCACGTATTAATTTTTTGATTGCTTGCTTTTATTTTGCTCTCTCTCTCTGACAATCTCTGCTCCTGACGGCGCTCCTTTGAAGAGAAGATATGTTTGCATTCTTTTAATTGTGAGAAAGAACTGTCATCTATGTCTTGTCATGGAGCACAGTTTAAACTTTTGACTAAAGGGTGTTATTTCATGTCTAGAGGGCTCTAATAATGTTAACAGTGTGGGAGAGTTTATAAGGGCTTAAAATATATACAGTAATCCCTCCTCGATCGCGGGGGTTGCGTTCCAGACCCCCCCGCGAAAGGTGAAAATCCGCGAAGTAGAAACCATATGTTTGTATGGTCATTTTTATATATTTTAAGCCCTTATAAACTCTCCCACACTGTTTATAAATATTCCCCGCAGAGTTATACAGCATAATCCCTTTGTATTCTCTTAGATATTAAGTAAGATTCATTGAAATTATGATTATAAACACACTGTTTATATACAGTAAAACCTAAATATTATTTTAAAGATATTGAGTGTCTCCGATATCACATATGTTACAGCCATTACGATAGACAGGCCACCAGCAATAAATACGTACAATGCAAGAAAAATTGTATACAGTAAATGTGTGTACAGTGACACTAAAGGTACGTACATGTACTAAGCACTGTAAGAAGAAAATTAATTATGGTTACTCACCAACAATGACACGATGACTTGTCCGATAACAATGAGTTTAATTTTACTGCACAACAAAGGAGAGCGTTACAGCCCTTGTAAAGGAGCCACTTCAGGCGATTGTGTGGGAGGAAGCGCTCCCATTGGGATGCTGGGCAGAGGGGCGGGTGATGTGAGAAATGTCCCCTGGCGTGCGTGGAGAGGGGGAGGGGAGCAGCACAGCCCCGTGTCCCTCTGGCTTTCTAGTAACGAACTCTGTGCTGGGGCGACGGCACGCGTTCCCACAGAGAGGGCTCTGAGTGCCCACTCTGGCATGCGTGCCATAGGTTTGCCACCACTGCCCTAGAGGCTTATATACAGCATATTTTATTGGCCATTTTATAATTCTGTTGATTATCTGTACATGTTTTCCCCCAAAATACACTGCTAATAAGTGCCATGTTCCCTTCTTGTCACATTAATGCTTAGTTTACTTAAAAAGATGCTATGTACTGCTGTCAGATATTTAACTTATGTTGTGTATGTCATGAAATAAGCACTGGTTAGGGGTGCTTTTCACCTGTGCTTAAGGATTAGCATAACCAAAATGACAGTTAACATACCAAAAAAATACTTTGAAAGTCATATTGTTTGTTCAAGTCATCAATGTTTAAGCATAGTTTTATGCCTCACACAGCACTTAGTATTCAGGCAAAAATAAGTTTTTGTCTTATCACTCCACAAGACTTTCACAAATATTTGTGATAATTGAGGCTTTGTAAATACTTTATGGGAAAAGATGTCATTTTATCTCAGCTTTGCCTTTTTCCTTGTCACAATCTACTCCCTTAACTGGCTTTTTGAGTTCTTTGGAGACTGTTAATCAATGAAAATCATTTTTTGTTGACTTTTTACAATTGCTGTTCCAGTAAGTTGATTATAAAATGCTCTTGTTGAAATATACAGCCATATCCAAACAGTATGAATTTATACTGCTGTGCTGTCAGTCATGTTTAGTTTCTTTGAAGTGTTTTGGTATATTTTCTCAGATTTGTTACATGGTCAGCGCTCTGACTTTAGTAGAATGCTCACCTTCATATTGAAGTTTTGTTTTGAAAGTCAAACGTACTGTCATGAGATTTTTTTCACAAACCCATTTAAAGTAAGTGATAATAATAAAAATAATAAATAATACATTTATACAGTGCTTTTCTCACTACTCAAAGTGCTTAGTCAGAGGGGAACCACTTCATCCACCACAAATGTGTAGCACCCACTTGGATGATGCAGTGGCAGCCATTATTGCACCAGTACACTAACCACACATTAGCTATTAGGTAGTGAAGGAGGGAGAGAGACCGTCAATTAGACACAGCAGATGATTAGGGAGCCAGAATAGATAGATATATATCTACTACTGCTACTACTATTATATAATGAAAAACTAAGGTCTGAGTGTCCAGTCCCTCAGAGCAATTTGATTGGTCAGTTTGGCTTTGACGACATGACAAAAGAGGAAGTGTGAGTGTGAAACAGACAAAGAGAATTAAATGGCATATGAGGTATGCTGACAGAGTCATCTTCAAAGACAGCAAGTATAAAAGTGGACAGGAGGAGAGAAATAGGATAGGATGGGGAAAAATGGTGCCACAAAAATAACAACAGAGTCTGAGAAGCAGGGTTCATGAGAATGTGCTCAAAAGAGGACCAGCAAAGAAATTATTCACACACATGCAAATACAGAGGAAAGGTGCTGAAAGTACAGGAAGGGCACGAGATAATAAATATTTTTTAATTATTGAAAAGGAAGTGAAAATTAAAATTTTAAATTGAAAATGCAATCTCTTTTTTGCAATTTTATTTTCAAAGTCTGTGTGCAAAAATACTGCAAAAATGAAAATTAAAATGAAATATCCCCATTTGCAATTTCATTTTCAGCCCGAACCCCAATGAAGCTACAATAAAATATATAAAAAAAATTTTAAGAAAAATGATTTTATTTGCAGAAAATAGCTCCCATAGGAAGGTTGACGCACACGAGGAAAGGCATAGGAGGAACACTGACAATTGCCTTCAAACATGGAAAGTATTTGCAAGAATATGAATGATATTTTCACACTGAGTAATGGGAGGCCTGTCTAATGATGGTGGTAGTCAAAAAATGAAGAGGTGGGCGACAAGGTGGCTTGAAATGTTTGAGTTTGAGACACAGGCTTTATGAGAAAGCAATCGAGAGAGGAAGTGCTGGCCAAGAAAGTTTGAGACACATTAAAATGAAAAGGCATAGAACGAACTTTAATGGTGCATATAAGGCAAGAGATATCAAATACCAAAAAATCTGAAATCCACTTACTTCTCATACAGGAGGAGTTCAGCCATATATTTGGTGTCCTCTTGAGGTAAAATATTGTATTTGAGCAACTTTATATTTGCCTTTACAAAAGGGATGAAAATGTTTTTAATCTGATGGCATCTATTTTTCATTTTTTGTGGTAATTGTTTTATTTTACATTTCAGCGTAAATGGTGCTGAAAGCTTTATAAATTGCAGAGTAAAAATGTCCAAATGAATTTACAGTTGAAACAAAAAAGTATAAACGTCTTGGGGTCTGAATACTTTTTTAAAGCACAGTAGATTTAAGTTAATCTTTTGAAAACTGCACACATATTTTCAAAGAGTTTTTCAGTGCTTCCCATGATGTCTTATAAAAAACCTTGACTAACAGCTGCCAATGTTTTGCAGTTTATAATTTTAACTTTCATTTTTAACTTTTTGTGTAAACTGTGACCACGCTGGGAAAAGTGCATGCAGATGAGAGCAAATGAACTGACCAGATGTCAAAAATGCAAATTTAAAAATGTCATACTATTTTGTATGAATCCATCCATCCATTTTCCAATCCGCTGAATCTGAACACAGGGTCACAGGAGCCAATCCCAGCCAACGAAGGGCACAAACCAATCCTGGGCAGGGTGCCAACCCACCACAGGACACACACAAACCAAGCCCAATTTAGAATCGCTAATACACCTAACCTGCATGTCTTTGGGAGGAAACCAGAGTGCCCAGAGGAAACCCACACAGACACGGGGAGAACATGCAAACTCCACGCAGGGAGGACCCGGGAAGTGAACCCAGTTCTCCTAACTGCGAGGCAGCAGCACTACCACTGCGCCACCATGCCGCCCATTTTGTATGAATAGTTTCATTAAAGATTTTAAGGGAAATGAATAAAGGTGATTGCATTTGCATTACTTCATGTAACAATGTACTGAGAATCTTTACTGAGTAGCAAATATTTGTAAGAGTAAGTTGTCAGAGTGTATGGTTAATTAAAATGTCTGTTCAGTTATGCCACAGATCTATTTTACATTCTTGGGAGCAGTTGTTCTCTTTAGCAACATTACTTTGGCCCACTTTTTACTTTACTCAAGTCAAACAAGGCAATTAATTTTAACCTTGATTTTTTACAGTAGATAGCATTGTTATTAAACTAAAAACAAGCATTCTCAAGTAATAAGGAAAGAATTTATATTTATAGATGAGAAATCTAAGAGCAAGATGATGTGATTCTATGCATAACACAGTTTATTTTCCTGATGTCAAATTGCAAAATACAAGAAGTAAGTTTAATTTATGATATATAATAATGTTTAACTGTGGTGGGTTGGCACCCTGCCCAGGATTGGTTCCTGCCTTGTGCCCTGCGTTGGCTGGGATTGGCTCCAGCAGACCCCCTTGACCCTGTGTTTGGCTTCAGCGGGTTGGAAAATGGATGGATGGATGAATAATGTTTAATGCATATTTGTTGTTGTTATCTATGTTTGGGTATGTACAGCCATGAAAGAAATTATATGACTGTTTCTTATTATTTAGGGAAGTTTCTGTTATGCGTAATCCATTAAACTGTACATACGCTCTGTGGTCAGAATAACAAAGTTGCACTACATTATACTGAATAAACAAAGTCAAACCAGCAGTACCTAAGGATTCTCCGAGGAGACACATTACGGAAGGAGTCCAGTTTTCCTCTCAGGTCACTGGATAGTGTCCATGACTTGCAATAATATAGAAATATTGCAGACATATCTGGAGCGCCACACAACCCTTTCCAGCGACCCCCCCCCTATGTTCTCCCAATCCATCTACGGACTTTACAGGAAGAGTCACCAATGACATGAATGTCGCTGCTGAGGTAAATAAACCTCTAGACAAGCCCAGACACTTCTCACTCAGTCTCTCGAGAGCCCTGATTAGAGCCTCCATTGACTCTGTGAAGATCACAACATCGTCAGCAAAGTCAAGATCAGTAAATGTCTGTTCACCAACAGATGCACCACAGTTGCTGGGCCCCATAACCCTGCCCAACACCCAGTCCATGCAAGCATTGTACAGAGTAGGAGCAAGAACACACCACTGACGAACCCCAGAATCAACTGGGAAAAACACAGAGGTGCTGCCTGCACTCTGCACTGCACTTTCAGTATCAGTGTACGGGCTAGCCATGATATCCAGAAACCTTGGGGAGATCACACAAAGTCTCAGGATGTCCCACAGCTTGATCAACTGAGTCGAACGCCTTACGAAAATCAACAAAGCCTGCAAAGAGACTCTGTCAATATTTGCATTTGTGCTCCATGAGAACTGGCAGTGCCACGATGCAATGGATGGTAGACTTCTTAGATATAAAACCAGACTGCTCCAGTCACTGGTAGGTGAGCAAGTGATCATGGTTTCTATTGAGGATGACCATAGCAAGGACCTTACCCATGACCGAAAGCAGCGTTAACCCCCTGTAGACGATAACCCTTCCCTTTCCACATAGTCCTGTTTTCCAGTCAGTTGGGATGATGCCCGTTTCCCAAATTGAGGCAAAAATTGCTTGGAAAAGTAGGACAGCCTTACCACCAGCCTAGAGAAATTCACCCTGGATACCACAGATCCCTTTCCTACACTCAGCTGGTTCACCACCTATGCAATCTCAGTGAGACTAGGTGGTTCAAAGCAAATTGGAGGATCAGCTTTGAACAGCTGCTCAAAATAGCAATCCAAGCGGGTCACAATTGCAACGTCATCCATAAGGAACGTTCCATTACCTGCCCTGACTGCGACTCTTCAAGGAACATATTTGGATGTATGTAATGCTTCGATTCCTCTGTAAACAGGACGTGGGTCACAAGACCATAGATAGTGTGTCACTTGCTCACAGATTCCTCTAACAAACGCCTCCTTATCTGCCATCAGAGCCCTCGCAGCCATCCTTCTTAGTTTCCGATACAGACCAGAGATGCTTTCAAGCCATACGCTGTCATTCCTCATGATGATATCCTGGGTGCCCCATGAGATGAAACACCTCCCTCTGGGAACACTAGTAACATCAATATGACCTTCAGCAACCTTCAGGGTCTTGTCATGGAAGGTCTTCTACATCACATTAGTATCAGCAATCACACCTAAGTCTGTAAGTTCCTCACACAAACTATGCAAACTCATTAGAAATAGCCTGATCTTGGAGTCTGGACAGGTCCAGCCTCATTCTCCTAGTAGGTGGTAGCCTACTGGACCTTAGCTGGATCTTCAGAGTAGCAACAACAAGTCTGTGGTCAGAATTCAAACTGGGCACTTTTGTAAACTATACAGTTTTGTAAGCCTCCAGCTTCTGCCCTTGAGGATGTGATTGATCTTCTTCACTGCACCATCAATGTTGGAATATCAAGTACAATGATGCGGCTCAGGGAGTGGGAACCAGGATCCAGTGGTCTTCAGCTCCTGACCTTTTTCAAAGTCAAGGAACATAAAGCCACTTTCACAACAGTCACCAGACCCATGGGGAACGACAAAATCCTCATAGCCAAGCGGTGCCAGTGCCAGTGGTTGCACTGAAATCACTGATGACCAGAGGTCATAGTATACACTGAGAAAACAGACAAGGCACCCAGAGAGTGCCTTATTCTGAATTTCATAATGCGCTCATTGAAAGGAGCGACATTGGACACCATTGGAAGGAGCTGATCCGCCACTGCAACAGGTATGACAACCATCAGAGCGACCAGACCAATAAAGGGTGTATACACCTACAGAGATGTGGCCAATCCCAGGTCTGTGAACCTCAGAGAGTGCCGCCACTGAAATGTGGCATTTATGAAGCTCCTCTGACAGCACAGGAAGATGATCATCATGCCAAAGAGACATGACATTCCCCATGCCAACCCAGATGGGCTGCCTCAAATTGGGACCTGAATGCTGCTGTGCAGTGGGCGATGCCTCAGCACCACACCACTTCTGATTTCTAACAGGTCTGACCCCATTGGCTTTCCGGAGGTTTTGACTCTTTTGGGGATGAGGCTCCCAAGGACTAAACCCCATCAAACCAAACTTCATAATGAAAGCAACCTTCCTATGGGTGGCTGCAGCAGAGCTACTCCCGCACAGAGCACATTGGAGTTCTGTCTGTTGTTTTGGAGCTGTGTGAAGTTTTTTATTGTGGCTGGAGTACCAACCCCCAAGTTTTCCCTGCAGGTTGGTGGACCATTTGCAGGGTGTATGCAGTTTATCATTATACTCAGGAGTTGCAATTCATAATATAAATATTACTCCACTAAATGAAGGTCTTTGATTACTACTTAATTACATTTGGTTTATTTTGCCAAATATCTATACAACCACCAATTATAACAAGAACAGTGTACATCTAGATAAAGTCAAACATAACTGAAAGTGGAAAACCATTTTTTCTCTTTAGACTTCAGACTATAAATATAAAACCAGGTCAGGTCACATGTAGAAAGTCTGAGGTGATTCTGCACATATGGAGTGTATTGATAAAGGAGATGAGACAGAGTATAGGAGTATAGTGGAAAAGTTTGTTTCTTGGTGTAAAGAGAATTGTCTGCATCTTAACATCAGCAAAATCAAGGAACTGGTTATTAACTTTTGCCACACCAAAGAGCCTCTATGTCTGATCTCTGTTAAAGGAGTGGACATAGAAGTAGTGTGCTCCTACAAGCACTTTGAGGTCTACGTCGATGACAGATTGGACTGTTCTTGGGACACAGAGGAACTATATAAAAAAGGGTAGAGCAAACTCTTTTTTCCTGAGGAGACTGTGTTCCTTTAATGTGGGAATTGACACCCTTTCACTAGCTCTTTGATGGCTAGTGCAATTTTCTAAGCTGTGGTGTCATGGGTTGGAAACATCACTTCAAGAGAGGCTCACCGAATCAACAAGCTAATTAAAAGGGCAAGCTCAGTTATAGGACAAATTCTGGGACCCCTGGAGGTAGTAGAGAAGAAGAGAATTAAAACAAAACTCTGTGCCATTATGAATAATGCTGCATATCCTCTCTGACATACTAACATTGAGTACTTTGAACTAATGAATTATTCAACAGGAGTGTGTCAAGAAACGCTACTGGTGCTCCTGTCTTCCAACAGCAAAACATTTGCATAATGCTTTACTGTGACTATGTTAGCCATGTCAAAATATTTCATTCTTTTACATTTTATTGCTTTATAGTCATTCCAGTGTGTATTCAGACCAAAGTGTGTGTGCATATTTTTTATTTACTTACTTATCTATTAATGTATTTATTTATTTAAAGAGCTTCTGTAAAAAGCCAGATTTTCCTTTGGGGACAAAGAAGGTTATATCTATCATATAGATCAGCTGACATATAATTTAATGTGTCTTTAAATGATGCTTTAGATGTAGTAGTTCTCCTTAAAAATGATTTAAGCACTTAGAAACACACCCTGTTTTGAAGATCATACTCATCTTAAATTAGAATGCAGAAAATGAGAGCATAGGTAGAGAGCAGCAAAGCTACAGGTCTTATAAACTGTATGCACAGATGGTGTTAAAAGGTATGAAAAACCTCTCTTTATGGCCCGCTATGACTACTTTTCTAGATTAATAGATGACAACAGAAATTATCTTTATGTAAATGTTTAGAACAATAGCTAATCTAACAAATTGGAATACTGTACCACAATGAAAAGGGCACTATGGGTTTTTGGACTTTAGTGGTAAAATTGACAATATAAAATCACAAATTTTACCAACACTTCACATACTAAATGTTGCGTTGTCAAACCATGCCTGTACTTGGTCACAACACATTAGTAATTGTAACTTGATAACAGAAAAGGATAAAAGGAAAGGCAAACCTGGGGGCCCGACAGACAGGAGAGTTGTCCCCCATGTGCTGCAGGTTGATGCCAACAGAAATATCCTGTTTCCAAACAGCGCAATCACCATCGAGTGTCTCAAGCTGCCCATTTTGAATGGAGCAGACCTTGAGAGAACACTTCAAGTGGTCCTTCCAGTGTTTCCTCTGGCCTCCACGAGGTTGGAATACTTCGGCAAGTTCTCCATACAGGACAATCTGGGGAAGCTGAGACTCATCCGTACAGATAACTTGTCTGATCCAGCGGAAGACATGGCTGAGTAGCATGGCCTCAATGCTGGTTGTTGAGTAGTGCCCAGAATTTTGGTGTGTGGAATCCTGTCCTCCCAAGTTATACCCATGATCTTCTGGACTCTGCAGATGTGGAATGCTGAAGTCCAGCGGAGCTAGGATGCAGCCTTGCTTGATACCAACACTGATTTTGACGAGAGCAGAAGTTTTTAAATCCAACAAGGACCTTCATTCTTCATTCATTGGAAGAAACAGAGCATGGTGAGGAATTTCAAGGGACATTTGAACAAAGCACTACCCAAAGTATCTCACAGTTGACGGTGTCAAATGCTTTCTGCAGGTTGTTGAAGGAAAAACTGATGATGCTGATGTGTCAAGAAGGACCCTAAATTCCTCTGATGACACTGTAGAACTCATATGTTTTGTACTCATTGGCGCGGTGTTGCATTCCAGCAACCTAGTTGATCCACCTATCATTCTGGATTTCGTAGGCCTGCATTGTGTAATCAGTCTAATTTTTTCAACTTCCACCATCCTTCGGTATTGGCCAGATCCATGAAGCTACAGGGGATGTTTTCTAAGGTAGTTGGTTGGTAGTGATCAAATCCATGAGTGGATGGACATTCCAAGAATCAAGGAGGACTAGGTACAGAAAAAAGGGTGAGGTAAATGGAAGGAAGGAAGAGCCTGTGCAAGGGAGTTGTTGACATCAAAACTGCTGTGAGTCCTTAAATGAACCAGCGACACAATACCCATCCTGTTTGGCCCTCACTGGCTCCCTGTGTCTTAAGCTTTAAATGCCTTGCACTAGACTACATCAGTGACATTCTCCATCACTGTGCTCCTGTTCATCCACTAAGGTCCTCTGATTCTGGTAATCTTGTTGTGCCTCACACTAACCTGCACTCAATGGGTGACAGAGACTTCAGCTGTATAGTGCTCAGACATTGGAATGAACTCCCAAAATTAATTAGATCAGCTGACTCCATTCATTCTTTTAAAAAACAATGTAAACCTCAGGAAAGACTTTTAACTTAACATAACATTCTGCACCTTCTTTCAGTTTACCTTTCTGTCCAGATGTTCAGGGTAATCTGTGTATGTGTTATATCACAAATTATGTCATTTGTTCAGACTTTTCTTCTTGTATTGAGTTTATTATTTTGCTCTGGTTTATTGTCTTTTATTCTGTTTAATACTTTGTCTATCCTGTATCTGTTTTAGCGTTCTATGCAGGAAAATATTTGTATTCAATTTTATATATACCCTGCTGTTCTTTCTGAGACTTTGTGAAGCTCATTGAGCATGGAAAAGGTCCTATATGACCTTCATATATTCAGTGGTCCCCATAATTATCCATAATTCACACACTAGTTGAACACCAGAGAATCTGCGTGGAGATGAGTGAAACTTCCAGAAGGACAACCATCACTGCAACACTTTACCAATCTGGTATTTGGCAAGATTGGGTGTTAGTGCCTACAAATTATTTGGATCATCTGATACCTATGTAAGGGATCTGTTGTTGATGATGGATTTGGCTTCACACATCACTCACTGTTTGAAGGCTTTCATTGTCTAGTGCCTGTTAGTTAAGTACTGAGTTTAGGACCTTTTTTATGCTTCTAATTTGTCATTCCCACACACCGCCTTAATGGGAGTCCAATGGTGGATTAAAAATCCATTTGATTTCTTTCTTAATCATGGCATTTCAAATTTTTTCTCGGTCAGAATTTTTAACTGATTCTAATTGCTCTCTTTCTGCTCCAATAATGTTTGTTCCATTATCTGAGTGCATAATTTTAACTTGCCCTCTTCTGCAAATAGGTTGACTTATGGCGTTGATACAGGAATCAGTGTCCAAGCTGTGTACAATTTCTATATGTACAGCGCTTATTGTTAGGCAAGTGAAATTACTGTATCCCTCTTGACTAATCTTTGTCCTCTTTTTACTTGAAAAGGTCCAAAAATAATCGACTCCAATGTTGGTAAAAGGCAGCTGGTCAGGAAGCAGATGAACTTTGGGTAAATCTGCCATTTTTTACTCACCGGTTTTGGCATCTTCTGCAGGTTGTACACTTTGAAATCATTTTTCTGATAGCTGAATTGGCTTGAGGGATCCAAAATTTATGACGTAACTGTGCTAGCATGTAGTTACATCCACAGTGTCCATGTTCTTTATGGATGTTTTGCAAAATAATGGCACAAACGTGTGGACTCTTGTGAAGAATTGCGGGGTGTTTAGCCTTTTCTGACATAGCAGCTTTGCTGAGTGTGCCTCCAACCTTTAGGATTCTACTTTGCAGGACAGGATCAAGTTTGTAAATTTGGCTACTTTTCTTTACATGTTGATATTTAGGTAAGGCTTTAATCACTTCTGGATAAGTTTGTAATTGACTGAAGCGAATAAGCTCCTTTTTGCTTTAGACAAGTCTTCTAAGGAAAATGGCTTTACAGGTAGTCCCCAAGTTAAGGACATCCGACATACAACTTACAAACGGGGCCGCAGCTGTTCCTTTATCTCTCTGGAGGACGTGACTCAGGCTCCTCAGTAACTGCTGCTCCGTCATCTCTGGCCTGGGGACGCTGCAAGCGGTTGCTGTAGGGGGCGGTTTCGCTGCTCGCGCAGTGTAGTGTCCCTCGGGTGGCTTCGAATGATGAGCGAGGCAGTGGGTGCCACACCCCATTCATTCTCAGTGGGAGGCTGGATGTGCAGCAAGCGCTTGTGTGCAGGACGGAGGCTTGATGGGGCAGAGGGGGGTTTTTCACTGCCCGTCCACCACACAGACTTGCAGTGTCCCTCAAACGGCTGCCCCGTTCATTCTCGGTGGGCGGCTGATGATACTGCAAGCGGTGACTCGGTTGTGGCTGAACGGAGGCCATTGAAGTTGAATGGGGTGGCGGGAGGCAGCATTGTAGTTGGCCTCATTGAGCATGGGAAAGGTGCTCAAAAATGTCACAAGCCATCTACTAAAGCAGATGGCCTGCTAGTAGTTTGGGACCGACCAGGACTGAGGGAGTAACAAGAGAGGCACAAGAGACGCAGATGTTCAAAACAGAAGGTCATTTATTTATTCCACGATAGAGTAAAAAAAAATTATAGTTGTTGCTGGCTGTTGAATGGGGGCGGTGGTGGGCGATTCACTACCCGCCTTTGGCGGCACCCTGTTCGCTACTCGGTGGGCTGACACTGTAGACAGCATACTGTATGCAAGTGGAGGTGACTGTGTTGTAGGCAGGTGGTGAACCGCCCCTCACTGCCCCCATTCATTCTCAATAGCAAGCCTGCTTGTGATGTTACATACATAGCAGGAAATTTTCTCTTGCCAGTACACCAGATGTGCTGTCGAGGGTTGCCTTCCTGTTGTGATAGCGTGTACAGTGCTGTGCAGAAGAGCTCATCTTAACCTTTTGTCTTCACCCTTCAACAATGTCTCTGAAACACAAATCTGATGCAAGTACTGGTGATACAGTAAAGAAGAGAAAAACTGTCACCATGGAAAATGAAGTAGAAATAATAAAAAGGTCAGAGAGAGGTGAAATTCCATCATTCATTGGTTACAGTCAGTCAACAACAGCATTTATTAAAATAATGTACCTGTTACAACTTACATACAAATTCAACTTAAGAACAAACCTACAGTCCCTATCTCATATGTAACCTGGGGACTGCCTTTATCTTCATTGTTGATTTATATTACTTCATATGTTCTGTGATTAGTGTTTTTGTCTTTCTGGGTTGTGTTCAATTTAGCTGACCATGGAAAGCCTTTCTTTTGTCTTTTAGATGCAATAGCACCTCTTTGAACTTAAGGAACCATGCTACTGCTTTCTTCAGACTTAGCCATTCTGAGTGGTAGCCTATAAGTTCTTTTACTGTTTCAGTTTTCTTTTCCGCACTTGTTGAGTTTACTACACAGCCTTTGACTTCTGGATCATCCTTAATAAGCAAGTCCCCTTCATCTATTATTTTTGGCCATTCATGTTCTGGCTTTAACAGGAACTTTGGGCCTTGAATCCATGTCTTTTTTTGATGAAAACTTCAATGGTTGATCCTCTTGATGCCTGGTCTGGTGAATTTTGAGCAGATGTGACATATCTCCATTGCAAGGGCTGTGCGTCCTCCCTTTCACTGTAATTCTTTTGACAAAAAGGTTTTGTAGCAGGCACTTTCATTTGCAATGTACTTTAATACAGTGGTGCTGTCAAGTCCAAAAGGTTGACTCTTGCAGGGGAATTTGCAATTCACGTTTTAGCATCTTTTTTTTTTTTTTTTTTTTGACTGCTACCACAGCTGCTGTTAATTCCAAACTTGGTATAGTTACAGGTTTCAGAGGTGCCACTCTTGACTTCCCGATTAAAAATGAACAATGTTTCTTATGTTCTTTATTAGTTAGGAGAAGGTAAGAAGCAGTGCCATATCCATCTTCAGAAGCGTCTCCAAAATGATACATTTGTGCAGACATTATGTGACCAAAGCCAGTCAGTTTAATGCTTGTTGTTTAAGTACTGAGTTTAGGACCTTTTTTATGCTCCTAATTTGTCTTTCCAACACACCACCTTGATGGGAGCTCAATGGTGGATTAACAATCCATTTGATTTATTTCTTCTTCATGGCATTGCAAATTTTTTCTTGATCAGAATTTTTAACTAATTCTCGTAGCTCTCTTTCTGCTCCAGTAAAGTTTGTAATCACACTGTAATCCACAAGTAGCTGCAAGTTGTTTATCTATTTTTTCCATTGCTGGAGTTACTTAACTTCCACTTCTTCATCCCATCCATATTTCTCTTTACACAGTTCCCTTATGGAAGCCTCTCCTCAGTAAGAGGCATATGAAAACCTGCTTGGAGGTTGTAAAAAGGCATGTAAAGGACTCTTGGACTTTGAGAAACTAGATACTGTGGTCTACTGAAACCAAGATTGAACTGTTTGGCCTGTATTCTAAGTGCCATGTCTGGAGGAAACCAGGCATCACTCATCACCTGCGCAATACCTTTCCAACGGTAAATCATGGTGGTGACAGTATTATACTCTGGGGTCTATTTTTCAGTGACAAGGACTGGGAGATTTCTTAGGGTTGAGGGGAAGCTGATCAGAACAAAGTACAAAATGAAATACTGCTCCAGAGTGCTCTGGAACTCTGACTAGGCTGAAAGTCCCCTTTCAAACAGGACAGTTACAAGAAGCACCGAGTAAAGACAACACAGGAATGGTTTTAGGATAACTCTTATGAATATACTAGAACGGCCCTCCTAAAACGTTAATCTCTGGAGAGAACTGAAAATAACTGTCCATCAACAGTCTATCTTCCACCTGACAGAGCCTGAGAGGGTCTGCAGTGACGAATGGCAGAAAAACCCCAAATCAAGGTGTGTGTAGCTTGTCACTTCATACCTAAGAATACTCCAGGCTACAATTGCTGCCAGAAGTGCTTTAGCTAAGTGCTGAGTAAAGTGTCTGAGTACAGGTACTTTTGTTAATGTGATATATTTTATTTTTAATAAATACATTTTATGCTTCTGGAATGTTAAGGGTTGTTTGATGTTTGATTTTAACATAAGGCTACTACATAGCAAAATGTGAAAAAAGTGCAGGGGTCTGAACACTTTCTGAATGCACTGTATATGTAACTGTTGAACAGTAGGTGACCTCTTCTGCCACTGGGAATCAAATGACTTTAAAGAACTCCAGGCTTCACTTACTCTTCTGTAACATGCATTTGAACATTTCAATACAGTCATCACAGGTAAGTGTAACTACGCTACACACGTTATTTCATGCTAAAGATTGAAAAATGCAGCAAAATTTCTTGGTTGCTTTTTCTATGGTACTTACCAAGAATCACAGAAAATGTAATTACTTTAGATCAAGCAGCTTAATTACTGTCTTTGGGGAAAAATACATTTGATTCTGATAAAACATTTGGTATAATAGAAAAGCAGCTCTTTAAACCACTTTGCTGGATAAAGGATGTTTACTTGAAGTCTAAAATGGAAACATAATCACATTTCAGCTCATGGTATATCAGACAGAGAGGATGTTTTACACCTCAAACCACAAAATTTACTGTTTATGATAATACTTCATACACCACAAAGAAATAATTTTCACATGTATTTGCAAATGCATAAACAATCTCATAACCAGACAGACACTTTCCATTATGAAATACAATGTTAGATGTTCCTTTAATTTTAGTGCTACTGGGAGTGACAAATAATAATTTTATCAAGAACTACTCAGAAAATTAAAACATTTTTCCTGTACCAAATTATTCAAACTATCATGTCAATACTTGGGTATAACAGCTTTAACTTTACTTGTATTGAAAATTCTGGTGGATAAATATCTTACTAATATTTTATTATGGCATTTTTTCACAGGAACCTGTTTAAATGTAAATTGGTTTTATTATCTATTCACTGAACATTGCTAAATATATTGACTTTAATTTAGTCACACATCTTAGTGTATAATTGTTGTTTTTTAATCTCTGCAATCTGCTCTTTTCTTTATATTTGGGGCATGCAGAAACTGGAACGTTATCCTTAGCAGAAGAAAATTTTGAAGAAGAAGAAAAAGAAGTAGATTCTCGGAAAAGTAAACATAATCTCAAGACAGGTAAGAGTGTATTAATTACTTAGCAATTGTTGCATTTTTATAGAGTTATGTACCTCTAAACATTTTGTTTTTTTGTTTTTTTTTTTGCTTCTGTGTTTTTTTGTCATGTTTTATGAAATATTGCTACATGATAACATTTAATGCTTCACTGTAGGGTAACAATCTATAATTCTCAATTACTGGATTATAGTCCACTCCCACATACCAAAGAGACGCATTTTGAATAAACTGACAATTTAAAATTGGCTCATATGAAGAACAGTATACGGAAAAAAGCAGGAACAGTGGAAAAATGACAATGTGGTGGTCTGTGAAAATTTAGAGACACCATTTGACAGATCTGTTAGCATGAAAAATGTGAGGTGCTAGCATGCAAAATAGCCACCACTAAAGAGAACAAAGATAGGGGAAGAAAGAATCATGACCCGTCCACAGTAAATGTGACATACCTGAGACTGACAAGAGCTCAGATGAAATGTCAGCATGCAACAGGAAATGTAAAGAGAGGGATGAAAGAAAGAAGAAACAGTAAGGGAGTTTCCTTCTATTATTCTCAAATTCACTGCATTTTCTATAATTCTGAGGTCTGTCCGGTATTTCAGTTATATGATACACCTATAACTTGTTAGAAGAAGTAACAGCTGCTAGGATAGAAACAGTCGCATTTAAAAATTGATTTAAAAAACCAAATCAAATAGAAAGGAAAGCAGCTGGTGAATTTGGATGGTCATTGTTGACTGCAGTGTGTGAGCTGGATTGTGGAATCCAGAAAGTGAGTGATGAAAAAAGTGGAGTTAAAATGAGATGAAAGAAATAAAAGAAAAACAATTAAAAATGGAAGAATTGCATTGGCCAGTTTGAAAAGTGGCTAGATTTTGTTTTAGTGATAAGACGTTAATGCTGGTTATTCATGTATAATGTAAGAGCCAGAGTTTGTCTACTTATATGTGTCAAGACACAGGGCATATACCCATAGGTTAAGCAGCCAGAAACCGGACTAACTAGCTGGATTTCGCACTTGAATTTTGGATAGGTTTTATCTGACGTTTTCAGGTCACAGTCTAACAATACAAAAAGAGGTATAGGCAATGGCAAAAAAATGGAAGTTAGTGCAGAAAGTCAGGGAGAAAAGATATTTTAACTTTTTTTTTCCTGATCTTTTGCAGCAGTGTTTACTTCTGTTTTGTGGTATTTGGAGACTTTGGGTTTATGCAGGTAATTAAGAATGACAGACAGGGTTAAATACATGCAAGTGACCAGGTTACAACTTGAAAACTGGGGTAGAGTGACACTGCAAAAAATAGTGCTCAAACTGTTAAAGTGAGTACCAAGAAGTAAAGTTTGAGTGTTGCCACCTGGCCAACAATCAAGAATATGAGATGAACAGAAACTGCTTTGTCACCTTCCTCTTTGTGGACCTGCCCACAGTGCGGAAAAAATACTAAGAAGACAAGAAAGAACAAAAACAAAGGAGAAGACAGAAGACAAAAACAGGAAAAAGAGCTGAAGATGAGTGCAAGTCCAGAAATCATACAGTGCAATAATGGAACTAGTCATGATAGAAATAGATTTAGAAAGTATGTTAAGGACCCAGGGTATTCAAGTGCAAGATAATTAAAGTCAGTGAGTATTACGAAGAGTGCATACTATAAAAACTAGTAATGAATACCAAACGTAAGAGCAATAGTTATAAGTAGATTGGGTATTAATTAATTACTTGGGATAATTATTACAATTAATATTGTTAATATGAAAGATACCGAATGAACTGGAGGACTTTTCAAATCAGCAGATGCAGCTGGTACAATTACAAGTCAGATGGGCTCCAGTGGTTAGGTTTTTTATAATTTAGAGAAAAAGCGCTTCTGCAGTTGTTGGTTATTATTCAAGCACCGGGCCAGTGGAGCAATTTTGAACTCAGGTGTTTATGCATATGGTGTTAATGAAGATATTCTCTTAATAGTCAGTGTATCTTATTTGTGCTTCTTTTTGTGAAGTAACTGACATTTTAAGAAATGGATTTGATTTCCTCGAGTATTTCTCACTCTAAGATAGGAAATAAGTTGTTAATGAATCAATCAGTTTTGCCAATTGTGACATTCAACACCTAACTAACATTTTTATTCAATAATAATTATTCAAAAATAATTTTATTATTTTTACTGCAACATATAGGAGTAGTAACTTTATTTTCAAATATGGTTTCAGAATTTTAAGGGTCAAAGTACTCAATAGTTACCGTTGCAATTAAATGAACTGTGATCCTGCACGTTTTATCACTGTTCATCACTGATCTTGAAAGCAAATTTGGGTCTTCTCTTGACAAGCACTGTTTATATTAGTGTTGCCCATTTAAAAAAATCTATCTGTTTTTGTTCCCCTTTTTAATAAACACACAAATAACATTGAGGTCTTGGCTTATTACCACCAGTTACTGCTTCATTTTCCTATACGAAACACATGTAAAAAATGGCTGGGAGGATAGATTTTAATTTGGAAAATTTGGAACTCTGTTTAAAAATTGCTTATTTCTGAAAGTAAGCACACACATGATAAATGCACCTTAAGAGGTATGATTTTCTTATTTTTTATAGCATGCTTATGTATTTGGTTTGTTCTTTTTGTCAGGCACAAATAGAAGTGGTTTAATGCATTTTATACTAAGGTATAGTGTATTCAGACATTTTTTTAAATGTCTGCAATACCAACTATATAAATTCTAGTTGTGTTTTTTTTTTCTTTCACAGAGACCTATCTTAAGCCATGGTGTGAAAAATGCAAGGCCTTGCAAGTATGTAATTTTTAACACATTTGCATATAAAAATACATTTGTGGTTTAGCTTTAAAAAAATATTTATATGGAATATATCTCTACTGTATAGGTGCACCTTGTGGATCTGGATTTGGTGTTATTACTGAAGAATATTTAAGTTAAAGTTTTGCCAGACCCACAATTATTCTGATTCTGAACATTTTTTTAGCAGTTTACAGTATTATATTAGTGCTGTGGTAGTTTCCATGTGAAGTATTTATTGCAGGGGAAGGTATATGTATTTTTTCTTATGTACTGTCTGAAACTTAATACATGTAAAGCATATTTTACTTATAATAGTAGACAGAAAGTTAAGCTTTTCTTCTTTAATAATGTTAAGATATTAAATATATAATATAAATATATTAAATATATAAAATTCAATAATTATATATATTGATCAAAAAGCTTGATCAGAGACCTAAGGATTTTACCATTTTAAGTTGGACAAGACATGCAGGTTATGATAACTTTATAGCTTCATTGTTCAAATGAGACTATGGGAACTTTTTTAACCCCTTAAGTTATGAAGAATAGCTCCAGATAAACAGATCTAAGTTAAAACCTGTACAATTATAATGATATATCTGCTGGGTGCTTTTTGTGTATTGTGTTATAGACTCAGTCCTGTGAAGAAGTATCTCCAAAAAATACTTCCAAAGGGGGCTTTGTGTAAGTATTTTGAAATGCCTTTTCACAATCCTATATTTTTGGATAAAAAATGAAAAAATCAACCAACCTTACGATTATTGTTTATGTTTTGATTTACTCAATAGCTTGAAGCTGGATAGTGAAGGAACATACCAGTGCATGGCAACTGGTTTAGTATTTGAAGTAGAAGGAAAAATTACAATCACATATTCAGTACTATCCTGGAGCAAATACAGTATGCATCTGAAAAAACCATGGAAGATTGTTGGCCCACTTTTTGATATTGACTGTGATCCAATCATTCTAAAAGCAGTTCATTTTCCCCACTCTCTGTGTTTAGGAGGTAAGGTAAAATAATAAGTTAGTAATTACAAAATATGTGCACGTTTTATTTAAATGTTTAGTTTTTGTTAAAGTGGTAAGCATTGCTCAGAAATATTCTCTCCGTTTCAAAGTAAAGTAGTAGATCTAGACTAGTGGGAACAGACATATTCTTATCATTAAAATGTCAAAAGTTCTCTTCTGTGGGGCTATCTCTTGTTGTGATTTGTTTATTTAAAGGAATATTTGAACTAATATATACAAGTATGTATTCAATAATTTGCTTGAAAATTATATATCAGTATTCCCACTAACTGTCATAGACGGTCCCATTCAAAGGAGTGACACTTCATAGGAGTGACATAACAAAGGAGTGACATAAATACCATATTAAAAGAGTGACATTCACCTACCACACACAACTGAAGGTACGCTTGCCAAAAAAATCGTTGTCGCCTCACCTACCACTTGGATGATTGGTTGGATGGTTGTCACTCCTTTGAAATTTATATCTGAGGTTTCACTCCTTTGTTATGTCACTCCTATGAACTGTCACTCCTTCGATACAGACCCGTCATAGATATGCCTATTGTGATTTTGCCTTTGTCACAAAAACTTTATTTGTTAAAAGGCATAAAAAAGTAGCATTGTAAATGTGTATTTTGAGAAACATACATTATTAAAGCAAAGAATGTAAAATTGTATTAGATCTTATTCATTAGTTTTTTAGATATTTACCTACATTGATATTGTTTCACCTTATATCAGAATTATAATAATTAACATCAGCACTAACTTTGAAGGTCCCTAAACTCCTACTGTCTACCGCATTACTCGATCAATTATTCCATGTGTCTGTGGTTCTCTGTGAAAAAAACATCCTAATATTAGTGCAGAATTTACATGTAACAAGTTTCCAGCTGTGTTCCTGCATTCTTGCTGAACTAATTTTAAAGTAACAGTCTCAATCCACTGAACTAATTAATTCCTTTTATAATTTTAAACGGTTGAATCATGTCACCACTTAATCTCCTTTTCCTTAAAATGGAAATGTTCATCTCTTTTAATCATTCCTCATAACTTAACCCATGTAGCCTTGGAATCAACCTGGTCACTCATCTCTGGACTTTTTCTAGTGCTACCATGTCTTTTTTTGTTTCCGGGACACCAAAACAATACACGGTACTCCAGATTAGGCCTCAGAGGTACGTTATAAAGCTTGAGCATAACCTCTTTTGACTTGTAGTCTACACATCGTGCTATATAACTTAACATTCTGTTAGCCTTCTTAATGGCTCCCAAACATTGTCTTGAAGTTGATAATGTCGAGTCCACTACATCTCCTAAATCCTTCTCATAAGATGTACTTTCAGTTTTCAAACCTCCCATTATGTATTCAAATCTAACATTTTATTTCCTGCATGTAACACTTTACATTTACTTACATTAAATTTCATCTGCCACAAACTTGCCCAAGAGTGTATGCTGCTCATGTCCTTCTGTCATGAATCAATGGATTTTAGCTTACCTGCCAGTCCATCTAGCTTGGTATATTCTGCAAATTTAATCAGCTTGTTATTTACTGTATATTCCTATCCAGTTAATTTATGTATTGTTAAACTTGAGTCACAAAGTTGCACAGGAGAGCACAGAAGAGTTTCCAAAGAGCAGAAGATTTATTGCAATTCTGGCAGATACAAACACAAGACTCTTTCTGAAGCGGTCCTGCCACACTGGCAACAGCTGTCAAAAGTGAAACCTTGGCCCTGACTCCTGGTGAAAAGAACACAAAGTCTTTCTCTTCAAGGGGGTACAGTGTCTCGGAAGCAGCGATCAGAGCAGAGGGAGTCTAGGGGAAGAGAGGACAGGAGAGTGAGACCTCAGAATGGCTGCTGCCCGGTCTTTTAAATGTTCAAAGCCAGCAAGCCTGCAGCTGATCCCACAAAGAGGAGGTGTAAGAGTGTGTTTGTTTCCAATTGAAATACTATTTAAGAGGGAGTTTCTGAAGATCGGCCGTGTCCCTCTGTGGCAGTGGTCACAGTATATTAAAAATAGCAGCAGCCCCAGCATTGAGCCCTAATGAAACACCACTCTTAACCAAATTCTGACAAGGTTCCTAGCACCATAACCCTCTACTTCTGTGTTTTAGCCAGTTCTTCACCCATTAATACAGTACACCCTGAACTCACACTTCATTAAATTTAATGCCCAATCTCTTATGTGGTTCCTTATCAAATGCTTTCTGAAAGTCAAGATATAACATATCAAATGCATCACTCTGGCTACAAGCTTTTGTTGCTTCCTCATAGTTTTCATGCATGTTAGTAAAACATGACCTCTCATGTCTGAACTATTCTGAATGTTCAGTAAAACCCATTTTCTTGACATATGTTTGTTCAATTTTATCCTTTAAAATTCCTTCCATTAATTTGCCAGTGATACACATTAAGCTCATTGACCTATAGTTACTTGGATCTGCCCGATCACCCTTTTTATATAACAGGATAATATTGTGGACTTTGTGGACTGGAATCTCTTCCTGGACCACCTTAGGGTTGCACGCTATCTCTCTATAGGACACCTGGGCCAGGGCCATTAATTCTCTACTATAAAGCAAGCCAGACAAATCCTCTCCCATTTCAGTGACCATGAACTTTAGATGCTGAATCAGCAGGCATCTACACAGCCTTCACAGAGGACTGACTCTTTCAAGCCATTCTCTAAAAAGTCCAACATCCAACAGAACTTGCATTATACTAGGCTCATTTTTTAAATTTTGCTTTGGTTTACTAAACTGCTCAACTCTTTTTATTAAACTTAAATGAATTAACTGTAATAAAATTAATAAATTAATAGATTAAAAAATATTGCAGTTATTTAATAAATTCTGTCCCCTAAAGCTCCTATAATATTTCTCCCCATCGACTGCTTTCTGGTTGTCATTCCTTAAAGTTATTAAACTTTAGTTTTCATTGTGTGTTTTCCTAACTTTATGCCCCCTGCTTACACCATTTGTATTCCTTCCTATTAATGAACCCATACTATCACACTCTTAATTGTATTATATTTCCTGACTGCTAAGAACTGTTCTATCAAGTACTGCAGAACTTTTAACCCATTACTTCCTTATTACTAAGAACACTTGTTTACTGATTATCACCCACTAGTTATTTACTTATTTGCTTGTCTGTTTCTACCACCACTGACCCATTCTCTTAACTACTTTCAAGTCAGCCGCCTACTTAAACTTAAATAAACGCTTTCTTTCTAAGAAATGAACACATGTACCCTCTCTTTCTACTAGTGACAATGCTTTACTGTGCGAGTGCTACAGTATACGGTGCTTTATACATTTATTCTTTATATGCCTTAACTTCTTCCCACTATGGAATCACTGTTAGTTTTAATAATAATAATTCATTACATTTATATAGCGCTTTTCTCAGTACTCAAAGCGCTATCCACACAGGGAGGAACCGGGAAGCAAACTCACAATCTTCCACAGTCTCCTTACTGCAAAGCAGCAGCACTACCACTGCGCCACCTGTAACTACTCGTAACTACTTCATATGTTATTTATTTACTCAATTCTTGGTTTGCACATCTACTGCCTACCCTGTCTACCCTTGCCAATGCTAGTTCTGAATACAAGTAGCAAGTACAACTTAAAGTGAAGTGACTTTTCTACACACTTCTCCCAAACACTCCACTACCTTTATTCCTGTGCAGGTAAAAAAAGCAAAAAAAAAACCTTTCTAAACGGAAAAAGGCTTTACAAATTCCTGTACAGTTCTTTAGTGGCATCCAAAATAAACTTAATTCTTAGGAAATTATTAGCTCACTGTATATTACTGAAACGATTGCATCAAGTCCAAATATGTTTATGCAGCCATTGTATTTTGAATGCACAAACATATCAGTAATGAACTTGAGAATATCTGTAAAATCTTCATATATGGTTATAATTGTCTTCTTCATTCATCTGTTCATTTTCTTTTGTTATTATATAACTATTCTAATGATGATACAGTATTTATTAGGCTTGTTGTATGAATAATTTCTTGTTTTGAAATTATTACAAATTCTAATAATTTTTCTGTAGATCATGATGCACACATGAAGCTGGGAATTCTCCATTTTAAGAAAAATACAGCCATAATAGAGCCCTCACATGACCATTCTGGGTCCCATGTCAAGTGGAATGTTACTTCACTGTCTCCCATGGGTCCTATTGCTGAGACATCAGAGCCAGCAGGACATCACGGTGTTGTTCTTATTTATATGGTGGTGGGGCATGGATCTTCAACATCCTTTCGCATTCATTTTTCTGCAAATAATAACTCTGAAATACAGGTAAAGGAATTTATAATTTTTTTCTGTTTTGAATAATACAACATATCAACCAAATGTACTTGCTATATGAATATGAATTATGCCACATCAGGTATCAGATGGAGGTACATAAAAATTAATTTGATGTAATGAGAATCATTTGTGAGTGTAATGGCCTATCTTTGAACATATGGGCTTTAAAGGAAAATCTCATCGAATCACCTCATTCAGGATTAACAATTCTGGATTAGTTAATAAAATACAGTAATATTTAATTGAAAGAGTCTGTGCCGAAGGAGTGACAGTTTATAGGAGCAACATAACAAAGGAGTGAAACCTCAGATATAAATTTCAAAGGAGTGACAACCATCCAACCAATCATCCAAGTGGTAGGTGAGGTGACAACAATTTTTTTGGCGACCGTACTTTCAGTTGTGTGTGGTATGTGAGGCGACAACAATTTGTTTGGCGAGCATAGTTTCAGTTGTGTGTGGTAGGTAAATGTCACTAATTTAAAACGGTATTTATGTCACTCCTTTGTTATGTCACTCCTATGAAGTGTCACTCCTTTGAATGGGACCGAATTGAAACACAATATTAATTAAGTAAATACAGACACTGACCTCAGGATAATATCTAAATTCATATTATTTAAAAAATATAACAGCCTTAGAGTGGCCATTAAAATGTATTGCACCTTTTCCTGTTTTATGTATGTAATATCGCATGTAAACATATTCTTTTGCCTTTGAGCAACACAAAAATATATAATGTAAAAGTGAAAATAAAATTTTTTAGATGCTAATAAATAAAGTATTTATTAAAATACTTTATAAAATGACATTTTGAATAAAAGTTCTCTTTTTGCTGTAAAAGCAAGCTTTTTCTGAAATACATGCCAATAAATTTTGTAAGAAAATTGGTTTTGGGCTATGCCATTTACTACTTTAAAGAAGGATTTTAAAATCCAGTACAATTCATAGGTAGAACCCAATGTGGCAGTCCGAGGACTAAAGTAAAACTGTTAACAGTTCTTGTTTCCAATTATGATAATTTATTGCTATATAGAACTACCTGTAATCAAATTATTTAACCAACATGATAGTAAACTATTATATACTTTGCTTAATAAAATAATGAAACAGAGTTTCTGAATCCTGAATATAAAGATTAATTTAATTTTGCAATATTGCATTTCTAACTTGGAGAAAGCATGTGTTAGATGTTGTGGAGGTAGTATCTAAAGTGCCAAACTAAAGTTCAGGTCATTAATAAATCAGTCCTGTTTTGCTTTCTGCAGCATTAAAACTCAAGAAATCACTTTTTTCAGAAATTTAAGACAAATTTTCAGTCTTTCAATATTTTTCCATATGAAAGCATTTAATTAAATGAAGATGGATCTTGAGGTTTTATTGATATGTACAGTTGTATTTTATCAGAAAATTAAAGAAAATCAATACATTTTATCAATCACATTTCTTATTAGTAACATATAAACTGAAAATAATTACTGTCTGAACACTATTCCCAAGGATAACATTCATGTATATAATATGTTTTAGGCCTTGCCCTGTATTTGTCTATACTTCTAATGTTTGGTAAAAATCTTTTGTTGCTCAAGACAAACATTACCATAATTTGTTATAGCAATTACCCATAAGCAGTGAGGCTGGTTATTTAATATATTGAATTGAAAAGACAAGACTTCTATAATAATTTGATCAATGTGCTTTAATATTTTTTGTTTAATTGGTTGTTTTGGGACAGTTGGCAAATAAGTTTTGCTGTTGTTCTTATGTTGTATGCTTGTAGTTACATACTACTTTTGTGAGCCTCAGTAAATTAAATGACATGCAGCTGATATTATTACGGTACTAAAGTAAAGTAAGTGATAATTTCCAGTCAACTCACTATTGTAAGCCTAGCCTGTATAATGGAATAGCTTACCTACTATACTTCCTTAACCCCGTCACTTTCCAACACTGGCCTCCTTTCCTGCCACCAGTTGAGCACTTGATCTCTTTAGCTTTCAGTTCTCACACATAACTACTGGGATCAGGGTGTGTTTCTATAAAGTCTCTCAAGTCACATTTCCCTTCGGCATCCAGAGACCTCAGTACCTCTTTACCTTCTGTAACATTGAAAAGGATGGGCCACATAGACCATCATCAACATGCCCACTCTATATAAGATGCAGCACTGCCTCTGCTTTCTTTGACTTTGTACCCTAGAGCGAAAAAAGATGTTGCCACTTCTAGTATTTCTTTCTTGGATTCTCTTCTATTTGGACAGCATCAGACATCCCCACCACTTGGTGAGTACCAGTACTCTAGTGACTTAGGAAGCATAATTTGCTTCCTTCCAAACCACCGTTCTTATGCTATTGCCTTTGATTGTTGTTCTATTGGAGCACTCAGCACACATTCATAGGAAATAATTACCTACAAGTCGCCTTTTCTTGCAGAGACAGAATTTCTTTAAGTTGTGTTTTTCTGCAATGGTATTGTTCTGCTCTGCCTGCTTCTTACCAATCTATTCCTGCATTCACATCCATGTTTCCTAAGCCACTCATCACACAGTCCAATTAAATATTCAGGCTTATGTTGTGCAGTTGATAGTATTATCAAAATATACATTAAATATGAAAGTTCTGTTACTTTTGCATTTTTAGAATTCAAAGTTATTAGAAAATGATAAATTTACATTAGTTATAGCAAAAGTCATGTTGAAAGTTTTTCAGTGCAATGTCCTAGGGCAGTATCAACAGAGGCTGTAATGGAAGGCAAAGATAGGGAGTTCTTGATACTGTATATGTGTTTGTGTGGTCCTCAAATAAAATGGAATGGGAAAGCACTTAGAGGTGTTGTAATACGGAAAACCAAAACAAAAGTTGTTTTTTTTAAACTGAAAAGTGTAAGGAAAACACAAAGATGAAGCAATGCAATAATGTGGTGAAACATTAAACCAAAAGCCTGAGGAATTGTATATTATAACAGCGTGAAGGAGTTAGCACAGGGCTTCACAAGTAGTTGTATTCATTAATCCTATAAAGGCAATTTAAAGCTGATTCAATGAAAGTAAGACACTGGCCAAAAAGTTGGCATGAAAGCTAAAAATTAACATTAATTTATTATACAGTAAGTTTAAAAGCATCTATAGGCGCTACAGAAAAATTCAGTGTCCACTGTGTTCTGTGGTAGCTTAGGTCCATCAGATAACTTTTTTTTTATTTTAATAATTTTCGTCTGTAGTTTGCTTACTTCAAAAAGCAGGTAATGCTGGTTGTTCATTCATATTGGTAAGTTAACGGCGATATGCAGGTGTACAACAGTGTAGGCTTTTTGTAAAAATGACAAGGCTGTGCATTTCAGAGCTATTGTTATGTGTGTATACACAGTAGAGTAAAATGCATACTTGAACAAGTGTATAACAGTGGGGCAAATGTCACTGCATAGATGATATCAAATGTAATATCATAATAGGTAACGATTGACATCACTGCATAAGCCAGTTCTGGACTTACACATTTTTCTGAAAATTATGTACATGAAAATAAATATAGGGGAAAATGTGTTTTGTTAATGCAATTTGACTAAACATAACCAACGACGAAAGAAAAAGTTGTACTCTAAAATAAAAAATGTAATTCAGCAAGGTATTGAAATTGATTTTACAAACAGTTTAAGGAAAGAAAATACATAGAAGCTACTATCTCAGATGACATAACAGTTTTGCTGGTGCACATATTGAAACTGTGTGGGGGTTGATGAAATCATCTGCCATAGAGCATGATGGGAATTGTAGTCATCAAGTACTAAAAGGTTGGAGAAGAGGAATTATAAAGATACGTGTGTTGCTGGATCAGTTAAATAAATTTGACTAACTGAGAAATAGCATAGTTCAGGGATTGTTTTTGCTAAGCTAAAGTGAAAGTTTTCTCATGGACTCAGCTTTGCTGGAATTGCTGTCACATCAGTGTACATTAGAACTTGGCCAGGTCCTGGTGAACAACCCCTCTAGATTTCATGGTGTATGATTGGATGGAAGGGTTAAATGCATGAATGAGATTGAGTAGTTTCATAAGAAAATGAGAAGAGATGTCTGTAATTGTAGGCTATGAAAGTGTTTACTTAAGCATTTCATCTGTACAGCTATGTATATGATGTTATTGAAGCTGTCTGGCATGTGTGTGTCACAGCAAAAGCTGTTGATTGAGAACAACATCAAATTTTAAAGGCCAGGTGTGAGTGAGTGTTTGTGTGACAGACAGACAACCCTTACACATTTATATATAAACTAGCAAAATACCCGCGCTTTGCAGCGGAGAAGTAAAAAGAAAAGGAAACATTTTAATAATAACGTAACATGATTGACAATGTAATTGTTTTGTCATTGTCATGAGTGTTGCTGATATATATATATATATTGTCACGCACGCACGGAAGGCAGCTAAAGGGCTCGAGTGAAGGCAGTTCTGAGGCATGCCGGGATGTGGCAGAGTGCACTAACTCTTTTTCTCACTTCCCTGTAGACCAAACCCGGGAGGCTCCACCTGGCTCTCTTGACATCACTTCTGGGACCGAACCAATGGAAACAGACCTTACCAGCTCCGGCCCCCCTGATGTCACATCCGGGCCTGATCCAATGAATAATGAACACATGCCCGATCCTTATGACCTCACTTCCTGTCTTCCCCTTTAAAAGCCTACCCTTTTCCCTTCTCCAGTAGTCTGGTTTTGGACTCCGTTGTATGCACTTCAGTGCCAGTTGCTTTGAAAACGACTTTTGCAGCCAGGATACCAAATTATATGGGTGGCTGCCCCAAACCTTTATCTGTCCTTGTCTCATTTTGTGATAGTTGGAAAAGGGGGTGGTGGGCAGTTTTGGAATCGGTTCATATCTA
>JANRMT010062854.1:70171336-70230819 GCA_026402145.1 Polypterus bichir lapradei | reverse complement strand
GTTACTTATGGTAGATATTTTATTTTAATAGGAAATACAGTTTGTGACAGAGGTTCTTGCAATTAAACCTTACTTTGAAGTTTATTATGAACAACCAACTCCATTTAAAATATCATTAGTAGAAGCTGATTCTGACCAGGTTATCTGGACAACAGCACTAAGAGAGGGTAAGAACATTTTTACTGGACTATTTTTTCTATCACTGGTGTACTGTCCAGAGCTTTTCCCTATAAGTATTGGGATTATGGTTTAAATCCTGGCCCTGTCATTGTCTGTATGGAGTTTGAATATTCTCCTTGAATCTGGCAAGTTTTCTCTCTGGATGTACCATATTATCCATATCTGAAAGACACACATGTTAGGCTGGATGGTAAGTCCTTATTGCCTTTATGTTAATGTCTGCCTGAGTATGCCCAAAAACTCACTGGTGAGCTTTTGCAAGGTTGGTTCTTGCCTAATATACCTGGAATTGACTGTGGCTCCCCACAGTCTTAATAGTGTTAGTGGGTTCAAAAATGGATGGAGAGATTTTTTTCTACCACTAAAATAAAACAGTCGCCTACTGTTGTCTGAAAGTACTCATGTTGTTTGCCTTAAAAAAGAAAGTGTTTTCTCGTAACTTGTTAGGTGTATTGTGTTTTCATTTTATAATTCATAATATTTTCTTTTTTATCTCAACTATTTATAGATTTTAAACTTGTCTGTAACTACTGCTCATTTTACAGCTCATAATAGTGAGATAGGGACATAATATTTTCAAATAACTTAATTCATAAGGCCACCTCATTTTGATTTCTGTTGCTTGTACTGTATATTTATAATCTGCAGTGAAGCCACTTACCAGGAACGGACTTTATGTATTCCATGCATAAATGTCAGAAGCAATGGGTTTTGCCATCATGTTGGCCATAGTAGTACAATACAGTGATTTCATTTCATTTTTCCCACGGAATAAATGACCAGTGTTTTCTATAAATGTTCTTTTAGAATTTTTGTAAAATGTATTGGTTTCTTATTTTTTTTTATTTTGATTGAGTATGCAAATATGAATAATTTCTCAGTTTCAACAGCTTTTATATTTATCTAGTACAGAAAAATTCTGAAAACTTTGTTATTAAAAGAAACATTGCTATTGACATTTTCATCTGCTTACTGTGTTGCAGAGTAAAATTCCAAACCACTAATATCCAAAATAAGGAAAATCACGCAGAGTCAGGAGCCATTGTTTTCAGTGACTATATTAACACGTAATAAAACTGTGCAGTGTCTCTGGAGAAATATGCAATTCTTGGGCTCAAAGACATTTTTATACATAGCTTAACCTAGATAAGATGCTTTGACATTAATGCTTATGCTATCGGACAACATCTAATGGGTTTTTTGCCACCTTTGTCCAATCACCTTTCAGTCAAGCCCACTTTTCATTAGGTTATTTTTTATTATTCTGTTATCCAACACCTTTTGGTATTTTGGTATCTTTGTCCTGTAACTTTCAGTTTTGCTCAGTTTTATGTTATGTTATGCTTCTTTGTGCCAATTATTCATTATGTAAATCCTCAACACGGTCCTTGTCATTGGCTTTTAGGTTGTCATTTTATATTGTTGGAGTAGTTACATGTAAGTCTCAGTGCATATCAGTGCAATCCAGTGTTTTAACTATCTTTGGCTCAGTGCAATTCAATGCTTAACATAGCTTAAACTCTGTTGGTGAGATTACAATATACTTTGAAAATAATAATATATTATAAGATGCTGAATCATATAGTAAAACAAGTGCATAATTGAAATAAGTGCTTAATCATATTATACATTCTAATTTCTGTGTATCCTGTATTCTAATTTTCCAGTGTGTAATTGTATATAAAAATATCCAGTAAATACTCATGTAAATATATTTCCATAAGTGCTTTAACATGTTCTTTGCATTTTTCCCCAGATGATTTTGATCAACGTTATCTAAAAGGTATGTGGAGGAAGCATAAGGAAGATCATTTTTAAATTTGCATTTGCCGTCTTTATTAACTTTCACACTACTCCCGAATGTGTTTTCGGTTTTGTATTTATTAGATAGCAAACCTATGTAACATTTTCTTGTTACTTCAGATGATAATTTTTAATATGATTTGTCTAGTCCATTAAAATTGGCAGGAGCTAGTAAAGTTATGTAATAAATAATTATACTATCTTTTAAAGCTTTTAATTCCAATCATTGTAGATCAAGGTAATTACAAATGATTGCTTCTTTATGTCTATAGCAATCACAGCTTGAATGATCAATCTAGATAATTTTATAAATTAAAGAGTTTGAGTTCACACTTTCTGTCACAGTCCCAGCATGTTTGATAGCAAAGAATGGTGTTGTGAGATGTTCGAATTCAATGATTTCATCAGTTCATATTTATTTTTACTGAAACCCTGAATTTTTTGTTGTTGTTATTCTGTTGTCACTTAATATTGTTGTCAGGGACCAGCATCTAAGTGTTTGCCATGTCAATGATATGCAAGTAACTGAAAACCTTTTTTTGGGATACCTACCCTTCAGATGTAGTTGACTGAGGTCAAGGAGGGCAGGGAGAAGGTTATACTGTACCTTCAGGGATGAGACAGGGGAAGATATGGTCCTAGACATTGAAAGCAGTGATCACATTTCCCCTGTAAGAGGTAGTAAAGGTAAACATTTGACTGTTGTGAGATAGAGAGAGAGACTTTGTTGTGGTTTTGTAGTACTTTGGAGGGAAAGTGAACGAACCCTCTGAACCAGGCAAACAGAAATCAATATCTAGCTAGTTATTCTTTTCTGTTATATTTATTTTAATCTTCTTTTCTATCTATAAATCACAGTCTGTTTGTTTATTCGTTCTGCACAGGTTTGTTTTTCTAGCCACAGACTTGCAATTTGGCATACATGTAGTTTTCACTATATCTCAGGTTTTGCTTTAAAATGTTGTCCTTGGAGGGCAGCAGGAGTGGCTTAGAGTCAAAGTGAGTGGTAAGGCAGATTACAGCGTGATCTTTTGACAGAAAAGAGCGCTCTGCTGGTGGTCATGGTGATGTGGTGGTTGAAACACTTTTTACCAAGAAATCCCACCCATCATATTAAACTTTTGCTTTAATCAACCATTTCCCTGTATTTCTGTCATGACCTCATGCCAACCCAGATGGGGCCATATTGTGTCTGCAGTTATTTATTGGGTTCTCCAAATATTGAATACAAAATTCTAATATTATTGTACTAAATGCAACAATTTTAAGGGTAATGAAGTTTGGTGTTATATAATTTTTAATAACTTTTTATATTTGCTGTTTCTCACCAAGGTAACGCAGGGTAACTTTAGTTAATGTATAGCAGTAACCTTTTTGAGAGAGAGGCCAAGACATACTGTATAAAGAAGGAAGAATATATTAAATTCCTAAACTTTGGGTAGAGATAAAAATGGGCATCCCTTAAGATAGACACACTTTCACAGTATGACAATGTTCTCAATTCTCTCTCAATTCAGTTCTGGATCATGGCAGCTACTATCCCAGCAGCATTGTCCACAAGGTATCAGTCTGTTGCATGGTCCACTCATACACATCCACAATCAGGGTTACACAAGGGGTAGTTTGGAATTAACAGTTATCCTAACAAAAAAAGTCTTTTGGGATGTTGGAGGAAAACCTACGCAGACATGGGCAGAATGTAAAAACTCCATGTATACAGTGATCAGAATTGAAGATTTATTAAAAGAAAGTAATCCATCAAAAATGACTTGTCTCAAATTGTAATGGAATTACTTATTATTTCCTTGAAAAGAAATCATTTACTAATTGTTTTACTTTTAAGACAACCTCTAAGTTACTCTCAAAAACCCATTCAAATTTACACCAATTGGAAAATATAAGAATGACATTCAAGTGTTCTTTTAGTATTTCATAAGGAGGAATTAACAGTGAATGTAAACTACATGATTTACTTTAGCATCGTGCCATATCAAACATACAAACTAAAAAATAGAGGCATTTAGTTTACAAAAAAGAATCCTTAATCAAAAAATAAATCTTAATGTTTAAAACTAAAATTGACTTAACCACTTGAACACTTGCAAATATGGAATAGCCTGCCCTTTCAAGACATTTATAGGGTAATTATTGCCTCGTAAACAGAGTACAGTGAAATTCTCACTTGCATACAGTGATCAATGTGCAACATTTCACCATTGTCTGTTGCTGTGATTAATTAATATAATTGTGAAATTATAATATGTTTTATGTGTGTATTTTGTTGCCTTTTTATTTAAAGGGTTCTGTTCCTGATGTTTAATTTGAGTTTATATTTTTTATGATGAAAATTTAATTTTATTCCATTTTATTTTACCTTGTTTACGTGACACATGGTGATGAATGCATCATATGATCACGATTATCATAGTAACGACTTGATTTCAGTATTTGGTTTTCCTCTGTGGCATAAATATCTTTGAAACTTTTAGTACAGTTAGCCTCATTTCCAAGTTTGCCCTAGTGTTAGTTTTGGTTACAACTACAGTGGAACCTCGGTTCACGAACGTCTTGGTACACGTACAACTTGGTTTACGACCAAAAAGTTCGCCAAACTTTTGCCTCGGTTCACGACCACACACTCAGTATACGAACAAGCCAGTTTCACTTTCGGTTTGTGCGCGCCGATGATTTCCGCATGTGTTGCATTGTTTTCGGTCAGACATGCGTGCTTGCACGTGTGTGCGTGCTTTCACTGTGAACTCTTTGTGCTCTATTTCATTTCTCTTCCGGTTCTTACACGCCGATTACTGTATTTAAACATGTGTTCAGCCTCTCCCTGTTCATTGTTCTCAGTCAGACGTGCATGCTTTACTAAGCAAGTGAAGAGTTGTGAGAAGAAAGTTTTGAAAAAAATTAAAATCGAAGTAAAGAAAGAAATTATTGAAAAGTATGAGCGTGGTGTTCGTGTTACTGATCTTGCCGTCGAGTACAAGAAGTCAAAGTCTATGATTTCGACTATTCTAAAGCAGAAAGAATCTATTAAAGCAGCTGATGTTGCAAAAGGAGTTACAGCGTTAACCAGGCAGAGGCCTCAAGTGCTGGAAGAGGTGGAAAAACTGTTGCTAGTGTGGCTGAACGAGAAGCAACTTGCAGAGGATAGCGTAAGCGAGGCGATGTTATGCGAGAAAGCCAGGAAGATTCATGACGATTTGCTGCAAAACTATCCTTCTACAAGTGGCGAAAGTGAGGAATTTAAAACCAGTAGAGGATGGTTTGAAAAGTTTTGCAAGAGAAGTGGCATTCATAGTGTGGTAAGGCATGGAGAGGCTGCTAGTTCTGACAAAAGAATTTGTGAAAAATTTCACAAAATTAGTGGCGGACGAAGGCTACATCCCGCAACAAGTCTTCAACCGCGACGGGACCAGATTGTTCTGGAAGAGGATGCCGAAGTGGACCTACATTACCCAGGAAGAGAAGGCTATGCCCGGCCATAAACCAATGAACGACAGGTTAACCATTTTGCTGTGTGCTAACTCTAGTGGCGACATAAAAATCAAGCCGCTACTCGTTTACCAATTTGAGAACACTCGTGCTTTCAAGCAGCACAATGTAAACAAAGCCGTGATGTGGAGGGCAAACACGAAAGGTTGGGTCACAAGGACCTTGTTTTTGGAATGGCTGCACGAGGCTTTCGCTCCCACCGTGAAGCGATATCTCGAAGAGAATAACCTGCCTAAAAAATGCCTTCTTCTAATGGACAATGCACCGGCACACCCTCCAAGTCTGATCCAAGTCTGATCCGCCAGCTAAACAGCTAAAAAAAAAACAGAAACCTAAGAAGTCAGAGAAAACACCTGAAGGAAAACATCCCTCCATCGCGGAGCCAGACTCTCCCTCAAAACTGTAACCTCCTCTCCACCCAGTTCCTCCTCACTTCATGCCAGAACTCAACTCATGCAAGGTTAGTTTTCTTGGTGGTTTATTGTTAGTTTTTGTATTACGGATTTTTCAAATGTTCATTTTTCGGTTCGTGGCGTGAATTGTTGCAATGTTAGTTTTCTCTTTTTTTCAAATGTTCATTTTTTTCCCCTGTGCTTAAAATTCATTTAAAAAAAAGTGCTTACAGCAAACAGGTTGTAAGGCTATTAGCGTGAACTCCTGCAATGTTACTTTCTTGGTTGCTTGTGGTTGGTTTTTAAATAAAGTTCGGATTTGTTCAAATGTTCCTTTTTTTCCCCTGTGCTTAAAACACATTAAAAAAAGTGTTTACAGCGATCGGGTCATAACGCTATAGCGCTGACTCTCGTAATGTTAGTTTTCTCTGTTGTTCAAGGTTTTCTCAGTGTTATTCAATGTTTTTACATTAGTTTACTATTACAATGTGCATTCTGTGGTGTAATTAACTATATTTGTGCTTAAAAATCTTTAAAAAAATATATTTACATACAGTTCGTACGGTCTGGAACGGATTAATTGTATTTACATACAATCCTGTGGGGGAAATTGCTTCGGTTCACGACCAAATCGGTTTGCAACCAGAGTTTTGGAACGAATTATGGTCGTGAACCGAGGTTCCACTGTATTTGGTTTTTGACTCTTGATTCATGTATTTTCCTTCTGTTGTTGGCTTGCCAGCTGTTTATGGTCTTCCAGATTACACTCCTGCCTGTCCTGGCTATGTCTTTCATCGGGGTTTTGTTTCTTGTTCACAATAATCCTGCCTTAAAACTTCTGTATTCCTTTCCTGAAAAGACTCTGAAAAATACCACTGCAAACAATATATTGCAATACTTAATCTCAATCCTGTCTTCTTTGCCTGATATATACTGTATATATAAGTAACATGTGTTATTAGGATTACTTAAGTATATATTAAAAAGAGCAGCAGGTCCGGCACTAATCTTGTGAGGAACATCACTTATTTATATATTATGCAAAGTCAAGTAAATGTAATGTAATTACAAGAATTTAAACTATATTGTGCTACTACCAGATTCAACAGTGACTGCGCATAAAATTTGAACTTATATTAAGTAGGTGCTTTTTTTGCTTGTGAAAACACTGTTTACAGTAACACTAGAATAAACACAAATGATTGTTGGTAAATTTAAATGTGACAAAAATGTCTTGTGTTTTAAAAATGAATCAGTATTTTCTGTGATGTTCCTTAGATTGCAAAACTTAAACAATTTACTTTGGTTGCGCTCTTAATTTTTTTCAAGTAGTCTTGTGGCATATTCTTTCAAATATCTTGCAGGATTTACTGTAACTCTTCTTCTTAGTTATAGTTCTCTTTCCTGTCCAGGTGATCTCACTAGGTGTCTAACAATGCACAGTATTGTGTCTCATCATTCAATTTAAGGATTTTGAATCGAGCAATACATTGTACCAGAGTAAAGAAAATAAAGTATTCATTAATAAAATAAAGTGCTACTTTAATTACATTAGGTGTATTAAAAAGTATACAAGAAAGTCTATGGTAGTCCATGTCACCTTGAAAAAAAACACATTTTTCCTTTTACTGCACAACAGGATGCAGAAGGAGAAAAACATGTTCTGAATGGCAAGTATAGTTTGTGTCATTGAAGACTGCAGTGTATTTAGGAGCATTTTTGCTTTTCTCAGCATTATTATGGTGATGGCCATTGAGTCAACAAATTACAGTGTACCAAATATGTTAATAACGCTAATAACAAAAACATATTGACTTTCCTGTGCAGACCTCACCCAAGTTGGATGAAACTAAGGAAGCACAAAGCAACATTGAAAGTCTCCACCCAGCATTTTGGCAGCCTTTCTCAGATGATTCAATCAGCACTAAAGAAATCACTACAACAGATGGTGACATGGTTGTCATGCTATATATGATATTGCGCTTGTCAAGAATATAGGATTAAAAAATATGTTTCATAAGCTTGGACCATATTACACTATTCCATCTTACAAATATTTTATTACAACTATAATTCCTGCATTGTGCAGAAAGACAAAAGCTTATCTTGAAAGTGAATTTTCAGAAATATGTGCTTTTGTTCTAACTACAGACATTTGACATCCAGGGCTACAGAGAATTACCTGATTATAATGGCACTCTGCCTTACAGTAGTCAGTACAATACAGTAGTACAGCAAAAAAAACCTTGCACATCAGACATGTTCCCTTGAGAGTCATACCAATGAAAAACCACATAGAGCTAATGGAGGCAGCAACACCGTGGAAACTAGAAAGAGCAAATATGATTATTCTGTGATCATTGACAATGCCAGAAATATCGGGAATGCTGTAGTGATTTATGTTTTGAGGCCACAAACAGAATGTTTTGCACATGTTATTAATCTAGCATCTCAGAAAGCAATGCAAGTGAGCTGGATTGCTCATCTTCTTTGAATGATCAGAAAACAATATGGTGTCCTAACCAGATAAACTGTGAACACTAAGCAGAAGATGCCTGCCATGCCTGAGCTGTTTGGGGAACTGTTCATGGCACAGGAGACAAAGAAGTCAATGACCAGATTTGCTGTGGGTGAGGTGATCTTGTACAGCGCTGTGGACCTTATTTATGTTGGCTCGCCACATTAATAGGTTGGCTTAGTGTTAATGTATTGAATGGTGACAGTAATGTATCTAATCAGTTGAACAATTTTGTGAATCATTGCATTCATAGATTCTATACAGTTTCAGTTAAGGTTGGGACTTGTAGTTGGAGTATAATATTAATAATGTTCCATCTGTAGACTTCCACTCTAAGTAGTTCTTAATTGTGTTTATGGTGTATATTATCCTGGCAAAAGACAACATTTTTGTTATTAAATCATTTACCTGAAGGTACAGCGTAATGAGTCAACATCTCAACAATCATTATTCAATGGATTTATTTTACCAGATTACCTTCACCACTGGCTGAAATGTATATATACACCATGTCATAGCTGCTACTGTGCATTATAGACAGTCATAAAGTGTATACATTATCAGTTCAGTCATACTAGCATCTTTGTGAAATAAAAAAAATCAGATTTATACTTCATAAAAGATTCTGCCATTGGCTGTTGCTTGTTACTTTATGGTATGCCATGCAGCTGAAACCCTACACGAATATATTTTTTAAGACTTCTTCACAGTCAAAGTGTGTACTTTGGTACCAAATAAACTCTGCCAAATGCTGAGTAAACATTTGACTTGACATGTTCTAGTTATCTTAAATATACCATTGTTTTTTGGAAAACACATGAAATTCTTTTTATTGTATTAAATTTGTGATGTTGTAGAGTGTTTTCACAAGCAAGTAATACTTGCTGTCCAGATGGTCTAACTCCTTTGCTTAGTACTGTGTGTGTGTATATATAATACAGTATTCTGTAATTATGTAAAATATTTTGAAGAGATGCTTATCTGACAAACAATTGCCCAGGGTAAGGGCATCATCAGGGTGACACTGAAATTGATACAGTTTTGTAGGACAGTTTGTCATGAGGCAAGAACAGATAGTAGGCAATTGCAAACACATGGCTGCTACCTAGGAAAGCAGGTGCTATACTGCTTACCTTTGGGACAAATTCAGTGATTATTAGCAGCCATATTCATCTACTAAAGAGCACACTTTAGTATAAAAATGTGCTGTCCTTTTAAGTAAAAGGCAGCTGAAGTTCTGCCAGGGACACTTTACTCTTTAGGGGACAACTAAAGGCCGTGGGGGCAGAAACACCAGAGGCCTCTAGAAAGAGCTCTTTTCTCTTTAACAAAAGCAGGGCCACTCCAGATTCTAAGGCTTTGTCAGAAGTGATCCTAACAAAGGATTTACAGCCACCTTACATGCAAGGTTTATTAAGTCTATTCAAGAAAATAGAGCAGGGATAGGGCACCTATTCACTTCCTCAACTACTTTGTAAAAGAGCCCAAGACTGAGAGACAGATGGGTATTAGGAAAAGTGAGTGATTTGTGTTGATAGGATTGTTCTTGATCTGTTTATCCAAATCATCATCCAAAGATTCGATGTCGAGATTTTGATGAATCTCATTGTTTTAGACCTCCCTGAGTCTGAAAATACCGTTTTTGGAATTATGTAACTTAATTATGTAACTTGAGTACGCTTTTAGGTCAACCAAAATTTGCATACAAGTATTAGGTACAAAACATAGATTTCTATCAACTTTTCAGCTATTTCCGTTAACTGGAAGTGGTATAGTCCAATTTATTCAACTTTACTAATATAATAGTTGTTCAATATATTGTTAATTTGGTTTGATATGTTGTTGATGGTTCTTTAATGTACATAATATAAAAATATAATCAAATATCCATCACTATATCTGAGTATATGAGAAAGTATATGGGAGACTACTTCCAGTTTTTTATTTCTGTTTTTAATTTTGGTACAATAAATGTGTTTGTTTTTCTTATAGTATCTAGATATTTGTAACATATGAATAATTGCTTGAAATATTTAGTAAGATGCTTAGCTTTTCAAGAAAGATATGTACCTTATTATTAGTGTTGTGGGTATTGTCCATTGGAATGTCATCCTTTTTAATTAATGTAATGCATGAAACTGCTGACACAGCCTTTTATTCACAGGGATTAAAAGGAGACGCTCTAGCAACACATCTGATGAAGAAGACAATAATATTAAAAGTCCCAAATGGAATGCTATGACAGGTAGTACTGTTTTACGGACATACCTTGTTGCAAATATGATACATTTAAATACATTTGATGATACATTTAAATATATTTTTAAGAGCACACTTAATCCTATAAGAGCAGCATATAATACATTGTTACTGTGCAACTTCCATATTGCCAGTTGTCTAAAGCATATTCATACTTGGAGTTGTAGGGCACTAGTGCTAATCACTTTTCCACCAATTTGTGCCATAACACAGAAAATAAAAGTGAAGTTCTACTTCCAAATTCAAATCCATAGACCATCTAAATTGTTATCAGAATCTGTTACCAAGTAACTGTCATCTTTGAGAAGTAATCGAAGATACAATACATGATTTAAAGCTACCTTTAGTTTTAATTATAGATTATGTATTTCAGTAATACAAAATAGCAAGATCTATATATTTTTTTCTGTTACCAAAGGATGTTCAGTTTTTTTAATTGTTATGCAAGTGTGAGAAATGTATTGCGTGTACTTTACACATTTTTAGAGGCTTATTCTTATGTTTTGTTATTTCTGAATTAGTTGCATTTTTTTCTTTGGTAATGTTAGTACATAAGAAATTAAACAATGTAGTTTTTAAAATGCCTTAAGTGTTTTTACTTGTTTTCCTAAAGGTTCTACCAGTGTCTTTATGTTCTTTATTTGTAATTTTGCTTTATAATGTGAAACAACAACAACATTTATTCATATAACACATTTTCATACAAATGGTGTAGCTCAAAATGCTTTACAAGATGAAGAAAGAAATGTTTATAAAAATAAAAATAACAGTAGTTAATACTAAATAACAAAGAATAAAATAAGGTCCAGTGGATGGGAGGACAGGAAAAAAACAAAAAAAACTATAGGAGGTTGGAGGAAAAAACAAAATCTGCAGGGGTCCAAGGCCACAAGACCGCCCAGCTCCCACTGGGCATTCTACCTAACATAAATGCTTTAAAGCAGTCTTCATGGTTTTCAGGCTTCACGTGAATGAATTAGATGATGATGGACATGTGGACATCTGGGGTACTGCCTTCAATCCAACAATGTGGGGACTGCATGGTGCCTTGATCAGGTGGTGGTGGTGCAGATTGCCACCACAGAAAAAAATGAAAAAACAGCAGCAGAGAAAAGTAGGGATTAGTATGGATTGCGGAGCCATAATAAAAATGATAATTCAATGCATATATAGTTTATCAGGGTTACACTAAAATGTAGCTATAAGAAAGCCATTTGAAAATAATGTCTTTTAGCAGTTTTTTAAACTGCTCCTCTGCAGTAGCCTGGCAAATTTCTGCTGGAAAGGTATTACAGATTTTAGGTGCATAACAACAGAAGGCTGCCTCACCACTTCTTTTAAGTTTAGCTGTTTGAATTAAAGCAGACACTAGAAGATCTAAGGTTACGATTTGGAGTATAAGGTAACAGGCATTCCAAAATATAGGATGGAGCGTGATTATTTAAGGTTTTGTAATCCATAAGCAGTATTTTAAAGTCAACCAATGTAATGACATTAAAATTGGAGAGATGTGATCGGATTTTCTTTTCCTAGTTAAGATTCTGGCAGCTGCATTCTGCACTAGTTGCATCCTATTTTGGGTAATCCTGGAAGGAGTGTGTCACAGTAATCTAGTTGACTAAAAACAAAAGTGTGAACTAATTTTTCAGCATCTTGCAAAGTTATAAGGTACCTAACGTTTGCTTTATTCCTTAAGTGAAAAATGCTGTCCTGGTAATCTAATTAGTATGTGATTTAAAATTTAGGTCAAAGTCACTAATTACCCCAAAATTCTTTACCTCCGTCTTGACTTTTAAGCCTAATGGATCAAGTTTATTTCTAATACTCTCACTCAGGGCCGGATTTTCCTATAGGCTAACTAGGCTTCAGCCTAGGGCCTCAAGATCAAGAGGGGCCTACATTCAAATTTTTAGCAATTTGAACAAACTTAAAAATGGTAGGTGAAAGGGCCTCATAAGTGGAATAGCCTAGGGCCTCTTTTCATCTAAATCCGGCCCTGCTCTCACTATATCCATTTTTGCCAATAACTAAGATTTACGTTTTCTCCTTATTTAGTTTAAGAAAATTACTACTCATCCACTCTGAAACACAAGTTAAACACTGGGTCAGTGAACCAAGAGAGTCAGGGTCATCAGGTGCTATTGATAAATACAGTTGTGTGTCAAAAACATAGCTGTGGTAGCTCACATTATGCCTTGAGATAATCTGACCTTATCACATGTCTTTAAAGTATAATTACCACAACTAACAAAGATATTTCTGCCTGTTAAATAAGAATCAAACCAATTTAAGACACTGCCAGCGAGGCCAACCCATTGACTAAGGCAATTTATAAGAATATTGTGATCAATGGTATTAAATGTGGCACACAGTTCTACGAGGATGAGAACAGATAAACACCCTTAGTCTGCATTTACCCACAAGTCATTTACTACTTTAATGAGTGCAGTTTCTGTACTGTGATTTGTTCTAAAACCTGACTGAAACTTGTTAAGAATAGAATGTTTATTAGTGATCATTTTGTTGTGTAAAGACTGTCTTTTCTAGAATTTTACTTAAGAAAGGTAGGTTACTGCCTCACATCAACTTTTAATCCTTTAGTAATCACTAAATTCATTGTGTGCCTCAAATGTGTGTTGGCTGGCTAATATGTGCTGGCTCAGATCAAAAAAGTGCAGAAGGCTCATGAATTCTTTTGCTTTCAGATCACCCTGATTATTGATATGAAAGTTAGTCTTTCTTTACACAGACAACCATAGACACTTGGAATAAGCTACCAATTAGTGTGGTAGACAGTAAGGTGCTAAGAACTTTTAGAACTAGACTTGATGTTTTTTAGAAGAATTAAGTGGATAGGACTCGCAAGCTTTATTGGGTTGAAAGGCCTGTTCTTGTTTATATTGTTCTAATATTCTAAAAAGAATAGAACAGACATTAGGCATCCTACTTCCTAACCATCCATCTTCCTAAGGGCAGGTTCACATGACAGCTTGAGGTTATCGAAGCAAGCACTGGGCACATGGCTGGAACAATTCCCAGATAGCATGGCAGGCTGTCACTGGACAAACACAAACACACAATGGCTCCTTTAACAACACCAATCACCTGAGGTTTATTTAGGCTGAAGCTCAGTAAGTTTAGTACAGTTTTTAGCATAGGCAGAGTGGTAGCACAGAGCTTTCATTCTTGCTTCACAGCATCATCTTCTGTATGGTGTCTGCCTATTTTCCCAGAGTATTTATGGATTAATCGGCATCAATGAGAGCCTGTGAGTCTTCATTCAAAAACATTGTCCTCAGCTTTCTTTCATTACCATATCCACAGCAAAGGCAAATCATCATGCATCAAAAAATTTGATAATTGGTTTGTGGTGGTTCAACCTGCTCTATTGCACACTCTGTCTTTTTTATTTTCTAAATATTTTTTTTATCATGCCATGGAAAGTGCAGGTGGCTTGGCTCTTTCAAAAATCTAAGGCTTTTTAAAAAAATACAGTGCAGTGTAATCAGTTCAGTTCAAATGTACTATTATCTGTACAAAGTACTGTACAAGGAAACAAGGATTTTGCTGTTTTCAGTCTCACACCATATACTATGTAAAATAACTACACAGAATGTAACAGGTGAAAGTAGTAACCATTTAGAAAAAGTAATTGTATGCTTTGTGTAAGAATTTCTCTGCTATGACAAGCCAAGGCAGAACATAACTGCTGAAGAAACAGAATTACCGAATCAAAACTAGAATAATAAGCATAGTATTGCTTTTAAAATGTCTAACTCCACCCATGAAACTCACAGTGAGAAGAGAAGTAACAAAGAAGCATATCTTGAGAAAACAGTACTAAGAATCAGGAAGGAAATTAATTATTTCCAGTTTACTTTTGTTGTCAACAGCATGCTTCAAAAAAAACAGAAGGCACATTTTCTTAAATCGAAAAACCATTGCTACTTCAGAGTGGACGTATTCAATAAGTATTTAAGGGTTCTCACAATGGGATCCCAGTTTCCATTAGCTCTATTATAAAACAAAAATGTGGGTTAGTTATTTTTACAAATTTATACAATATGATTCACTTAAGAATTCAGTTCTATGTGGCAAATTAACATATAGCATGATTGTGAAGAAATAACTTAAACTTGAAAGATACTGAACTAATCTTTTAATACTCCTGCTAATTTTTTAAATTAACATTTTATTTGCTACTGCATGATTATGTAATCAACCAATGCTGAAAGCACTGATTTATTAATCAAAGTGAGTAATATTTTACACAAATAAAGGATGTGTCACCACATTTAGCCAATTAACAATCAGCACAAGCCTACATGGTGCTACCTAAATTTCAACTGTCATATTTGGTTGTAAGTATATGCAGTTTGAGACTATGGAAGGAATGAGAAAGGAATATAGTTATAATAGTCTAAGCTATATAGAGGAAATTCAACCCTCATTCATCCCTGTGTGTTTTACTTTGTGCCACATTTATCCCTAACTATCTACAGCTAAGCAGCACACCATTGGTTCAGTATTTACTGAAAATAAGGTATGCAGGAAGCATTTTGAGGTTGAGCTGTACTTTTCAGTTGTTCACTTACAAGAGAATCGTGTGTTTTCACCATCTTTAAACTACAAAATTTGAACATGTAGAAGGTGCTTGGTTTGGGGACATTCATAGATTTTCTTTTTTTATTTACAAAATGTTAATATCCTTGTGAATAATTCTGCCCCAGACATGACACTTAACAAATTCTTTTCACTACATGCATGTTCCATACTTTATATAATGAAACATGGCCAAATTTTCCAACCTTCATTATCAATATGTGAGAAGCAAAGTCTTCTTCAAGTCAGAATTGTACATTATGCCTGTCTCCTGACCTGCACGACATTGTTACCATGTCATTTTATCTTAACTTAACTAGAAAAACCCTAACTCACCTTCAATAACACAGTAGAAAAATGGTGTGCTACAAGTTAAAAAAAATCAAAGTCACTTTACTTGAAACTCTTCAAAACTTAATTAGGCCACAGTTATGTTAAACACTGCAGGACAGCCTAGATCTTTGAAGGACAATTAAACTTTTTGCAGGTACAATGAGTCACTGCTTTTCTTTGAACACTTATTGAATGTAACCTCACCGTTTGAAACCTTGTTTATGCCACTCATTTCTTTGACTGTTGAGGATTTCTGTATGGCTCTTCACACTGTCTGATTCATATTATATTGTATTGTAATTTTTTATCATATATTGTAATTCAAATTAATGCTTAATAATTAAAATTATTATAAGGTGGATTTTTTTTTATTTAATCTACAGTCAGTTCATTAATTTGATTTTATTATGGTTGATATTTTGTGACTTAGGACTAGATTACAAACTCTAAAGAAAGTTTACTTCATTTGATTGTCCAAGTATAGCGTAGGACAGGGTTTATGTATTGTATGTTAAAAATACAGAAGATTAACAGCACTGGGTAACTGTTACCATTTGACTTTTGTGTTAACACAGATATGTAATATGTTCTTTACAGATGGACAACAGAGAAGCACTGATGCATGTGTAACAGACAAGCAGATTATGGCAATTGCCCAGCGACTTGACAAAAAATGGAAAGAGATTGCCATAAGTTGCCTTAATCTTTCAAAAAAGGACATTGACAGGATTCAAGGGGAGGAAGATGATCTTACAATGCAAAAGTTTTTGATGCTTGATGAATGGAGAAATAAGAAAAAAAATGATGCAACATTAAGAAACCTGTCCAAGTCTCTGCGAGAGTCTGAAATTCCAGTTGAGCTAAATAACTTTCTCGAAGGTATGGGAACATGGTACATGTTTTTATTCTACATCTCTGATTCACTTTGCTCAGATTATACCTTCAGACACTTACTATACCATGGGTTCTATCTCACCATCTGTCTGCTGTTTGTCTCTAGTCCTGTCTCCTACTTGTTACTTGTTGTTGATGCAGGATGTTACCTGAGGCTTATTTAAACACATCTAATGCATTATTTGAATTGTCCCTTGGCCATCCCTCAGAGACCAATCTTTAAATCTTTGATATTCATAGTTTCATTATTCCTATAATTTTTGAATTTTGTTGCATCTTTTTTTCCACAAATGACTTTGCTTATACTTATTTACCTCCTGCCCATGTTTAATTTAGAATTTTAATTTTAGGGCTCACTTATATTTTATAGGACTCATAATATTTAATTTGTATGTTTTATTTAAATACCATGTAGCTTTTAAGTGAATCAACTGTGTAACCAAGACTATAGCTATACTATAGGGCTTATAAGGGAAGACTAGCTTTGCTTTTTAATTGTGTGGATTTAACAAAGATTTTAGCAAAAAGGTATGTAGGACACGAAATTCTGAGAAGCAGGCGATTTAGTTCAAGAATGATATCATACTGACAGGAACAGCTTGAGGGAGGAAGGAGCAAATACAGGTGAATGAAGACAAGTATTTGGGGGCTACTAAAACAGTTAAAAGTTTCAGAAGACAGCGTGGGCCATGTATGAGAGCACTTTAGAAAAGGGATCCACTAGATCTGTTATTCTTTTTTACCCATCCGCTAAACAAATTTAAGGGAATTAAAATGTACTTTAAAACAGTAATTCTGGTATGCAAATAGTTATGTTGATACAGAGAGCTTTGGGAGAAGTATGCAGATATACAGCAAACTTTTAAGAAGAACTGTTTACCAGTTGTATTTAAGCTCAGATTTTGATTTTTTGATTCGATGTACTTTGTTAATTCCTGAACAGAAAAGATAAACTAACCAGAACGTATATGTCTGTAAAGGAATGTGAAATGGGGGCTTTTGGGGACTTTGTTATTTAACTTGTGCCTCCTATTTAGCTCAAAGTAATTTCAGGTTGAAAGAAAATCTAAGGGTAAATTTCCACTCATCCAATTTCTGGCTAATGTCAGTTATTAAGAATAAGCTACTAAGCCACAGTATAAAGGAAAGCACCTATTTGTGAGACACAGATGTACAGTATGTTCAGCTGTAATTGAAACTTGCCTTGTTTATTGAGATCATCTGAACCCAATGTGATTGTTTAATTGATTTGTTATTTGTGTACTGTAGTTCTTTAAAAGGCAGCAATCTGGGCTTGTTGGAGTGTGTTTTGTGATATTTTTAAAGGAGCAAGTTGTGCTCAGTATTCGAATTGTGCAGCCCTTTCAGGAGTTATGAAATAGCCTGGTTTTAACCCTTACTTAATGTTTTAAAACCGAGGTTGCCAGCTTTGATTGCTTTGTTTGATTTATGCAGTCCTTTCAGGGGGTAACAATGAGACAGCTAAAGGAACTAATCATCTCTCTGAACCCTTGTAAGGTATTTCAGAACCGAGTTTGCCAACCTCTGCTCTTTTACTTTGTTTGATTTGTGCAGCCTTTTCAGGGGAAGTGACCCCCTTTTGCCCCTGTATAGGTATTCTTGCTTGCTCTGTTTTGAAGCTAAGGTCACTAGCCTTGGCCATATTGCTTGATTTGATTTGTGTGCTTGAGATATGAGGGTTGGATGTATCTCATGGGTTGTATATGTAAATCAAGGGTAATAATTTCGGCATTTCTAGTATTAACTTGCCCACCAATATAAAAAGAACCTTAGTGGTTCTGAATGTGCCTTTCTTGGACACTTCTACACCTAAAAACACCTTCTCAGACTTTTAGTGCAGTTCCTGGGAGTAATTCAGTGATGCTTCACAGATGCCTCTGTACACCTTTCACCAAATATGAACAATTCATTGCTTTTGATAAATTTTAGAAAATGGAGGCAGTTATAACAAGGCAACTGCACATTTTAAAGGAGTAGTGTCACTGAGTTCCGGTTTTAAATCCCAGTCCAATCCATGCCTTTGTGGTGTATAAATATTTTTCTAATTTCTGTGTGGGTACTCCAGTTTTCCAAACACAATCATATCTGGCCAATCAGCACATCCCACTTTGTCCATTATGAGTGAGCGTGGTGTCATGCTTGGGTCACAAATTTGCATAGAAACACAGGAGGTTGGAGACAGGAACTTTATACAAACACTGCAAACGAACATTTGTCTCTTTTTCAAAAGTTTAAACATATTCTGCATGACAAGACAGAGAGGACAAAGAGAGAGAGAGAGAGAAAGAAGCAAACCATCAATTCCAATTCTGACAGGTGCTGTACATGCTTTTTAAGTATGCGGAGTACCGCGCGAGAGGTTTATGACGCGACAGATCCAAATAAGGTAAGGAGCAATGTGAAGGTAGTCTGTCAACGTTTTTCAGGGGTTTTCTCAGGAACGTCTGTATTCTCTGAGGGTGCGATCAGACCCCAGCTTACAGTGGGTATTTATACTGTAAGAATGTGCCTTATGATGGAGTAGTGCTCCTTCCATGGTTGGTTCCTGCCTTGGGCCAGATGTTGTTGGAAGGAGGTTTGACCCCGCACCATCCAACCCTGAACTGGGTTAAGTATTTCTCAATAGTGACTGATAATTAGAGAGATGATATACAAAATTACATTTGAATCCATCTTGAATTTTACAGCAATACACATGTAGTATTTTTTATTAATTGTGTCTTTGTTTCTTTTTTACATTTTCATTTTAATTCTTTGTGATTTCTTTGTATATTTTACAGATATGTTGAAAAACACAAAGGACAATGTGAAGCATTAAAACTACTGGATTTCTGGAAATTTGCTCTTGAATTTTATGTCTTTATCCTCAGGCAATGCTTTCACTTTACACTGTTGAAAACTAAATGTTTTCAGACGTTTTTACTTATTTGTTGAACTTTTTCTCTGCCCTGGTAATAATAAACATGAGACACTCTGTGCAGTTTCATTTTGTGTTGTGTAATGTTGTGCAGAGGATGATTTCTTTAATTAGCTTAATACATACTTGTATTAATTGAACTTTACAAAAAGGAATATTCTTTAAAGTGGTCAAGCTGTGAAAAAGTGTTTATCAGCACTTTAAAACCAGGTTTGACTTTTATTCACAAGTTGGGTTGTTGCAACTTGTATAACTGCCCTGTTCCACATGAAAGATGAAATTAAAGCTAACTTAGCTTTAGCTAAGAAGATGAGTTCATTTAGAGTCACTTGCAGCTCCTGCTCAGACAAGAATGTTGCAAATGTAGCAATTCAACCTTTTATGTTCAATTCTGACTAAATTTATTTTTATACTTGAACAATCCAAAAACTTAACACTTGAGTTCTATATGTGAATTTGTTTTTTGTGGAATCAATAAAAAATTGTGTCCAGTGTTTCTTGTAGTATTGTAGAGGTTTTTTCAGTGCTGATTAAGGTATTCAAAAAGAACAATAACGCCCCATTGCCATTATCTAGGACAGGGGTTCTCAACGTCGGTCCTGGGGACCCCCTGTCGCTGCAGGTTTTTATTCCAACCAGCTTCTGTTTTTAATTGAACTCCTGGGCTAATTAAGTGAACTGATATTTCCCAAGTTCTGTGTTTAGGGAACAATATATTAATTAGATAACTAAGCTTGCTAAAAAAAAAAACAAATATTAAAATGTACCAAGCAGTTATATAGGAATAATGCATTTTTTTTTTTAACAGTATTTTCATCTTGATTTTCATTCTACTTTTCAAGGTGTTCTAATTGTTTAATTAATCCATTATTAACTAATTAGTGGGTCTGATGCTAAAGTAGAGAGATCGACAGGCGGATCGGTGCGGTGTCCGCAGTGATGCGGGATCTGCATCGGTCTGTCGTGGTGAAAAAAGACCTGAGCCGTAAGGCAAAGCTCTCAATTTACCAGTCGATCTACGTTTCTACCCTCACCTATGGTCATTAACTATGGGTAGTGACCGAAAGAACGAGATTGCGAATACAAGCAGCTGAAATGAGTTTCCTCTGCAGGGTGTCTGGGCTTTCCCTTAAAGACAGGGTGAGAAGCTCAGTCATCTGGGTGGAGCCCAGAGTAGAGCCGCTGCTCCTCCACATCGAGAGGAGTCAGATGAGGTGGCTCGGGCTTCTGATCAGGATGCCTCCTGGACGCCTACCTGGTGAGGTGTTCCAGGTACGTCCAACTGGGAGGAGGCCCCGGGGAAGACCCAAGACACGCTGGAGGGACTATGTCTCCTGGCTGGCCTGGGAACGCAGCTCCCAGAAGAGCTGGAAGAAGTGGCCAGGGAGAGGGAAGTCTGGGCCTCTCTGCTCAAGCTGCTGCCCCCGCGACCCGACCCCGGATAAGCGGAAGAGGATGGATGGATGGACGCTAAAGTAGTTGCAGCCTTTGATTATTCAGTGTTGTTTGCCTGGGTGTCTGATCTGCTCATTTTAAATTGTCATTATTAAGATACAACTGCACAGAGAAAGGGCAAAGTATAATGAAATCAACAAAAGAAAGTTAAGCATTTAAATCTATAGCAAAGGCAGAAATATTTCTATATGCCTTATAAATGTAAAAATCATGCTGCTATGCTTTTCTGAATGTCGAATAAAAGAAAAAAAAATGCCAGCTAATTAAATGAGATCAGTGCTATCAGGTGTTGTTACAGATTAGGAATCTGGTAGGAACAAAAACCTGTAGCCACAGGGGGTCCCCAGGACCGAGTTTGAGAAACACTGATCTAGGAATAAATAAAAGGACATTCTGTACATTTCTTCTGTTCCCTTCAAAGGAAGCTAAATATGGTGCTCTTGTAACTAGTGTGATGCACAAATGGTTTGATATCCAGAGTGTATGATTAGTTTGAAAAATGGCCTTTCCTTTTTGCATTAATTATTTTAAATGGTTGCAAATGTGTGCCTCCTATGTAATGTTGTGCAATAAAGAAACCATGAAAATGCAATATCTTCAGTTCTGACATACTTCTAAAAATACTGATTTTTAATACTTTTTTTTTAAAAGGCTAAGCATAGTAGGGTAAAATATTTTTGTAATTCTAATTTTCAGTCTACCTGTACAAGATAACTAAATGTATAAACCAGCATTTCAGGGTAAAACCAAAAAAGTGACGCATCCTTAAATGCTTACAAAATGATATTGTTGTGGTATATGCTTAAAATAACGAGAAGATAAATAAACTGGAAGAATAGTGAAAATATTGAGCAAAGGCAAATACAGGACATACTGGGTAAATTTGAAGTAATAACAATGTGATCCCACAGAGTCGTCCCAGATAAATTTCTGTCAGTCTGCCTTCTGTATATGCTACTACATTACTTTTAACAAAAGCATACTTTGGTACATCCCTTTTTTGAAATGAGACTAACTTTTTTTTTTTCTTGAGGTCATTCTTTATAACCTAATTAAGTTTGCATAAAATGTATTTATAATATGCCATTTTGGTATAGGATTCTCAAAAGCAGTGTTAATGTTTGTGCTGTGCCATGTATTGGAATGACAGGGACATTGCAACCAGATGGACAAAACAGACACACACACACAAACACTCTTATATTAAGGTGTGTCAGAAATGTCTAGAGCAGGATTTCTTAAACTAAGGCTTGGGACCCAAATTGAGTCTCAGATATGTATGTGATGGGTCACCACACGATCGTGCAGTAAATTTAGCCTAGTTAATCTAAATCCGAATTCTGTGGTGAGTGATACACTGCCAACTATTTACCATGCTATTTATTGTGGTAGTATGGGAAAGAACATTGTTGACACAGCACAGAAAACTTTTATTTCTATGGCACAAAACTATAAAAAATAGCAGCGAGGAGGGAGAGACAGTTGAGCTTATGAAGTGGAGACTACGGCACTAGTTTAAAATGTCAAAGAAAAATTAATGGTTGCGGCACAATTTTCAGGACATTATGAAAGGCAAGTGAATAGAGTTGGGGTATATACTGTATGTTGTACAGTAAAAGCAGTTTCAGTGGCCATGGACAACTGGTCGGTGCCTCATTGTGCATTTGCTGTTATCGTAAATGTTGAACCCAAATCTGTAACAGAGGTGCAAAGAAGATTTTGCTTGACATTTAACGTGCCTGAGTGAGGAAGAATTCCTTCTTGCAACCCTACTTTAAAGTGGTCGATAAATATCAATCTGCTGGTAGTGTGAAGGACAGGACCACTGAGGTGGTGTAAGAACATCAGAAAATACCCAAGTTTGAGGCAAGCTGTAGACATTCAGCATAATGTCAGTTAGTAGTTATTACATATTTTAAATTTGAGAGTTCAAATTATTCATCAAGATTTATCATGTCACCATATAATACACAAATAGTGATCCCATTTTTAGGAATACTTTTTTTTTTTTTTTTTTTTTAACTCCAATTATTGAACAGTTAAAAGAAAACTGATATATTGAACTGTTTAAATTACTATGGTATTATTTATGGTGGGACTCATTTGAAAAAAGTTATATTTAAAAGAGTGTTATTTTAAGACAAAGTAAATAAACTGCACTGACTGTTTTTTGTCTACTTTCATTCCTTATATGGTGCCATGAATCAAGTTAAATGAGCATTCATACTATTGTTTCAAAAAGCATCATATACTTGCACAGTACCCCAAAAATTAATTTATCTCAGCTTTACTAAAGCCTACACCAAGTATTTATATACTGTATGTGTCCCTGGTTTTTATTATATGGCCATTGTTGGTTGTCTGTTTATGACTCCAGTGTCATGATTATATTCCTCTTCTTGGGTCCCAAAATGGTATTGATTTTCTTATTTGAGTCCTCAGATTAAAATGTTTAAGAACCACTGGTCTAGAGTAAAACAAGCTTGAGTAGAACTGTGTCCTTTGGACTGTGGATGCTGGCTTGTCTCCTTTGCCACTAGCTGTACAGTAGATACTGTACATTAAAGTGCAAGCTAGCTACTCAACATTTCCACCAAGTTAACTGATTGCACAACACACAGCTTAATGTTTGTTATAATGTATATACGTACATAGTACAAAAGTAATGTATTAATAAAGAAATACAGGGGGAAAGCAGTATAGTTTTTTTAAAGGTTTAATAAATTAGCCATAAAATTTATAAATAAATACATGATTTGTCAGTGTGTCAGTTTAGTTCATAATTCACTGTGCTTTTTGAACAACAGTAATTTAATAAATGTGGACTACAAACTAATCTTACAAACAATATTTTAGACAGTGCATTTCTTTAAATAAACATAATTGCATTAAGAACATAAGTTGTCTAGCAATCTGTCTTTTAGAGTGCTTCACATGACATCAAACTTTCAAAACAAATCAAAGAAGTAAAAAATAAATATTAAATAACTTAATCTCAGCATATGCTGAATAAATAAAATAATTTATCCAATAAAAAATAAATATAGCATCATTATTGTTTTTTTTTAACTTGTGAATATTAGCTTATTTTAGACAGTTGAGTATCCAAACATTAACTCTTGTGGAATATGACCCTCCAACCAAAGGCTAAGAGTACAAACTTGAGACTTATGATGTAGCTTTGATGTAGTTCAGTGCTCGACTAACAGTTATGATTCGAAGTTTGAAAGACTGTAGGACCTTACAAAAGTTCCACCTTTTGCTGAAGGAGTTTTCATCCGTTTCCTCTTTTTGGGGAATTTTTGCCACAGTAGAGATTCCCAAAGCCTGAAAATGATAAAGAGCATTTCTGTGAGACTCTTAAATGTAGCTGGATTTTAGACTGTAGTTTAATGATCAAGACTGGGACAAGTTCTTTCACAGATTCTTATTTCAAACCGATCACATTCTTAGCAGGCAGTGTGGTGTAGCTGCCAAGACACTGGACTTCTTACAATAAGAACTTAGGTTTAGTCTCCGGCACTTACTTGCTATGTGACCCTGAGTAAGTCATTTAAGCCCCCTTTGCCTAAATTGTGACAGGATATAAATAACTAACACATCCTGATCTTCCAGGATCCCCTGAGTAAGGGTGTATTCTGAATATGCAACCTGGTGATCAAGGCTTTGCTTTGTGAAACACAAAAAGTCCAGTTCAATCCTAACATTCTGAATTGCTTCTGCCGTGTGGCACCAGAATTGTGCTACAGAAAAGTATTGGAAACAGATATGAATACCGTGAATTTACTTTAACATCTGAATGACATCTAAATAAATAATTGAAAACAAGTACTCATTTCTTTACATACTGGGCCAAAGGTGTATTATTATATTTTACAGATAAGCAACAAAGGGTTGACAATTAAAAAATAATTGGTTGTAAAAACAGCACAAAGGCAACATTATCATGAATATTAAAAGAATCTCATACCTTTACAAGTTCATCCAGTTTGTCTGTCAATTTAAAGTCATTTGGAATGAATTCCACATTGTTCTTTATTTCTTCTTTGTAAATCAGTATGTCACTTGTTATGCTCTTAAGGCAGTCTTCCTGCAAACACAGAATTGCAAGGAAAGGTCATGATTAAGACAAAGAGCAGATCCACTTGTCTCTTTATGTGCCTTTTCTCACAATATAAGATTTCACTAAATATACTGGTTGGCAGTATGGTACAGTATACTGTAATATATAACAGATAGAAAACACTGAGTCATGCAAAAAATGTTGTACCTTCTCAAAGAATTTTAATTTGTGTCACATATCTGGAATTAACAAGTCACAAAATTCTAAAGTCCAAATGAATTTTAGTGGTTGTGTATTTCTAATTATTTCTGTTCTAAGCATTTGAGCTATTTATACAATTTTTATAAACGGTCAAAACACAGGCAGATTGAGTGATTTGCGCAGATGATCACACAGTATGCCCCAAGTGGGAACTGAACCAGCGTCCTTGTGGTTTAAAGCGTCATGCCTCAGCCCCTACTCCACACTGCCTGCAATACGTGTATGTCTCCTGCGCCTTAGCAAACCTAAATATTTCAAGCAGCTCAAAGGATGGCAATAAATCAGTCATACCATAGGCAATAATGCCAGATTACATAATTTCTGAACAAACAAGCATCCACCTATCATAATGTAAACATCCCTATTATGTACAGTGTATCATAATGTATTTCATAATTTCAAGCAGTCGCCAAGATAAAGGAGCTTTCAGAAAAACTACAAAAAAATGTCACACTCAAGACACCCGTAAGGATACGGAAACTCATATTACAGACTTGAAGCTTCAGCATACGCCACCCATTTGTTAACTATATTAGACCATCGGCCTAACTGAACAGCAGGACAGTCATGGTTAGCAATAACAGTCCAAGACCAGTGGCATCTTGGGAAAAGCTGTACAGTTAAATTTAAGTTTAATGGCAGTTGGAAAAGTCCCATTTGCCTGTTAAAGCTGCCTCGGTGCTTCTTTGAAGTAGTGAAAAGATCTCTGATCCCAAATGGAGTTTGTAATGAAGTATTCAAATGGAACAAGAGCATGCTATAGAAAAATAAAAATATAAATACTGACTATTCTTATGTACCCTGTGAGTTTGTGTTTGCATTTATTCAGCCTCTTGAGGCTTTTGAAGATGGCAATATAAATAAATGATAATATAAAGTCAATGAAAATAAGGTGAGCTACGCCCAGTTGCCAACAGAAAGCAAAACTCTGGTCAATTAAAATCCCACGGTAAAAAATACCCGTGGACACAGTGTGAAATGTGAGATTTGAGAAGGCTGAATAATGGTGAAAGGCGACATATGCAAGCAGCTGATGTGTCCAAGTGGTTAAACTGCACTGTAACCCACAATGGTGCACGACCAAATCCTACCAGCGACTGTCTGGTGGAATATTGAAAGGAGGGAACTCTTTCATGATTAACCAGAGCAGGGAAACATGCATTTCTGACTCCTCATTTTGGCTAAAAAAAAGACAAAGTTCAGAACAAAATATACAAAAAACCTACCTTACTGAAAGGGGCTTTCTGTTTTCTTTCACATCCGAAAATCTGCAAATAAAAAAATAATTCTGTTATTAGCAGACACCAATACAGAAATCGGGTACCAATGGAGAAAAATTAAATTCTTTAAGTTTGTAGAAGGCTTTGTTAAGTTTTAAATATTAAAACAATTTGACACAACTGTTACTCCTGGAGGTAAACGCTGATGTCCTTCAGACAAGTAAATCCACTTTGGAACAGACCTAACTAGATGCAACAGTGACATCAGCTGCCAAAATGAAGAACTGCAGTCCAAATTTTGCACAATAATGTGCTTTTGTACAGCAGGAGGAAACCAGACAAAGACGACAAATGTTTCATTCATCACCCATTGCTTCTCTTGGCTGAACCTGTGTATTTCAGGTGCTGTAGTTGTGAAGAACTGGGGACTATGCCCACAGCATTAAATAATAGATGTGGACAGAGTGCCAGTCCATCATAGGACAGACGAGAGCATCCTGCACCTCCACTAAACCATACCAGGCCAACTCCAATCATCCTGACATCTTTGAGATTTTTGGAGATTAACATGGACTGCCCAAAGAAACCCAGACAGACAAGGAAGGGGAACCCAAAACATCTCACAGGTAGTGCCCAACCTGTTATTTTAACCTAGTTTTTAGGAGATGTGAAGAAGCACTGTTAACTGCTGCACCACCTTGTGGTCCTCATTTATTTCTAACCCTGCCACTATTCCAATATGGGGATCATGGGGAAACTATAACCTGTATTGGCAACATGACAGGACACCAAATAGACCTTTCAGACCCATGAGCCCCTATGGAAATTAAACCAACTGAGTCCATCCATCCATTATCCAACCCGCTATATCCTAACTACAGGGTCACGGGGGTCTTCTGGAGCCAATCCCAGCCAACACAGGGTTCAAGGCAGGAAACAAACCCCGGGCAGGGCGCCAGCCCACCGCAGACCAAATGAGTCTCTAAATGTAATCCCAACATGAACTGTATTGTAAAATTATTATGAATTACTGCAATAAAGTAATTACATTGTGTTTGGTCTCCTATAAATACAAATCAATCCCTGCATTTGGTTCAGTAATGCACTTTTATTCATGTCTGTAGGTTGGTTGGGAAGGAATCCCAGTGACTTATCAGGCCCATTACTTGTGATGTGTCCTCGCCTGAAATGGTTCAAGCTGGAGTTGTCAAAAGAAAGAATTGGGCAAAAGTGTTGACTGCATTGGAATTTGAATGTATGGGCCCTGGCAGAGTCAAATTGTACAGTTTGACATGCACTTTACTTTAAAAACCCAGTTATATGCAGAAATCTGATTTCTAAAATGCCATATAAACCCTTTATTCCAGTTAGAGAAGCCAGGTTAACACACAGATTTCTCCAACAGTAGCCTGGTTATTTGGTCATGTAAACTCTTAACAGAGTTACAGTTCGTAGCCTGCACATGTATTAGCTTTGCACATGCTTTTAACAGCCACAGGTAGAAGCATCCACAAAGATGCACTTCCAGAGGAAAATGCTTGGGTGATCACATTATTCTTCTCCTGGTTTAAATAATCTGTCTCAATATTTCAGAAAATGCCTAAATTTATGTTGATGAGCTGACTGAAACATCGGTAAGCTCAGCAGCAGAATATTGGGGGTGGTTCATATACTGTACATTACATAATCCAATTACTTTTTAAAGTAAAGAGTAACCTAATGCAATAGTTATTTTATTGAAGTAAAAATACCTGCGTTATCATTATCCCAGCAGCACTGGATATAAGGCAAGAAGCACACATACCAATAAGGCACTGCTCTGCAGAGCACAATCACAAGCACAAAAAGTGTGTGTGCAACATGCAGTTTGGTAAGAAAAACTTTATTAATAAAGTGGCAGTTTAGTTTTAAGCCACCGATTACCTATACACTCCACTCCAGCCACCATACAAAACCTCACACTGTTTCAGTGTAGTGCTGAGGTGTCACCCGCTGCACTCGGGTCCCAATCCAGGTGGTATGGTTGGGTGTGGCAATGCGCTACCAGCACATGCTTCCAACCTCTTTCTCTCTCTCTCCCCTATATTCTAAAGATATGTTGAAACAGTGTGATTGGGTGACCCACTGTTCACACACAAATCATCAGGGCTCAGGTCATGAAGAGGCAGAAGCCAACTACTTGTTCATCAGCTACTTGCTGTTCCACCTTAAATTCAGCTGTGTTGTGCAATGGATGTCATTTACATCACAACACATGAAGGACTAATTATGTATTTACAAAATACAAGAAAATTACCACAAGCTCTTGATTGTTTTTAGATTCACGGCTGCCGATGATAACATTTAACTCTTTATTGCAGAGTTTAATGACATCATAGCATTTTGCCAAAGGAGAATTCCAGAAGCATACTTGTTTCTTCCTTAAATGGTTTACTCGCCTGATCCCACTTTTTTATGTGAAAGTAAATGCACTGACTGCCGTTATTGCACAGGGGGTGCACAATAAAGAATATAGTTATGGAGGGGGATGTTGATCCAAAGACAAAGCGACTGGGAACTTGAGGCACTCAATACTTTGACTTCTCTTTGAAAAAAGTAAACACAGACAAATAAAAATATTGTGGAAATTATTCAGTGGATTATGGGTTTCATATGATCATTATTGACAAGTGCACAGAGTACAGTGAAATTTTTCATTGCATGTGCTAATCAACATACAACAAATCTCATTTCTTTGGAATCCGCCACCGTTAAAAGGTTTTCTGCTTACCTCCCCTGCTACGTCTGGTTCACAGTAGGACACTGTTAAGCCGTTTGTGATGTCTTTCAGCTCATCTGAGGTGCAGTTAAAACCAACATTAAGTTTCGTCTAGAAAACAAACAGAATAACAAAATTGCAATTTTGTAAAACACTTGCGTCCATCCAAACCAGGTGTATCATGTTAGCATCTGTCCAGTTACAATGACGGCCACGTGTCACGTGTCCATTCTTGGTGAAACTACCTTGTCATAAAGAGGCCGTGTCATTTTAACATTACGATTTAATATGAAAAGGGAAAAATGAACGACACAACCTGTGATGTTGATTATGCAAGGAGTGCTCCTTGGCGTTGTAACGTTATTAAATGCCATTCCTCACACATACAAAGAGACCAGGTGATTAAACACAGATTCAGGAGACGACTCTTTCACCTACTGACACACGACGCCATTTAAAAATCACAGTACCCCCGCAGGACTGCATTAAATCGGATCAAAGTCGCTAACATTACGGCTTGTCTTCATTAGATGCTAGTTACGTAGTTTGCCGTTTAATTACGTAGAGTGTCTTACAACAGGCCAGAAATGTCAACCTTTCTGATACAGTATACAAAAAGATTAGTGGACTGGGCTACTGTTGTCCATTCAGATATTTAACGTCTCCCGTAAATTGTTCGACGCCCAGCGCGAGGCAGGAACTATTTTTGTACGGGACAGACTATGGCAGCACAATTTCAGACACAAACCCACAGTTACTCGAGCAATGCCAGCGTTCAGTTGAGGGGAACAACAGGACACCCATAAGAAGAGATTAAAAACAAAAAACACGAAAGGACGTATAAAGTCCCCGCGGGACGCAGACAGGTCAGATTCGGAGTGGAACTCTGGTTTCCGAGACTGGTGTTCTACCCGAAGGAATTCTAGCCCAACGAGGAGGACAGCTGGTTTGTTTTCGCGATAAGGAAATGAATAATGAATACACGCAAGAGAAAAAATTAAGGGGTACTTAATATGGGAATTAGCTATCTTGAATGCGATGCAGCACCATTTAAGAAGACTGTGTTGATCTTGTACAGTTTAAAAATCTTTCTGAATGTAATTGAAAAGTAATACAGACCTGAGGTAAGTGTTCATTAAATTGTTCTTTTAATAGCCAGATGCTATGATCCTAGAACAGAGATGAGCAGGTCCAGTATATATATGGAAAATAAAACTTTTTTTTATGTAATGAAAACTTTTAACTTGTATGGCTTCGCTGAACGATAATCTTTTTTGTATCTATCATTATGAAAAATGTGCAGCGAAGACAGGGCTGGTCGACTCATTAGCCGAAGCGGCCGCTTTCTCTGAGGGGTGCCGTTTAAGAAAGTTAAGGGGCGCGCGCTCTGAGCGCCGAGGGAGAACCACGCCCCTGGGTTATTAACTGTGACGACACTGAGTGGGCGCTGTTACTCGCCGGACGCCGAAAGTGCGTATGCTCCACACTCTAAGGGGCGTGCGTTCTGTTCAAGTCCGCAGTATGCACAAAGGTGCTCTGAGATGTGTTACTTACAGGTCATCGACCCGTTATGAACAACGAGGGGTACCCCGCCTAGGGTTTCAAATGTGCTTCGACTGGCACTGACAGGATGACATGTTGAGTGGTATCATTAAAAAGTTTGGAATACCGAATCTTAATAATATTTGCAAAGGTAGGGGTGTACTGTACTGTAAAGTAAAGCAACTAAATGATTCTGTGGACTACATCGACACGGCAATGTGGGGACGTCATTCCGTTGTTCAGATTGCCAAATGCTTTGACAAAATTAGTATCTAGCAGATTTTTTTCATAAATTATTTAGTCTTTCGTATACAAAAATTGGAAGAAATTAACGATGCGCGGAATCAAAAGGACGCTAGAAAGATTCATAATAGAAGACTCACCGGGATCGGTAAGAGGTTGTCAGAAACCTGACAACATTTAAAACGTTTCGGATAAGCCATAGAGACGACTTGGTTATTAGCTGCCTAAATGTGGCAGAGTTTCATTTTGTATCAATAGAAATAAACATGCAGGTGGTTATCCGCCTGAAACAACCGTGGGAATATTAATGAGAGTCAGAAAGGTGCCCGCCAAAGTATTACATTCAGCTTAATCATTTAATAGGACGGGTTGAAATGTAAGTAATCAACGCAGACCTCAGCGCTAACATTTTCAGTTCACTGCATTGCGTTTTTCTGTTACTGTATATGCTATTCTCTATGGGCTTTGTTAGAATGATAAAGGCAGTGCGTTTTATAAAAAAAAAATGTGATGCCTTTTATTAAGATGGATTTGTCCACTCATCAATTCAAACAATCAGTTTTTTTAATCCCATTTATAATCCTGGATCGAGGTTTGGGTCTGCACAGCAAAATCGTTAAAATTGCTTTAAACTTGTTTGCATTTATACATTTTAGGTGTCAATTCAATACTGTCAATTTTCCTAACCAGGAACAGCAGACGCGAGACAGGAACCAACCCTGAACGGGACTAAAGCTTATTGCCGGGTACCTGGATTTATGCGTACACTTCCCCGTGCAATTTATGCATTTCATAATTCCCCCCTCAGAAAAGAAATATTACTTACCCAAAAGTTGTGTCCGTTCACGTTGTTCATATTGTCAAGTATCTGTCTGGTGATATCCAAGCACTTCGTGTAATTAGTGGCTGACACTGGTTTGGCATAGCTGTTGGGTAGTGAAGAGAATATAGTGGCCAGCAGCATGCAAGCAGCAACACCTGTAAAGGAAAAGACTGGTCTAATTACCCCTAAATTTACATATGTCTTTTCATTGAATATGCCTTAAATATCATATCATTTCTTCATATGATAAAAGCAGTCCTGCAAAAACAAGCAGATTCAGTCTCGCACAGTCGTGAGAATAAAACTTAGAAACGCGGAAAGGAGGAACAGCCCGCATCATATTTAATCTTTATTCACACCTCCCGCACACTAGTCTTCGATCCTCCTCCAGTGATCCTCCTGCAGAGTCACCCTCGTCATCGGTTTCATCTCCATCCCTCGCACCCTTCGACCACAAATAATTTTGAATGACTTTTAAATTCTAACATTTTAATGGTTCCCCTTCTCATGATAATAATTAAGACAAGCAAGGTACTTACAAAGTCGAATGTAAGTTGGTGTCATTGTCGTTTGTCTGTCTCGGTACCCGTTTCGGCTGGTCTAATGAACATAAGGCACCGATACAACTTTTATAGCAGCGACTGTATACTAGGGGTTTTCCCTGCGGGTCGCTAAGAGAAAAAGTTTTTAAACCCATTTGTATTTTCCCAATGTTTACTAGAAAGCAAATATGACTACTATGAATGAGGTTGTTTCACTAAGGGATGTTTCATTACGACGCATCGGTTGCGTATTAATACATTTCCGCCTGTAACACATACCCTACCCCCACAATCGTCACATAAATATATCTTACATAATGGATTTTTAAACATACCGAGCTTTTTTTTCGAGACTGTCTAAACCTGACACAGGCTCGAAGGCAAGTACGTGAAATCCACAAAACCCATTTGCAGCAAAGCAGCGTATTTAAACCGACCAGTGCTAAGATGGTCTGACTTCTATTCCTGCCTTGCGCCCTATGCTTGGTGGAATATGCTCCAGTTCCATCGAGACTCTAATTAAGATAAAGAGCGGATTTAGAAAGTGCATGGAAAACGGATTTTTCAAATCAGTTTCTAACCGACTTTGTGTTAAAGATGAATTACTTATCGAATCTAATTAAGCTCAATGGTTGTGAAAGGCGAATTGTTCAGTGCTGCTGTCCGAAGCGATGGTCCGAAAATGGACCGATGAACTGGTATCCCTTCCAGGACTGATTCATGCATTGTTTTTCGAGTCTCCAGCTCCCCACACACATTTACTGTTTTATATACAATCTGTAAAATAATGGCTCTAAAATGGCACTAGTTGTGCGTTTCCTCGCAGAAGCATTGTTTGGCAAGGAACCATTACATTCTTTAATATAAAGTTGATTCGTTGGACTTTGAAAAGGTTAATAATATGTGGACAGAACAAAAATAGTAAATGTATAGTAAGCTGCCAAGCAGGATAATGACAGATCAAGAAAATCTGAACTTTAAATCATGAGCAGATTGGTATTATTTATATTCATGGCTATTTATAAGTCCTGTTACAGGATTTTTTTTTACCTGAACATTCATGAGGATGCCACAATGTTATGGCTCCGAAGAACCAGTTTTATTTTTAATAGTGTAGAATTGCAGGATGTCACTTGAAATAAGGTAAAAAATGGACGGACCCATGGATGGAAGATATGTTTCTGCGTACATACGTTTTAATAAAGGAGATCAATTTAGATTTATAATTTAGAAATTCGCTTATGACTGATTCAAACATCATGGCAAGATGTTTAACTCAATTCGAGGAGCACACACCGGCAACCCTGAGGGCAACGCCTTCCTGTCCGGGGCGTCAACTCAAGAAAGATAATCTATCAAAATCTCAAGAAGCGATCGATGGAGTCGGAGTGCCGTATTGGGGAATAAAACAGCGCTACGGCGGTGAAGAGTTAGTACTTAACATTTGAAGGCATCTCTCACTAGACCTTTTTCGCTTTCAGGAAATATCAGGCTTTAAGAGAGAGGAACAATGTTGTCAGTTAGATATCTGTGACCCTAAATCATATTTTCCAGACTTAACGTAAACAAACTGAAAATGTAGAACGCCACCTACAAACTCTGTTTTCTCCCTCTGCCTGCAAGTGGAATCCAGTCACCTGTACTCCATTGGCGAATCCTGTGTGTCAGAATTGTGAGTCACAAACCATTGATGACGTAAGGTGCGAATAATACCTGGACGGCGCAGGACACACACAAACACGGGCCAATTTACAATCGCCAATCCACCTAACCTGCATGTCTTTGGAAGGAAACCAGAGGGAGCCCATGCAGACACGGGGAGAACATGCAGACTCCATGCAGGGAGGACCCGGGAAGCGAACCCGGGTCTCCTAACTGCGAGGCAGCAGCGCTACTACTGTGCAGCCCCCTATCTTTTTCTCTTTTTAAAATACTGGTTCTGTAATCGCACTTTACTGGATTGCGTTCTGCTTGAGAAAGAACCATTTAATTCCGGGGAAGAAGTTTCTTCCACATGGTTCTTTGGGTTTTGAAATGGTTTGTAATATATGGGTAAAGCAGAAATGTATAATTTATAGTAGGGGGTCTAGCCGGACACTAGCAAAGTAATTAACATGTACTTAGCCTGCAATTGTGTGCAGCAATAGTCTCTTTAAAATCAGAAACTGATTAGTACTTTGTTTCACAAATCTGTTATCTATGTATGGAGTTGGAACCTGTTACAAATCTAAATAAATATAAAGTCTTTCTGAAACCTTAATGTGGATGATTCTTTTGGGAACCAAAATGGTTCCCCCATTGCATCACTGCACAGAACCACTCGCCTCTATTTATAAAAGCGTTTTTACGAGGAAGCAGTGCTGTCCTTTCCACCAATCCTTACATTTTCAAATACAGTACATGTCTTTCTCAAACTCCCTTAATCGAGAAGAACCAACCCTGGTCTAGACGCGGGTCAATCGTAGCGCAAATTCACGCACAGTAAATGCTGCATACCAATGTTTTGTGAAATGGTTTATGACCTGTATATTGTTAATTTAAAAAAAACAATCTCGCAATGAGCACCTTAATAAAACGACATCATTTTACACGCATAACTGCAAAGGGAACTTAAAAGTTCTTGGCAACTTCAGAAGATGAAGTCCAATCTAAACCCCCGCGCGGCCACTTCAACGGTGGCTCTTTACACGCCGATCCTGATTAGCTCTTAGGATATGTATTTCTATTAATTAATTACCTGACCCATGCAGTTAATACATAGATTACCAGGAATTTACATTGAAGTCTGCCATTTTCTAAAAAGCTTAATATCCGTTTTTAGTAACACCTTTTAGGTTGACACACCTTACGGTGGATATATTCGTTCTGATTAATATCTCAATCTATCTTGTGCTTTTTATATTTAGCAATAAGTTTTATATCGTGCCATCTTCATCTAATTCATTTATGTAATATCCTTCATATCTTTCTATCTTCTGTATCATATGATGTCATTCATATTCTGTCAATGAATGGCTTGTTATCGACAGATCTCTGTATCGTCTGTAATATAGTGCCTTTCAAATCAGTCTAAGCCTGTGTGGGTCAACCACAATATTTTAAAACCTTTTCAAAATTAATAACACAATATTATACTGCAATAGATTTTCAGTGTAAACTTTAGCTTGTATAAGCTTGTATAAACCCGCAGCGCCACAAATATTGAAGTATTAGACCAAACGATGTCTATGAGTACTGTATGTATGACGTGTAATCCAAGTTATGTATTAACACGTCGATAATGACTAAGAAGTGTTTATTATATATTTCCCCCGTTGTCTAAATTACAGTAATTGGTATCGTGTATTCTGATTAGGTCTGTGGAGTTTTTAAATATCAGGTTTATTTTAAAAATGAACAAAATATCTTGTATTTACGACTTTAAATCCATATAGTCTGGACACAAGCATGTCTCTATGCCCTAACTGTGAAATAAAAAAAATCCAAACAGAGGTGACCGTAGATGGTTCAGTGCAGGATAGTTTTTATTTATGTTCTAGTTATAAGTTTAAAATAACCTTTATTGCACAGTGAAATCCACTAAAAGCAGATAGATTATAATAAAATCCAACAACTATAACAATGAGGTACAGAAGTTATTTTTTTAATCAAATCAAAATTAGTTATTGGGATATTTGTGTAACACTTTTTTTCAGTGTCATGTGTTTTTCATGATCGGTAATTTTGGATGAGTTTATGAAAGATGACAAACCTCCCGTGTCTTACTTTCCATAGCCGTTTCCCTGAGCCCGCTTTTTCCCTGTCACGTGGTGTTCGATTGTCTTTCTTTTTTTCCGACGTCCAAGATGCATTTCTGACATTTAAGGTGGATAATAACGTTATGTATAAGTCGAATGCATGTATGTCACAGATGTTAAAATCTAAATTTAAAAATATATTGCGTTTCAAGTAAGAAAGAAGGATATCGTCTGTTTTTTTGGCACGGGCTTTCTTAAGTATAAGGGTGTTATTTCCCAATATGCAACAACTGGATAATTTTTCATTTAAGACGCTAAAAACTAACACTTTAGTAGGAAAGAATATGATAAGTCGTGGTAGAGGTTGGTACTAGTTTTGGTAAGATCTGACTCATTCTCATATTACAACTGGAGAGTCCAAATATCACTGTATGACGTGGTGTAGATCAATTCAAGGACTGAGGTGTACAGAGGTTTCAAGTAAGGATTCTTTAACGTGACACGGAATTCCGGTAGTACTATGCTGGTTTCTGCAGACCTTATGTGGCAAGAAGAGCGTTCACTTGTACATGGTTCGGAGCAGAGGCGCACAGCGCGGGGACGCGCACAAGCCACGTGAACGAACGTCATCTAACTTATAGCCCCATCCCACCGACCTTCGCATGCCACAGCTGTATGTTGGCGTGAGCTCCCATCTGCTCAACCCTTAAAGCGCTGCGGCTGCTTCTTGTCTTATTATTAACTCTCCCGAGGCTCTTATCAAAATGTAAATAAATAATTAAATAAAAATCTCACATCACGACAGCGTTCAGTTCGCTTTAATTGTAAATTCTTTCCTAAGCTGATAACTTGTACACGATTCATGTCAATGTTTCGGAAAGAAGTGTAGTAAATTAAATAGTCTTGAAGATGTTATTGTTCGTCAATCTAAATTAGAAATTTACTTATATCAAGTGTATGGCATGGTAAACGAATTCAGTTTTTATCATGTTTATATTGCAAAATGCAAACTGTATCCAATATCTCGCCAAATAAATCGGTGTTAAAGTCGCGTTGCCTTGTGGTTTTCCGTCCCAGCCCACCTCAGGGCACGGCGGCATTTGTGAGGTTACAAGGGGAAATAGTTTGCTTTTTTAGTCATACTAACACTGGATCTATCACTTTTTTTTGAAGCAGTTTATCCAAATAGCCCATGATCTAACCTTCACTCTTTTTCATGCCCATGCTCTTGCATGTTGCTGGAGGAAGAATCCAACAGCTAAGAGGAGAAGGCAGCCCCTTATTAAAAAGATCAACCGTGTGTGTTCAAAATTATATCTAGATAAAAATAATCAATTACATGAAATCAAAAGATAATCAACGGCAACCGTTCATTGTGAAGAAATTCCGTTTTGGACCAATGACATGAGAGAAACGTCTCACCAAAAATGGAATCTCATCAGAAAGGAAAGCCACCGACAAACTGGATATATTTAGCTTTAGGTGTACATCAGAGTAGAGGAAACCATGTGGTTGATGAATAATTTCTAGCAGTTCCTTAGCAGTTGGTTTTCTTGTAGGGAAACTCGGTGTAGACAAAGATTTCAGAAGTTCTACCTCACAGTGTTTACAGTTTAAAATCGCAGTTTCACTAAGCAGAAACCCCAGTGTGAACCTTTATAACATTAAGCAGAAACTCATTTAATTCAGGATATTGCTGTACAGTTGATTCACAAGATAGTCATGTATGTGGATATAAGCCAATCACCTTTTTTTAAAATAGCAACTGGTCAAAATGGGGAAATCCTACATCTCTATATGTGTATGCTTTATCTCATTATTTGTCCCAGTGATTATTAGTCAGGTAATGTGTGAGTGTGAGAAACAGGTGAAAATTCAAATGCTATTTACAAACCCACATTCTTCACAGTCTCACTGTGTCACGCCAGTACCTCAATTTGTCCTTCTGTGTCCTAAAGAATTTGTACCCTGTGGACTGGTGCAGTCTAAGTGAGAGTGCTTAACAAGAGCTGGTCTTCATGCTGCACCCAGTGTTTCCAGTGACACCAAACAGGGATATGTTTGTCAGAATATCACAACACTCCTTAATGATTATGGGTTTAGGGTGCTGTAACAAATTTTACAAATTACACAATGTATACAGGGTATCTTCTTCTTCTTCTTTCGGCTGCTCCCGTTAGGGGTTGCCACAGCAGATCATCTGTCTGCACAGGGATTTGGCAAAATTTTACACCAGATGCCCTTCCAGATGTAACCCTTCCCATTTATCCGGGCTTGGGACCGGCACGAAGAAACACACTGGTTTGTGCATCCTCTGTGGCTGGGTTATGATCCATTTATGTTAATTAATTTGAAATGGTTTTGTTTAAACATAGTAAAACAAAACAATTTCAAATTAATTAACACAAATGGATCATAACAATATGCATTTATTAATATATCATTGAGACATGGCCAGTCCAGTCAGACCCAGTCCTGGAGAAAGTAAACCTTTGGAGGTCCACAGTTGGTTGTAAAGCAAAGTCAGCCAGAATCACAATTCTGGAAACCTTGGCTTCTGCTTTCCTGATATGGGCTATAGTGATAAATTACTGAGCTGACTAGTCCTGACAATTTAAACCCCATGACAGTCTCCAGCATCTCAATTGCAATTCCCAGGGAAACTGAGGCCAACTGATAGAGCTGATAGATTGAAAGTGTCTAGGTGGTATCATCATTAGGGGCCTAAACCACCTCAAATGACACCCATCAGACCACAGGTTTTACTTGGAGATCTTCTCTGATTAATGAGCTTCTCATTTTACATACTTACAGCTTCTTTCTTTTAGTTGCTATTTGAGGCTGAGCCGTAGGTCATTAAGTATAAGGTTGTTTATCATGTGAATGTATATTAAGCAGTAATTTGAAAGCCTTGCCTACATTGTTGACTGCAATGTTTCCTCTTCACTATTATGTCAGTGACTCAATGAGCCCCCCTATCCTCACTTACGAAGACAAAATACAATGTAGCAGAGCCCCTCCACTGCAAGCTGATGTTTTTCTTTAACCTTCCAGACTGAAGAGTGCAAACTAACTCAAAGTTTGTAGTGTTATTTTAGTTATCTATGAATTCATTAAATGAATACAGCCCCTTGCCAGTTTTGTAATCCTGTTTTCATCTTTAATGTGAAAGCACATTGCCCAAGACACCCTTGAAATGGCCAGAGACTTCAATAATTCAAGTTGAATCATTTTATCGTACTGTTTTTTCACGGAGGCCTGTGTTCATTACCACCATATGCGTATGGCTATACCTCCCTCAATGAAAGCATGTTTACTAGATTTAAGAGTTCTTGCAAGTGTCATCATCCTTGTTCATAACATCCCAGATTAAGATCAAACTTTCTTCATTGCTATGAACTGCCTGGGTGTGGTCTTCTTGAATCATCAAATGTTTGGCCTGAAACTCTTTCAAGCTGACCACAAGTCATTGTGCACCATGTCACTACATTCCTCCTTTTACACCCATGTCTTTACTTTGGACACAGCATTTTCACCCCTCTGGTGCTTCTCAGTCCAGCCTGGACACTCTGTAGCTAACATTACAAATGTTCCCTTCTTTAATTTGTTTGTCTCATTGTTGATGTTTACTAGTGGTTCCTTGGTTTTGGTACCATGAGAGGACGTGACCATCCATTATTTACAAAGCCATATATATATCTTTTTTTTCATCGTAGACCCTCTTACACCCTGAATGGCCTGGTACCAGGCCGAGCAATCATTTTAAAATCTTTCATACATCATACAGGTGAAGTATTCCACACACTGACACAAACAGTACCTCGTGATGAATGTCGACTTCACACTCATAGTAATCAAATTATTACAATATTTACAGTTGACTTTTAATCTGGTATGAAATTATACGTGTAGTGTTTTGTAAATGTGACAAAAATATTTGAAAACATTCTAGCAATTGTTCTATATAAGGAATACCCAAGTGTTATGCATCAATCAAAAAGTCTGAATCAAGGCAATGAAACCTCCCACCAACTGAGCAAATGCAAGCATTACACTGCTTTTCTGATTTTTCATGTGCTCTTGCATAATACTTCACAAAGCAGCAGCAGTAGATAATCCAGATCATAACAAGACCAAGCATTATTATCATACAATGAATCAATCATGAGATATCCTCCAAATAAGAATAGTTGCAAGGCAAACTTTGGCAAATACACCTCACATTTCCGGGCCATTAGCTCTAAGTCAATATAGGTCACACACTCGCAAACCTCATACCATTGGATGGCAGTAACTGTGATGTCTCCAACAATATGTAGATAGTGTGGCAGATTGCTGGGTTTCTTACCTGGTCGGGATGCCTGGAAGGACCGGAAAGGGACATGAATATCTTGCGGGTCACGAGGGGGCAACCGCTCTGGACTAGGAGAGGACCACGGGAGAGAAGCAAGAGGTTCTGGCCTGTTGGGACCCGTGGCCAGAAAGGAGAAGATGACGACAGACCGTAAGTCCCTCTCCGTGACAGGCAAGGGATTGGACGGTATGTGCCGTGTTCCCGTCGGTGATTGGTTGACGACAGGACTGGTGAACGTCCATCTTGAGCAAGGGGAGGGTCTGGCAAATCCCGGAAGGAAGCTCCAGGATGCACAGCCAGTGAGTAGGACCGAGTTTAAGGTAAGTCCTCCACTGGCTAATGCTGTATTTCTGTCTGCAGACCAAGACCAATTGGGAAGGATGCTCCGATTAATGCAGATGGTCAAGCAGGCAGAACACAACGTTCGTGTCTATGTAGACGAGCTGGAGAGGAAGGCAATCATGCCACGTCAGTCGTTACGTCATGAAGTAGATAGGCACGATGCTGGATTGTTTGGCCGGAGGATCGTGGCAGTACAGGTGAGTTAAACCGGTACCGTCAAGAGAAAAGGAGAAGCGTGCGAATGTTTCCTGGTATCGTGCAGTTCCGGAAAACGAGTAACCGCATCTCTGACAGTGGTAATGATGCAAAGAGCTGATCGCCTGGAAGGGATGGAGCCAAGACGACGGCTGACGAGTGCCGTGGGTCCTAGTGCCCTACTGCCTGAGCCAGCATCAGTCTCATGTCGTTCCACAGGGGCACAGACGGCGAGGGGTCTTTTCTTTTCCCATAGGAAGACCCAAGCCATCAGAAGGCCCCAGAGGAAAAGGAAGAATCGAAGGAGGAAAGCTGGTTCTTTCTACAAAATGAGACGTGAGCTCACGTAGTGTGATAGGCCGCCCTCTGCAGGGGCAGAGGGAAGCTCCAAAGTCAGCGAGGGCGATTCCAGTAAGTAACCCGATGAAGGGGAGTGGACAATACTAAAGTGGGTGCCGAGGTTTTGGCAACCAGGGTGCTGATCAAAGGGGGAAGCGTTGGCCCTATTTCAGAAAGAAAAAAGCCAGACAGTGGTGTCAGGGCAACGACTCTGCCCCGTGTCTATTTTATTTTTTATAGGACCAGGCCATGGGAGAAAACCAATTACGCCCGCTTCGGCTAAATTATACACTCGCGGGACAGGCCGCTACGAAGGACGTTTCTTCGCTGGCGATGGGGCAGTGTGGCAGATTGCTGGGGTTCTTACCTGGCTGGGATGCCTGGAAGAACCGGAAAGGGACATGAATAGCTTCTGGGTCACAAGGGGGCAACCGCCCTGGACTAGGAGAGGACCACGGGAGAGAAGCAAAGAGGTTCTGGACCTGTGACCACCGCCAGGGGGCACCTCAAGCCTCGTGGGACCCGGAGAACTGTTACTTCCACCACACCAGGCAAGATGGCGGATGAACCTTCCAGGGGCGCCCGGAGTGCTTCCGGTGCAAAGGGCAGCACTTCTGCCACACCAGGAAGTGCTGCCGGAAGGTCGTCATCAGCCACCTGGAGCATATCCGGGTGGGAATAAAAGGGGCCGCCCTCATACAATTGAGAAGCTTGAGTCGGGAGTGGGAGCAGGACAAAGCTCCCAGGAGGAGATAGGCGGCCAAGGACTGAGAGAGAGAAGCATTATTGTGGTGATTAATTAGCTTTGTGCATTGTGTGATGTTCGGGACTGTGACCTAAGTTTATTAATGATAAATAAACGTGTGCATTTTATGAAGATGTGGTTTCCGACTGGTGGTGTCCAGGCAAGTCTCACAATGTCCATATATGGACAAAATGGGACACTGGTAAGGGCATGCATAATAAAAAATTACACTCTTTGAAGCAGGAGCAAACAATGTAAATGGTTTCATGTAAATATGTAGGTGGGGTAGGGGGGTATATGGGTGTAAGAGTGTATTAGAGGATGGGGCTCAGAGCTTTTATATAATTCAGTGTTTTATGTGCAATAAAATTGTTCTAAACCTGGATCCCTATTTGGAGAGGTTTTGGATAGGGGATTGGGCACCCATGGTAACTATTTATTTCTTTGTGTGATCAACGTGAAACGTTACACAGGTACAGTTGACATGTCTGCGAACACCTCGGTAGGTCAAAAGACCACTCTGGCATTATGTGTACACGAGATATATTGTATCAGAAAACAAAAATTTGAAAATATGATTCCGACTGCCTATTTTTTCCTAGTTTACTAGCAGTTTCTGTGCATAAGAATTTTTAAATTTGACACAAATACAAATTCTATCACAGTCAAAAAGTTGTCTGTCAGGATTAAGTGAAAAATTTTTGAATAACAAGGCTTTATTTTGGGGTACCCCCCTTCAGGTACAGTTTGCTGAAAAATGCCCTGACTTCAGGTCCTTGATCTTCCTTTTAAAGTGGTAGAAGTTTCCCTGGAGCTGGCAGTTGATAGCATTCTAAAGTAGAACATTTGCTAACTGCTTTAAGGAAATCTTTGCTACCCGTATGCATTTCTTGCATTGATCCAGCTGATGTACTGTTCTTCTGACATATGACTACTTCTTTTTATTTGAGGGGCTGGAATATATGGCCTTAGATCAGATAACAAGACTACAAAGCGAATTACTGACAACCGATCTAAGGTATTTGAAAAAAAAAACTGTTATGGAGCACTGTTATGTTTGAACATGGCTATTGTTACGTTCAGTAAATCACTAACACAGTAATGCAATACCAGTTCACTAGTTGGATTCACATTAGGCAGGCTCTCCCTCATGGCTGGTGCCCTCCAACAACAACAACAACATTTATTTATTTACACATTTTCATACAAATAATGTAGCTCAAAGTGCTTTTCTTGATGAAGAAAAGAAAAAAAAGACAAAGTAAGAATTAAAATAAGACAACACTAATTAACATAGAATAAGAGTAAGGTCCGATGGCCAGGGAGGACAGAAAAAACAAAAAAAAAAAAACTCTAGACGGCTGGAGAGAGAAAAAATAAAATCTGCAGGGGTTCCAGACCATGAGACCGCCCAGCCCCCTCTGGGCATCCTACCAAATATAAATGAAACAGCCCTCTTTGTATTTAGGGTTCTCATGGAAGGACTAGATGATGGTGGTCATGTAGACTTCTGGCTTTTAATCCATTAATGTAGGAACATCATGGTGCTTTGATTAGGTGGTGGTGGCGCAGATCGCCACCACAGAAAACCGGGAAAAGAAACAGAAGAGAGAGTAGGGGTTAGTATGGATTTTAGAGTAACCATGAATAGTTATGATAATAAATTGAATATACAGAATATCAGGATTAAATTAAAATGAAGTTATGAGAAGGCCATGTTAAAGTAATGTGTTTTCAGCAGTGTTTTAAAGTGCTCTACTGTATTAGCCTGGTGAATTCCTATTGGCAGGCTATTCCAGATTTTAGGTGCATTAGGTACATTGTCCACTCTTCATGCATGTGTTGGACTCTTTCTGCAGGCCTAAGGACTCCATGAGGGGCACTATTCCATGCTTTTAAGAAGACCGTATATTTAAAAAGCTGTTGGGCTAATGTTCACAAAGTTTTTTATTTATTTATTTATTTTCTGAAATGTATTTATTTTAGTTCACCAGCACAAAGTCCAGCAGCTCAGCACCTAACAGTATGCTTTGAATGTCTTCAGCCGTACTTGGGGTCCCCTCCAGTGAGCCATCTAATTAACAGAAAGAAAAGACAGAGAAGTTGGTTTTCAGACAGGAGTCCAGCAGAACTTAGTCCATTTCTTTGAGCTTTTTCAGTGCCTTTGAAGAGCCAGTTTTCAATATCGAGGTTTTGTATGTTTGGATCTGCAATACATATGAAAGTCTAATTGTAAACCTTTGAATTGATGATCTGACATTGCAGCTTCTTGTAACGTTTTTGGTGTGAATCAACTCTGCTGTGTGAGTCCTGCAGCTCCAAACATACTTCAACAGATATCATGGCTCCTGAGTGGGTCCCTCCATCTTTGCTGTGGATAGGCTTTGCATAGCTTGTCAAATTTTCATTACGTTTCATCTCGATTTTAGGTTTAGAACAATTTTCAAAGGACAAGTCTTGCAGGAGCAACTATACTCTTAGCATGTCTGGGGCTTAGAAAGCCATTCCTCCACTGTTGAGCCTTGTAAGAGGAAAGAATTAACGGACGACTAAATGTAAACATGCTGCAAATAATAATTTTGAAAGTTTTCCGAGTGTGCTTGATATGTCGTACTCCCATGTGTAATCAAAATTTCTTTGTGACTATATCATTTTATTTAAGAGGTACATTATATAATCCTGAATTGAAAATTTAATTGACTATCTTTGTAACAATTAAATATAAAGAAGTCAATCAGATTAAAAAATACAGTGAAATATAAAATAAAAATGCTCATTTGAATGGAATAAGTATGGGATTTGTTATTATCTAAGCTGATCTTTACTATTAAACTGCTGAAGATACAAATTATCCTTTGCATCACATTGTGTTTATGTTGCATTGTCAGACTTTGTTACATGAAAAACTGCTAAAATGGACTTTAAAATATAGATGTTGAGTGGAATCATTATGGGCTGGTTTAATCTTTTTTATGACAAACTGTCCATAGAGTTGCCCTGCAGACAATGAACTGATGACAATGGCTCTCCCTTCTGCTGTAATCCTGACTTGAAGTTTGTTGTGTGGGTAAAATAAGAAAATGTAAGCTGATCATTAGTCAGGATCGCCAGGCATTGTCCATTAATCTCAGTATCTCAGAAACTTGTCTTCATTTTAATATCTATATCTAGCAGTAAGCCATTTCTTTGGAAAAATGACAGTTAATATAATTAGTAATTGTTACATATTAATTCCTACTTTTCAAATAATCAATGCGGCATAAAATATCCTTTACCATGTAAGTGTGAAGTCATTAGGGGCACCACATATAAAATGTCAACCAATTTTTACAAAGTTGGATTTTTTTTTTCATTGAGTGAAAATGTCAGATGAGTAACCAGAGACATTTGTCTGTTTGGCTATTCATAAATAACAAATTCATTTGTTTCCATATTAATTTCTTTTCAAAATTACTGGTTACTCTGCTAAGAAATGTCTTTTGCCTTCCAGGTAACAAAACATAATGCATTTCATCTACTGAGTTTTAAGCAACTAATGGCCATTCACACCTCATTTACTTTCACTTTTGTTTGTTTACTATTTATAACTGGATTTTTTTTCTTAAGCTAAAATTGTAAACTTAAAAAATGAAGTATTTTAATAGTTGACATTAATGGGTTTCTTTAGACTGTATTTCTCTGTGTGTGTGAGGGATGTTTAAGTTTATTTTTGTATCTTGCTACCGGTTAATAGGGTCCCTACATAAATGTTGTAAAAATCCCTCAGAGGAGTTCATTCATCTGTTTTTCTAACCTGCTTATGTAGTTCAGGATGGCACACTCTTTGAGATGTGGGAAGATAAGCGTAGTTTATATAGGGACAGTTGACACAGACTAAGGTAAAAGTTTTGAATGTCACATAATAAGTGTTTGGGCCTGGGATTTGAACCAAGTACTCAGGCACTCCAAGGTAGTAGTGCTAACCACCATACCACCAGCTTGCAATAGCTATATAGTAAATAATGAATATAATTAATACATTTCCGTCAAGTGGAGCTTTCCCTGGTTTCTTTAATGTAGCCATTGTTAGGCTATTAGCAAAAAAATCTGATTTAAATACAGTAATTGTTATTAATAATTATCAGAAATTAAATGTGTTTAAAATTTGTAGTAACTGAAAAACATGGGTAGCACGGTGGCGCAGTGGGTAGCGCTGCTGCCTCGCAGTAAAGAGACCTGGGTTCGCTTCCCAGGTGGAGTTGGCATGTTCTCCCCGTGTCTGCGTGGGTTTCCTCTGGGTGCTCCGGTTTCCTCCCACAGTCCATAGACTTGCAGGTTAGGTGCATTGGCGATCCTAAATTGTCCCTAGTGTGTGCTTGGTGTGTGGGTGTGTGTGTGTGCCCTGTGGTGAGCTGGCACCCTGTCCGGGGTTTGTTCCTTCCTTGCGCCCTGTGTTGGCTGGGATTGGCTCCAGCAGACCTCCGTGACCCTGTGTTAGGTTATAGCAGGTTGGAATAAGGCTGACTGAGTGAAAAACATTCATCAATGTGTAGTATTCCAGGGAATATTTCTTTTGCGTACCACCATTTATAACAATCACTTTTATAAGTCACTTCATAGCATAAAGAAGAACATTGCAGAATGGACAGCCTCCAGTTCTCCTACCATCGACAGTAACACATCACACTTCATGCACCACATCTTAGTAAGTTTTAAATTAAATTACATTTGCTTGTCCCTCAGACTTCAAATGCTTGATTGAAAAACACATTAGACATATTCACATCTCCTAAATAGTCCATAGTTAGATCTTTACTAAAAAATCATATTTTGATTCCAGTGTCCTTAATAATTAGAAACTGACATCAAATTATCCATTTGTCATGCAATAAGCACAATCTTTTGTTCTTGCATTGAAAACCACCCCCCCATCAATGCACTAAAACAGCCTTCACTTACTTTTATACAATATCATTAATGCCTGAACTGCCTCCACCATTACAGGTTTAACATTATTATCATTATTCTAGAAACGTTTCTGGCCGAGAGCTACCAACTTAAGTGATGGGAATGTTCAAATGCAAAGATCATCCAGGAGGACAGGGCCCACTTTAATCCTATATTTCCATTAGTTTCCAAAATATAAGGGAAAATTATAATGTTTCAGCTCTTTTGTCAATGTAATAAGCACACTTTGTATGAAAAGTGTTGGTCTTGCATTGACCCCCATCAGAGCACTAAAACAGCCTTCACTTAGTTTTAAACAATATTATCAATGCCTGAACTGCCTCCACAATTACAGGTTTAACAACTCTTTTTCATGCTATTGACTGTCACATTCAACTGCACAATTCTAGGACTGTAGCTGGATCTTTGGGCATTGCTTTGAACTGGTTTTGCTTCTAATGGACTTACTTTGTACTTATGAAATTGTTCTCAATAGTCTGACAGCATTCCCCAAGTCTTATACTTGGGTCCCTCTCAAAGACTATGGCAGTGCTCCTCCTGTTCCTCCTCGCACAAACAAGCAGGTACCAGTCTTGCTGCTGGGTTAATGTCCTTCCATGACCCTGTCAAGCTGTCCTCCTGTAGCAGCCTGACTCCCCTCCATGCTTTTGAGATTGTGCTGGGAGAATAAACCATCTTGCGATGGCACATATGGATGTGCCCTCTTGGATGAGATGGAGTACCTGTGCAACCTGAATTAGCTGTGGGTACTGAATTATGGCACCAGTTGTGACAAGGACACTAGCAAAATGCAAAACTAGGGAAGAATCAGTCAGGAAGGATTAGAAGAGATCTATCTATCTATCTATCTATCTATCTATCTATCTATCTATCTATTGTGACAGATAGGGGGCGCTATCACTTCCTTGAACCCTCAGACTATACGTCAGACACCAGATAAAAGTCCAATAAGTTGACTTTTTATTAATCAACAGTGCACAAAACACCCTCCTCTCCACAATACTCATTAATCACAACAATAAATCAATAATCAATTCTCCACCACTCCCAGACGCGTTGCCACCCTTCCACCCAGCTCAGCTCGTTGTCTGGGATCTCCCACAGTCCTTTTATAGTCCCTGACCTGGAAGTGTTTCTCATCCTTCAGTCCATGTGACTCCTTATCACTTCCGGGTCAGATAAAAAGTCCTCTTCTTCATCCTGAAAGTACTTCACTTCCGCTGTCGCTTTGCCAATGATGTACTTCTCGGTTATAGGGCACAAATGAGTCTCTGGGCTCCCTGCAGCGTCCTCTGTTGGCCCCTGTGGTATCCAGCAGGGCTGTAAAGGAAAACTCCATTGTCCATGATTCCCTGCTGGTATCCGGGCACCTCCATGCTGCAGGGAGAGCTCCATCTGGCGGCCTGGGGGTATTGGCCGGGATGACAAGCCTGCTATAGACCACACTATCTACAGTTGTGCTTGAAAGTTTGTGAACCTTTAGAGTTTTCTATATTTCTGCATAAATATGACGGTAACTTTTGATCATTTCTCCGTACAGAACAACTTCAACTCTGGGATGTTGGTGGGTTTCCTCACATTAACTGCTCGCTTCAGGTCCTTCCACAACATTTCGATTGGATTAAGGTCAGGACTGTGACTTGGCCATTCCAAAACATTAACGTTATTCTTCTTTAACAATTCTTTGGTAGAACGATTTGTGTGCTTAGGATCGTTGTCTTGCTGCATGACCCACCTTCTCTTGAGATTCAGTTCATGGACAGATGTCCTGACATTTTCCTTTAGAATTCTCTGATATAATTCAGAATTCATTGTTCCATCAATGAAGGCAAGCCGTTCTGGCCCAGATGCAGCAAAACAGGACCAAACCATGATACTACCACCACCATGTTTCACATATGGGATAAGGTTCTTATGCTGGAATGCAGTGTTTTCCTCTCTCCAAACATAACGCTTTTCATTTAAACCAAAAAGTTCTATTTTGGTCTCATCCGTCCACAAAACATTCTTCCAATAGCCTTCTGGTTTGTCCACGTGATCTTTAGCAAACTGCAGATGAGCAGCAATGTTTTTTTTGGAGAGCAGTGGCTTTCTCCTATGCACACCATTGTTGTTTAGTGTTCTCCTGATGGTGGACTCATGAACATGAACATTAGCCAATGTGAGAGAGGCCTTCAGGTGCTTAGAAGTTACCCTGGGGTCCTTTGTGACCTCACCGACTATTACACGCCTTGTTCTTGGAGTGATCTTTGTTGGTCGACCACTCCTGGGGAGGGTAACAATGGTCTTGAATTTCCTCCATTTGTACACAATCTGTCTGACTGTGGATTGGTGGAGTCCAAACTCTTTAGGGATGGTTTTGTAACCTTTTCCAGCCTGATGAGCATCAACAACTCTTTTTCTGAGGTCCTCAGAAATTTCCTTTGTTAGTGCCATGATACACTTCCACAAACATGTGTTGTGAAGAGCAGACTTTGATAGATCCCTGTTCTTTAAATAACACAGGGTGCCCACTTACACCTGATTGTCATCCCATTGATTGAAAACACCTCACTCTAATTTCACCTTCAAACTAACTGCTAATCCTAGATGTTCACATACTTTTTTCCACTCACAAATATGTAATATTCAGTCATTTTCCTCAATAAATAAATGACCAAGTATAATATTTTTGTCTCATTTGTTTAACTGGTTTCTCTTTATCTACTTTTAGGACTTGAGTGAAAATCCGATGATGTTTTAGGTCATATTTATGCAGAAATGTAGAAAATTCTAAAGGGTTCACAATCTATCTATCTATCTATCTATCTATCTATCTATCTATCTATCTATCTATCTATCTATCTATCTATCTATCTTTGTTAATTTTGTTTTACCGTAGTTCAGGATCACAAGTATTGGATTTGATCCTGGCAGCATTAAGCTGAAGACAGCACACAACCCCATTTGGGTGCCAGGCCATCACAGGGTGCATGCTCAAATATACATTTACCCACCATTCATGTTGGATTGTTTTGTTTTTAACAGTATTGTTTAGCGTCTTTTAAATGATTTATTTTCTCTGTAGTACAGTGATGCTGGATTCCATTTTTGTTTCTGTGAACTGTTCAGTAGTTTTTATTCTTTCTTCTTTTGTGACTGACAGCTATGTATTTAAGGTTCAAGGGATCTGACTTTTGCATTTCTTACTGCTATATGATGCAATATTTATGTGCGTTTGTGCACAAACTGACGTTTTACATGAAAATGCACATAGGCAGTAATGCAGTGAGTGCCATGAACTTTCCTGTTAAAAAAAGTCATTTTAATATTGCTATGGCATATCCTTTATCTGTTATATAGTGTGTCTTGAGTACATTCTCCTGACTCGTGCAACCTAATGTGTTTCATATTCTTTACTAATTTTAAAATAGTTTTGTAAAATGTGGTATGAAATTAATAACAGTTTGTCTACTTTATGTGTAAGTTACTACCTAGATTGAAATGGTAGCATGAAAATCATGCATATCATGACCTATAAAATGCTTATATGTCTGGATTGAAAGTGTCTATCATACACAATTCCTAAGATTAAAAAATTAAGGACTGACCATATGTTTCAAGCAGCTGCACATACTTCCAGTTCCTCTATTTCAGTCAGATAAATTTAATTTCAAGATAAGTTACAAAAGCATGTCTTCTATCATTATTCTTCAAACTTAACCTTTTTGACTGAGAGCTACCAACTTAAGTGATGGGGATATTCCAATGCAGGAGGACTTGGCTCACTTTAATCTTATATTTCCAAAATAAAAGTAATCAAGCCAATGTTTTTATTAGTACTTTAATTTTGTCAAGTAGCCTGTCTTTCTTGCATTCACTGTAAATGCACTTGAAATGAGATGACCACATGGACAGGGTTGGCAAGGTTATGTGAAAGCAGACCACGGCCAGACTGAAATACACTTTAGGAGCGCAGCCCATCTAGTGGGTCAGCCTGCTATATGTTGCTTTATTTTAATATGCTCTTTAACTCTCTGTCACTGGCACACGTGCCCTCTTTGCAGAAAACTGACCTGCCAGTGTTAGCCAGTTATCTTGAAGCAACAGCCCAGCAAATAGGATGCTCTACGAGTTTTATTGAAGGAGCAAAAGAAGCACATCAGGGCCACCTCAGTACACAAGCTGAAATGCCCAATTTAAACTGAATGGAAAGTGATTGTGAATCCTGAGAAAAATTGATTTTAGGAGTTTAGTTTTATACTACTGGCTATAATCAGTTAACAAGACTTAAGACATTAGAAGGGGTAAGAGTATTGAGGCCATTTCAGTGTTAATAAGCCTATGCACTAAACTCTTTAAAGCCTAATGCAGAAATGAAAAAAATAAAAAGCTTAAAAGAATAACTTGGGGGGAAGCAGGAGGTAAAGACTTTGTCTTTCACTAGTAGCCCAGGCTTCACTGGTGGGAATAATTGCACTTTTGTTATTTTAGAAACATGCCAAAGGGAGTTTGGCAGCATCAGGAAATTTTCAAAATGAACAATGATGTGAAAGTTAATGTCCCCACAAAATAACCTAAATGTTAATTAGTTTAAGGCAATGACAGCAGCATAGTACTCATCAGCATGCTCTATTTCATAATGTGTTTAGAATATTAGACACTTTTTCTGGCTTTCCTTCATTTGAGTTGCAAGCGATTGTATACCGCCAGTTTAATGAGTAAACATGGACTCCAAATTTACCACAGTTGGGTTTAGGGGACTCACCAGGTCAGTCAGATGTTTGTCTGCTTCCTTCAAAGTTAAGAAGTCACTCACCTGGAGTCTGAGCAGTGTAACAAACTGGTCTCTGCCCACCCTCTCTGCCTTCTGATACTCCCTTCATGCCCAGTATGAATAATCCTTGTGTCCTTCAGTCATTGTGTAGTGGCTAGGTGAAAAAGTGTCCTCTTTATTTTGAAAATGTTGATGTAAAGTCTCAGTATCAGGCTTGCAGTGAGGCCCCGGGGCCTCATGTATAACGCCGTGCGTAGAATTCGCACTATAACATGGTATAAGCACAAAAGCCGAAAATGTGCTTCCGCACAGAAAAATCCAGATGCAGGAATCTGTGCGTACTCCAACTTCCACTTTCTTCCGCTACATAAATCCCGGTCAGCGTGAAAAGTAACGCTCGTGCACGCGCTTTATGTCCCGCCCCGTCTCCTCCCAGAATTACACCTCTTTGAATATGCAAATCAATATAAATCGCCCTTAAGCTCAGCCTTCTGTGAAAAGACAATGGGAAAAGCACGGGGGAAAATATAAGAATTTCAGCGAATACCAAGTGGAGGCAAAGGAAAAACATACTATTTGTTTAATTAAACCGTGGTATAAACAACAAAAGGCAGTTGATCGAGTGACATAGCGTGTTGGAGAAACTTGAAAGCTCACGTTCACAAAGTCGCACGGTGCCCGAAATAAAAAAGAAGTCACATATCAAAGTCGCCGTAAAAAGGCAAGTTGTAGCCCACCGTCTGTGTGTCATATGAAAGCTTATTAGGGTACAGAGAAAAAAAGGCACACAGTGGGGAAAAAGCACGAAATGTCAACTTCAATCTCGAAATTTCCACTTTAATCATGTAGTTTATTTTGTCATTAAAGTAGAACATCATAAACTTCATCTTAAAATCGTTTAATTAACCAGTTTCTCAAATCACATCGTAATTAGAGTAGCATGTTAAATGCTTTGTTTTGTATGTGATCTTCTATGTGCTCTATGTGTGTGAATCACTACTTGCTTCTTAAAACGGCTCTCTTCCTCCGACTGGACACAGAATCCATTACATTGGTGATATTACAGCTCTCTGAATAACTAAAATACTGAGATGTATACGTGATATCATTTTCATGATGATAGGAGTTAAAGCACGTTATTAAACATGGGTTTCACAGCGCAGTGATTGTGCGCGACCTTCGATGAAATTATTTATTGCAGCAGTACTCAGGGGCGGCTTTAGGCTTGTGGCGGCCCTGGGCAGAGAAAGAATCGGTGGCTCCTTCGCCCGCCAATGTCAATATGGTATCTTATGCATGGTGGATGGCCATGTCCGTTGCGGACACTGCATAGCCGCCTCGTGCTTATGACACAAGCGTTTAACTTTTGTCGAAATTTGCCACTGCGTTTTTAGCTGTGTCGTTATTTTCTCTTTCTGTTTTATATTCAGTATGTATTGGCGTGGCCGCCCCTGCAGTCTTTGCTTTTCTTTCTCCAAGTAACCAATCGCCACACAGCTCTGTAATAGACATTAAGCCATCTGTAAGCTTAGAGCACAGATTCTTCAAAACGTTTAAGGAACATTGAAATATCTTCGTAGTACATGTTTAATTATTCTATCTTTCACGCCAGTCCCAGTGAAGAATATAGATTATTTAAATGTAGTTAAAGTTTTATCTGTATAATATAATAAACATATTTTGCTGCATTTCATCTTAAAAATGATATCGTCATCATATGTAAATACGCGCTTTATAAAGTGGCGCAGGTTGTGTAATATTATAACTGTAGTGCAAGTTTACAGTGGGGTAATTGTACTTATAAGTACAAACAGTTCTACAAGGAGCAATTGATTGAGTGCGTTTATAGTTCTTGGGATGAAACTGTTTCTGAACCGCGAGGTCCGTACAGGAAAGGCTTTGAAACGTTTTGCTGTGGCTAAAGGTAGCGTGTGTTTGATACTGTATACCGATAATTCTCTTTCCAATCAGCTGCTGCTGTAATTCACACTCAGATACAGTGATATAAATACTCCGAGTGGTACAGTGAGAGTAATATGGAAAAAGATGATCCGCTGTGGCAGCTCCTAACGGGAGCAGCTGAAATAAGAAGAAGAAGAAGTTGCAGTGAGAGTAACGCCGCTAAAGCAGTTATGGTATTTGGAATACTATGGCTATTCCCTGGACCATTATATTGTTACAGGTTAATTACAATCAGATGCATTACACTAATTAACAATACGCGGTTAGTTTCAGTGTATTTATAAAGCCGCGCCAGGAAAATAAATGAGTAACCACACAGGAACAGTAGCACTGCTTTGACTCTGGGTGCCGCTAGTCTGCACAACCGAGCGGAGAACTTGCGTACGACAAGGTATGAGGTACAGTGGAAAAGTGCGTGGCTTTACGCCAAGTGTAGGTTTTATACATCGTGATTTGAATGTGGAAAAGTTCTTATGCAACATTTCTGTTTATACATGAGGCCCCTGGTCATTTACACATCATCTTCGACAAGTTGTTGAAACCAGGCCAGGGTTCCTCCTTAGAACAATTATGATGAGCGATGGGCCCATTCAGCCACACAAAGCTCAACAATGCTATCCTATTCATCTAGATCAGGGGTGTCGAACTCCAGTCCTGGAGGGCCGCAGTGGCTGCAGGTTTTTATTCTAACCTTCTTCTTAATTAGTGACCAGTTTTTGATGCTAATTAACTTCTTTAGCCTTAGCTTTAATTAACTTGACTCAGGCCCCTTAGCTGTTTTTTCCTTAATTAGCAGACGAACAGTAATAAGACATAAAACAAGCAGAACATAACCAGCTCACCTGTACCCATCAAACAAAATCTGAAAATAGAGATGAAGGTCTAGGTAAGGTTGATCCCTCAGGTTACCAAAACATTTTAGGAGTTCTTAGAAAAAAAAAAACAGAATATCAACAGTTTTGGAAATGTCAGCTGTGGCAAAAAGAGAGCAGCAACACGCCATAGAATTGAATAACGGGTTTAATTAACAGCAAGAATCAGCTTCTCATTAAGGAATTGGTTGGAGTTTGAAGCCCCAATTTAGTTGGTCATCTGTTGGCTCGTTTCATGTCTCATTTCTGTTTGGCTGTCATTTAATGAAGAAAAGAATCAATTCAGAAGACTTAATCCTTAAAAACAGGGCTATTAAAATAGAGGGAAAATAAATTAATTAGCAGTAAAAACTGGACACTGATCAGGAAAAGGGTTAGAAAGAAAACCTGCACCCACTGCGGCCCTTCAGGCCTGGAGTTTGACACCCGTGATCTAGATTGTCCACAACAAAAAGTAAGTTGACATTTGAAAGTCACTAAAGTCCTACTTTCCACCACCCTATGTAATTTATTCCATATGTCAATTGTTATTTGTGGGAATAGATCTTTCTAACATTTGTGTAAAATCTGCCCTTAACAAGTTTACAACTATGCCTATAAGTAAGAGCCTAGATCTACTGTATTCATTTCTTTTATAATTTTAAACACTTCAGTTATGTCACATTTATGTTTTCTTAAACTAAGAAGGATCAGCTCCTTCAATTTCTCCTCATAGCTCATACTTTTTAGTCCTGAAATTAGTCTACTTGCTATTCTCTGAACTTTCTTTTTCTGCTGTTATGTCTTTTTGTAATATGGAGACCAAACCTGCACACAGTACTTCAGGTTATATAACCTACACATTATGATGCTGATAGTGATAAGTATGCCATGACTCTTAGATCCTTCTTGTAAAGTGTACTTTCAAGTTTCAGACCTTTCATTGTGTATTCAGAAATAACATTTTTATGTGTAATACATTACATTAAATTGTATCTGCCAAAATATATCAATTACATTGTTCTGTCTGAGACCCATCCCGGTAATGACCCATCTGATGCTAGATTGTCTGCCATTCCACCTAGTTTGACCAGAGCGTCCCTCTAGTGGCAGTTGAAGGTGCAGCTGTCAGTTTTGTGCTTTGCTGGCTCTCACTAGTTTCTCTCTGAGTGTATCCACACTTCCTCAGAGAGGATGACACAGAAACATAAGCACTCTAAGTGTATAGTGCACCTCTCCGTTTTAATTTCTTCTGATAATTCTCTAAGAATACACAAAAAGAATACTAGTCCTCCACTTCTTCAAATGCATAAACTCCTCCTAGTGAAGCTTCTTGCTTAAGAACGTCTGTCTACCTAGGTGGAGTGCCAGAAGTGCATCTCTTCTTGACTCTAGCCAGTGATTTCGTCTCACTTTACTAGCCACATAAATGCTTGGAGGAGGCTGAAAGATCTGAGTTCCAGAGAACAGTACAAGTTGTATATGGAGGAACTCCTAAAGCTTCAACATGATCTAGCATTGTGAGGTATGGTGGAACTCATCCCACAGCATACATGCTGAGTGAAGATCAGTTCTAGAAAGCAGGGGAACTCTCTGACTTACTTTGAAATGTTACTTTTGAGGAAGTGTCGCAAATAGACTTTGCTGAGAGTTTCAAGGAATAGGAGCCAAAAAATGAAAAGAGCCTCTTTCCCACAACTCTTCTACTGAAGCTTTGTGAGAGCAAGATCAACATTATCTTTGAGATATGGCCTAGTGTCTGGGTCATTGGAGTTGACAGATATGTAAGTTAGCAACAGCGCGTTAGCAGTGTATTGGATGGGAAGACAATGTTTATACCAGCTTAGGTACAATTTATAACATCAGTGACCAGGTAAAAGTAAGAGTGTGTTCTTAATAGCTTTTTCGAAAGACTATGTATCTTGATACATACATAAAGTACACGTTGAGTGGCTCTAATGCACAAATCCTGAGCAGCTCACTTGACCTACAGGTGTAGAAATTATAAAACTTTTGTAGTATGACTTAATACTTTATATAAAATGTTTTGCTAAATAAATAAATAAACTGTAAATGGAATTAACAAAGGAAATGCAATTTCTGTTTTTAGGCCTCTTTTATTCAGTCTGTACCATTTGCAAATTAAATACAATTATGGTCAGTGAGTTGCTTGTTTATGTAACATATACAGTTGGCTTCTAGACTCTTTAGTCCCTGTCCACATGGACGTCTAAACTGAGTGTTTTTCTGCTGTCTGTAGCGTCAGCTGAGCGCGGGTTGAATGCCGAGTATTTTTCTGCCCATTGCACATGGGCTTCCACCACTTGCGTTCGGTCGGATGCACATTAGTATGGCATAAAAAAAAAATTGCATGCAGCTATAATTTGCTGCCAAAAAACTGATGAGCATGAAGAAAATATCTTTATTATGTTTACATGTCGTTCATTCAACGTTCTGGGAGACTGGATATGTCCCATGTATTAAGGCCGGTGGGTAAGTGTGTACATGAGTACTGCTTGTATATTTGCTTTCTTCAAGGTGACAAGTAGCCGCTTTTCAGGGCTAGCACTGACTAACTACATATTGGTTGACCGGCGTATAATATGGTGTTGTACCAGCCTTTCTTTTTCGCATTTCTTCATAGATTACACACATGCTGTACAGTCAGAAGGTGAACCCAGTAGTGGCAGTGATGTTTTCCCTGCCTACATCGATGTATCAGGAGAATTTTAAACACATGGAGATCAGGTCTAATAAGGCCAACTGATCAATATTTTGTGAATCCAGTGAAAGATGAATCTTGAACCCCACAGGTTAAAAACACTCTGGACTGCCTGATAACTGTCCCCTACAGGAAAACACAAATCTGGGCTGCAGGTTGGTGTTTACCTGAGGCAAACAAACTCAAATGTAAAGTCGTATTGAAGTCAATTAAGACCCACTACAAAAAGAAACTTAAACGCCTAGGTCACTCAGAACACATTCATTTAACCAAGACCTGAATGCCCGTATGGACAGGGCCTTAAAGATTAAAGAAAGAAATGATCTAGTATAACAAACATCCATCTCTGAAAGGCAGTCATGCCTTTTAACTGATTATATAGTAAGGCCAGTAGGGGCACCATGACTGACTATCAAGAAGGGGCACAGAAAGAAATGTAACAGTCTGATAAAATACCTTTAAATTTGTTTTGCTGTACACTTGGGGCCTAATGGCCCTTACCTGAAGTTGAAGTCTGGCGTTTGTGCAGAAGATGGTGTCCTGCTAGCAGTACATGTGTTTTTACCTACAGAGCTGTTTTTTGAGCATCACACAATTCTCTATAAAATCTAGAAATTGTAATGAAAAACCCAGGAGGGCAGCTGTTTCTGTGATACTGAAACCAACATGTCTGGCGTAAGCAATCACATTGCAGTCAAAGATGTTTTGCTCCCACATCTCACCCATTCTAATGTTTGGTTGAATGACAGCCTGATCCTGTAAACGGCTAATCGTGTGGTGGAAACTGAATGAAAATAGCAGACACGATCAACAGGAATAACTATCTGTTTTTATGAGCAGGTGGACATAATAAAGTGATATAAGGATGTATTTATATAATGTAAGAGAGTGTTTCAAGGAATAGAAGCCCAAAAATGAAAAGAACCTCTTTTCCACAGCTCTTCTACTCAAGCTTTGTGATATGTATGGGATAGAAGGCACTATACAGTATAAAAGAGAGTCTGTTTGTTTGCTTTTTAATTTTAGAAGCATTGCTGACAACTGATGCCAAGCAGGATTGTTCAAACACACAGAGATGGCATCAAACACAGAAAGCAGCCCTTCAAATTGATAGTGAGAAGTGGCAAGCAGCTGACCCGAGGATCACAGACACAAAGTCAAAGATCTTTCTTTCCCTGCATGAGTACATCAAAATGCCCAAATCTCAATGCTTTTTTTTTTTAGCTTCTTAAGAAGAGGGCTAAGAGCAAATAAACATGTGAAACCCAGCTGACTAAGGAGTAGCAGAGTGGCATCACACTTACTGTGTTTGTGTCACTGTGCCACTTTGGGGCTTCCCCTCATTTACATGAATTTTAATTTTAAAAGGAATCACAACACAAGCACCCTGCCACTCAGAGCTCTGGATTTTTTCTTTTGTCTGCTTGTAAAATATCATAATGCTACAACTATCTTAAGGAAAGCCAAATTACAGTATATTGATTAATATTTTTTACAGCTGGAAAAACACAAATGAAGTGATTTCATTTTGCGTCACACAGTATCAGAGACAGGTTCAACCAACAGGTTTGTGATTTGCAGTCCAAAGCTTAAAACAATAGGCCACACTGCACTGTAAGCTTAGTCTAATGGTTTGAGGTCAAAACACTGCTAAAAAGCGGCCTGAAGCAAAGAACTTCAATTTGAATGGCAGTGTTATGCACATCAACCAACAGTTTTACTTATTTAAATTTAAACGTGAACACTTTGCTTTACAAAGTGACATTTTGAGCTCTGTTCATCTGCTCTATTACCAAATAGATGAATCCTGCCCAAAATTCCTTATGTAATACTCCATCAAATATGACGATTGATTGAGTTACTGAGGTGGGAATAGTGATGTAGTTCACCATTTACAGCTAGCACAGGCTGAATACTGCCCTTGTTGTTGTCTGTGTGGACTTTGCATGGTCTTCTCATATATGCATAGCTTTAATTTGATTACTACAGCTTGTTTTGACACTCCAAAGACTGACCTGTTAGGCTGGGTGGCAACCCTGTGCTTTTGCATATTATCAGCTCGCAGTTTTCCTCTTGTAAACAATGCAAGCTAACTCGGTTTCATTTTATTGTAAAATGTTTCATATCTTTATATACTTAGATCGATCTATCTATCTATCTATCTATCTATCTATCTATCTATCTATCTATCTATCTATCTATCTAT
>JANRMT010062854.1:70151101-70171326 GCA_026402145.1 Polypterus bichir lapradei | reverse complement strand
TATCTATCTATCTATCTATCTATCTATCTATCTATCTATCTATCTATATGTAAACTCTGTACAGATTTTAAGGGTACTTTAAATAATATAGATCTCTAATAAAATGAGCTATATAGATTACAATAAACAGATGCATGTAAAAGGTACTACAGTATATAAAATAGCTAAGAAAAGTTTTTTTAGTAAATAGATAGATGGATAATAGAAGGCTCTCCATAAATTAAAATAAATATAAGTCTCCATAACAATGAGTAAATGATAAAAGGCATTATAAAATTTATCTACATCCACCACAGTTGCCCTGTTGTTTGCCTGTCTAGTTCTCTCACACTCTGACCCAGTCACTGATTACACAAACTAATGCGGCTCTTCTTTCCAAGGTTTTCCTATGCCAGTTCTGATGCCCACCTAAGTGAAACAAAGTAAATGTCTGTGCTGTGACAAAATCAAATTGGGCAATGTAATACAATGAAACAGAAATGGGCAGGATATGCTGTTTTTCTTGTTAAGATTGACAGTCTAGCTTGACATTAAGCTTTTCTTGCACATTTTTGTCATATTGCTTGCAAATTTAAAATTAGAAAATTACGGAGTTTAAAATCCACTATATATTAAGTTCTGTAATACTAAGCTCCCATTGTCTCCCTGAAATCAGAGCTGAGTATGTTTAGAAACACCCAAGTCTTCTTCAAGCAGCTCCTTATTTGAAGACCAAGTTCCTTTGAAGAGGTTGACAGGTTATAATAAATAAAAGTCTTGAACAAGTCTACCTGCCAGGTTCTCTGAAATCCCTCTGTCTAGCAAGGAGATAGAGCCTGTACCAGCAGCAATGGGAGACAATCAAAGAGCCATCACTGCATATGCTACCAGTCCATCATGGAGCCACACATTCATTTAGAGACACCATTCAGCCTAAGCATATGTCTTTGGATTTTTAAAGAAAATTGTAAGCCAGTGTGGGAAAAGAGTGTAGAATATACAAACTCCCAGAATGCACTCTGGACAGGAACTGGAATCCATGGAAATGTTGCTTGTACCAAATTGTGATCTTTCCATCAGCAAGATGCATCAGGAATGTGAATTTGTTTGACCAAGCAACTTTTTTCTTGGGTGTTGTTTGTAGATGGGTGCAAAATTGTCTCAGACACAGGAAGCAGGGGGTGATAATGCAAGGAACCGTATCAGAATTGGGTAATGATAAGAGTGGTGTCCCATAGTGGTCAGTGTTAGGGCCACTGCTACAGTTGTGCTTGAAAGTTTGTGAACCCTTTAGAATTTTCTGTATTTCTGCATAAATATGACCTAAAACATCATCAGATTTTCACTCAAGTCCTAAAAGTAGATAAAGAGAAACCAGTTAAACAAATGAGACAAAAATATTATACTTGGTCATTTATTTATTGAGGAAAATGATCGAATATTACTTATTTGTGAGTGGCAAAAGTATGTGAACCTCTAGGATTAGCAGTTAGTTTGAAGGTGAAATTAGAGTCAGGTGTTTTCAATCAATGGGATGACAATCAGGTGTGAGTGGGCACCCTGTGTTAAAGAACAGGGATCTATCAAAGTCTACTCTTCACAACACATGTTTGTGGAGGTGTATCATGGCATGAACAAAGGAGATTTCTGAGGACCTCAGAAAAAGAGTTGTTGGTGCTCATCAGGCTGGAAAAGGTTACAAAACCATCTCTAAAGAGTTTGGACTCCACCAATCCACAGTAAGACAGATTGCGTACAAATGGAGGAAGTTCAAGACCATTTTTCCCTTCCCCAGGAGTGGTCGACCAACAAAGATCACTCTAACAGCAAGACGTGTAATAGTCGGCGAGGTCACAAAGTACCCCAGGGTAACTTCTAAGCACCTGAAGGCCTCTCTCACATTGGCTAATGTTCATGTTCATGAGTCCACCATCAGGAGAACACTGAACAACAATGGTGTGCTTGGCAGGGTTGCAAGGAGAAAGCCACTGCTCTCCAAAAAAAAACATTGCTGCTCGTCTGCAGTTTGCTAAAGATCACGTGGACAAACCAGAAGGCTATTGGAAGAATGTTTTGTGGACAGATGAGACCAAAATAGAACTTCCTGGTTTAAATGAAAAGCATTATGTTTATATAAAAGAAAACACTGCATTCCAGCATAAGAACCTTATCCCATCTGTGAAACACGGTGGTGGTAGTATCATGGTTTGGGCCTGTTTTGCTGCATCTGGGCCAGGACGGCTTGCCTTCATTGATGGAACAATGAATTCTGAATTATACCAGAGAATTCTAAAGGAAAATGTCAGGAATGTCGCTTGCCTCATTGTGCTTTCTGCTTTGTATACAGGATCACCTGTCACTAATAGTTCATACAATTCTTGATAAACCATTTAAGTGGCGATGTGAAAAGCTGATGACAGCAGCCGTTTGGGAGATGCTAGAATGTGCTTGCCTAGTGGTAACTCTCATGCCAAAGTGAATATCACAAACTTCTTCATTTTGCCCACTTCAATGCTCACATTAAACACTAGCTGACGCTAGAAGTTCTGGTCTGCCTAATTTATTCTAGTGGGGTGTAGAATTAGATGGAGGAAGGGGTATACTTAATAAACTGGAAACTCTGTGTAAAAGAAATCACCCTGAGCATTTCCCGATTTTGTCATACTGCCTTGCCTTACAAGCTTTGTTGGTCATTCGTCTGGGTTCAAGTCATTTGCCCATGTTGACCATTCGGAGTGCTAGCTGGATTAGTTTTGAGATGAGATGCGCCATATACCTGATTTGTTGACTTGTTCTGGCCTACGCAGGATTTAGTGCCATTGCATCAGCGGCACTGTGTTGGATTCTCAGCCTGATTGCCGTATTTGTGCATATTTTGCATGCTCTCCATGTGTCTGTGTAGCTTTTATCAGCTAGACTTGGCTTCTCACTACATTCACAGGGTATTCAAATTAAGGTTGTTGTAGTGGCTGTAGCACTGAGCTTTTAAACCCTAAGGTTTCCAGGTCATCTTCCCTGCCGTGACCTGCTGTGTGTCCCCGAGCAAATCACTTAGCCCAGCCAGATGTATAGTGGTTTGTTTCCTTCGATAAAGGAAGCTGCTTGTCAAATTTCAAGTTTTAATTAGTGGGTTTGAGTTGGCCCAGCATGTGAATTTAAGCCAAGCAAAAGTTCATTTCTGCCTTGCACCCAAGTGCTGTGCCTTTTTATTTAATGTATTGTTGTTTTATTTACTTGCATATTTCATCCTTTCATTTCCCAAGGCTAGACTTGCATTTTTATCCTGATGGTATTATGTGCAAGGCAGAAACCTTCCTAAATAGAGGACATCACAAAGCAGTCTCACCTTTATGGGGTCAATTTACAACCACTCCGGACTTTGAGGCTACATGCCAGCAGTGTTAAACGCAGGACCAACCATGCCATCCCCAGCCTGTTTACTGTCACTGATTTCTCATGTCAATGGCCAGAGCCCAATTCTTAACCCATCAAAGCTCACTATGGTACTGGGAAGGCCCTGTAACTAACCAACGATGTGTCGAGTGCTGCAAAGATAGGCTTATGAAATGGACATTCATGTGCCTACATTCAAACATGTGCCATGTTGATAACAAAAGTACAGTCAGTGGTGTGTTAGTTTTATGACATCATGAGATCTGAGTCACACTGTATAGTCCCTAAGACAAGTAAAGCTACCGCTTCTTCCTCACAAACGTCATTCTTTGTTCCGATGTGTGTGATTGGCCCTGCTGAGTTGAGGTTCACTAGACCAGCAGGTTTAATGAACTGGTTGATGGATGCGCCAGACCAGCTCTAATCTTGATTTAGGTAATAGTGCCTTATGTTACGGTGCCAGCCCTTGTACCCACATGCTCCTGTTTGGTCACCTTACTGAAAAAGAACAACAGCAACAAAATGGTCATGGCACCATGCAGCCCAGGTGGAAATGCCCTTCAGACAAGTCTTCACTGAGTGCAGTGAGACTCGACTAAATCCTGAAAACAAACAAAAGGGTAAGATTTTCCAGCATGTTGACACACTGATTTTCACATTAACTATTTCTCAGCTTTCCTGGCAAGAAGGAAGGAAAATGAGGGGTAGCCAAGTGGGTGAAACAGAGAGCGGTTGGTTACAATGCGTATCTTCCACCATCTCACTGCTGACACAGCAGAGCTCTGAAAGTTCCTCCAGTATCTCGCCCCGGGCCCTGTCGGGTGGATGTGGTCACAGGCATAAAAGATCGTGGTTTCTGCAACATCTTACCTCTTCACACCATCTGAGTGAATGCCACAAAAAAAAAAACCTGTCACTTGCTGAATGTAGCTTTCACTTAAAAGAAGGAAACGACATCATCACCGATCTACACACAGACACACGTAAGTGTTTTTGGGGGGCAGTCCAGGCACAGGAAAAAAAAAAAGTGTCCTGGGTTCCAGCATTTGGTTTCAGTTCCACCAGGGCAGAAACCCCCTGTGCCCTTGGCATGTTTGTGAACAGTTTGTCTTTTTGTTATCTGTTCATTTAATAAGGAGCTTTTTAATGAGAACACTTGAAAGCCACAAGAAAAGCACAGTGTCATCACTGTGAGTTAATCACAACAGGGAATACATTCAGTTTCAGTTTTATGCCGTTCATTTAATGCTGTTTTTGTTAATTTCAGCCTTTTCTTCTTCTTTTTCATGCATTGTGCTTTGTATGTCACCATTGATCTTTCTAGCCATCATGTAGTCACAGTAATGGCCATAACAAGGTTTCTGATTTGTCAAACTTTCTTTTATAATTTTATTATAATTTATTTATTATATATTATTTTATTATAATTAGAATTGTATGATTTCTTTGGTGCATTTTGTTAGTATTTGCTTTTGTCATTGTCATTAAACCGTATGTTAAATTAAAATATATATCTTTTGACTCTGTGATGAACCATGGACCTGTCCAGGCCTGGGGGCCTCATGCATAACGCTGTGCTTAGAATTCACACTAAAACATGGCGTACGGACAAAACCAGAAATGTTCATACACGCAAAAAAATCCAGATGCATTAATCTGTGCGTTTGCCATCTTACACGTTCTTCCACTCCATAAATCCCGGTCAGTGTGAAAAGTAACGCACGTGCACGTGCCTACTGCCGCTCCCCAACTCCTCCCAGAATTACGCCTTCTTTGAATATACAAATCAATATAAATAGCCCTTAAGCTTAGCGTTCTGTGAAAAGACAATGGCAAAAGCACAGGGGGAAACAGAAGAATTTCGGTGAATACCAAGTGGAGGCAAGAAAAAACATACAATAGTATGTTGGTTTAAACAGTGGTATAAACAACAAAGGGAAGTTGATCGAGTGACATAGCGTGTTGGAGAAACTCAAAAGCTCAAGTTCACAAAGTCGTACAGTGCCCGAAATAAAAAAAATTGTCAGATATCAAAGTCGTTGTGAAAAGGCAAGTCGTAGCCCACCGTCTGAGAGTTATATGGAAGCTTATTAGGGTACAGAGAAAATGGAAAAAAAAATAGGGACACAGTGGGGAAAAAATTCTCAAAATGTCAACTTTAATCTTGAAATTTCCACTTTAATCACGTGATTTATTTTGTCACTAGCAAAATACCCGTGCTTCGCAGCGGCGAAGTACTGCCTTAAAATTTTTATTAAGAAGAAAATTAAACCTTTTTAAACTGAGGGAAAATATACCAACAATTATTTATTAAGGATCTCTTTGTATACCATGTTGTCAGTTCGGCCCTCCGGTTGTAACATGACCAAGCTGTGCGTTGAGCTTACTCTTGAGCATGTAACTTACAGTTGGCCATGTGAACAGTAATCTTGTTTCAAATCTCACAGCTTGGATTGCTGCTGTCATAATCGGTTTGAGTTTCATGGTTTGTTTCAATTACGACAGTATTTGCAGGACTTGTGTTGAAGTGACATTCGGCATCTGTCAAGCTTACAACCGGTTTCATCGATAACTTCACATCCAGCTTTTGAGAGTTTAAACATTCATAAACATCAAAGTGTCCACTACTCAAATCGTCACCTGTGAATCTAAGATGTTTAAGAGGCATTGGCGGTTGTCGAAAACTGTAAAATATTTGGCCATTTCGGTACACTTGAAAACGACAACCGAACAATTCAGCGACAGCCATCAACTCACATGCAGAACCATAGGTGAAGGGCTTAAGCATTTCACTCTTCTAGTGCTCCTGTGTAGTATAATTATCTCCTGTACCGTCATCAGTCCACACCTTGAACCTGTCCCAGTCATTCAATACATAAGACACAATGTTCCTCCGGATATCAAGAGTGAGCCTGATATGGCCATGCAGTATGTAACAAAGAGAATGGAAAAGGCAGGCGCCATCTCCGGGCATGGAAACCACTCGGTAAGTGACAGTTCTTTGATCGATGGTGATCACCACGATAGACATGTTAATGGGGGTACGGTTGGAACGATAAAGGAAATTGGTACCTGAAAAATGTAAAGTAAGTCTAAAATACCTACACAATAACTAAAATCATAATAAACAAACAATAAAACAGCTAAGAAGCCATGGATTAAATAAAAAGGCTGTAGTTATCAGCAGGGAGATGTGAATCCCGTGGCGAAGCAAGGAAGGGAATGTAGAGACTGGAGCGACGGACGGCCTTATATAGGCAGGCAGCCAACAACGTGGGAGGCGTTGGGATGGGGGACCCAACGCCGCCTCACACGGTGACCGAGCTGCAGGCAATGGACGTATATATGTACGTAAGTAGGATTCAGTTAGCGTTGGAAACCCGTGTACCAAATTTCTTGAAGATGGGCCCATAAGTAACAAAGACCGTTGGAAAGTTCAATATGGCGGCCGATAGTGGCATCATACCACTGAAATAAGTATGTACATCGGTTTCAGTTAGCGCAGGGAAGCCGCCTACCAAATTTTGTGAAGATGGGGCCATAAATAAGAAAATTCAACAAGGCGGACTTTGTCGACCGTTATGACCATTACACGTAGAATTTCGAAATAAAACCTGCTTAACTTTTGTAAGTAAGCTGTAAGGAATGCGCCTGCCAAATTTCAGCCTTCTACCTACACGGGAAGCTGGAGAATTAGTGACGTTGGAAAGTTCAATATGGCGGCCGACAGTGGTGTCATACCACCGAAATAAATACGTACATTGGTTTCGGTTAGCACAGGGAAGCTGCCTACCAAATTTCATGAAGACGGGGCCATAAATAAGAAAGTTCAACATGGCGGACGTTGTCGACCGTTATGACCGTTACGTGTAGAATTTCGAAATGAAACCTGCTTAACATTTGTAAGTAAGCTGTAAGGAATAAGCCTGCCAAATTTCAGCCTTTCTACCTACACGGGAAGTTGGTGAATTAGTGATAAGTGAGTGAGTGAGTGAGTGAGTGAGTCAGTCAGTCAGTCAGTCAGTGAGGGCTTTGCCTTTTATTAGTATAGATTAAAGTAGGACATCATAAACTTCATCTTAAAATCGTTTCATTTACTAGTTTCTCAGATCCCATTGTAACTAAAGTAGCACATTAAATGCTTTGTTATGTATTTGATCTTCTATGTGCTCTATGTGTGTGAATCACTACGTGCTTCCGGGCTTTCTCTTCCTCTGCCTGGACACAGAATCCATTACATTCGTGATATTACAGTTCTCTGAGTAATTTAAATACTGAGATGATATCATTTCAGTATTCATTTCATATCAATTAAAGCATGTATTAAACATGGGAACACGGTGGCGCAGTGATAGTGACAAACTGGCGCCCCATCCAGAGATTGTTCCTGCCCCCCCCCCCCACAAGATGCTTGCTGCGCTGTGCGCAACCTTCGATGAAATACTTTATTGTAGCAGTACTGTCTCTTTGAAATGTAGTAACCCCAATTCCTGTCCTTACTTTTCTTTCTCCAAATACCCAATCGCCACACAATCAGCTCTGTAATAGACGTTAAGCCATCTGTAAGCTGAGAACGCAGATTCATTCAAAACTTTTTAGGAACATTGAAATATCTTCGTAGTACATGTTTAATTATTCTATCCATCTATCCTTCCAGTGTCATGCCAGCCCCAGCAAGAATACAGTGCGAGGCAGGAACAATCCATGAACGGAGCGCCAGCTTCTTGCTAGCGCTGCAGCACCGTGTCCTCACGTGTTTAATTATTAAAAATATAGTTTATTTAAATGAAGTTAAAGTTTTATCTGTATAATAAACATATTTTGCTGCATTTCATCTTAAAAATTATATTGTCATCATTTGTAAATACACGCTTTAAAAAGTGGCTCAGGTTGTACAGTATTACAACAGTGAGGTAATTGTACTTATAAGTACAAAGCGTTTTACAAGGAGCACTTGATGGACCAATTGTGCGTTTATAGTTCTTGTGATGAAACTGCTTCTGAAATGTGAGGTCCGTATATGAAAGGCTCTGAAGCGTTTGTTGCATGAGAGCAGTTCAATAGACAGCATGGCTGAGGCAGCATGTGCTTGATGCTGTACACTGATAATTCTCTTTCCGATCAGCTGCTGTAGAGCTGTGATTCCACACTCAGATACAGTGATATAAATACTCCGAGTGGTGCAGTGACAGTCATATGGAAAAAGATGATCCGATGTGGAAACCCCTAACAGGAGCAGCTGAAATATTGTTACAGGTTAATTACAATCAGATTACATCCCAAACACATGCATTTCATGTAAGGCTATTTAACAGTTCAGAACTGGCCTAATGGTAAGCAGCATAAATATCTAAAATACCCAGGCAAAATTGTCTATAATAATATTTTTGTCACAAATGCCAGCTTCTATGCCACTATACTGTACCCCCTAAAACTAAAAATATATATGCAAATACTTGTGCAAGTTGCAGGTTCAATTATTGCTGCTAAAAACTGCATTATTTCAGCTCTATTACTGGGTGTGTTGAATTTAACCAGAACTGAGCCCTTGAATCTTAGGCTCAGTCTGGTAATTTCTTTCAATATTTTTTTGATAATTTACCCCAGCTGAAATGATTCAATTGTTACATCTGTGTCTGACAATACTGTGGTGGGCTGGCCCGGGATTTGTTCCTTGGCTGGGATTGGCTCCAGCAGACCCCCATGACCTTTATGTAAGGATATAGCGGGTTGGATAATGACTGACTGACTGACCCAAGCTGGAGTGCTTAGAGCAGGGGTGCAAATGAATGTTTCTAATAACTTGGGCTTGCCATGATCACTGAGATCTTTAGACTCTTGTTTAACCACTACAGATCTTAAACACACATGCATCAGTCATCAGCGGTTAAGTAGTTGGTCTTCATATACTGCCCAACATTCTTGACATGCACGTTACCAGAAGTGTAGCTATCTTAGCTTGGGGATGCCACTGCCTATAATAACCAATCTTGTCTGCTGCCTCTTTAGATACATCAGCCGTGAAGCAATTTAATGTCATCGATCAACAATGTTTGACCACATCCACCTGGTATGTCCCTAAACCTTTCATCAGTAAGATGTTTGTTGGCAATCAGGCATGCCAGCAGTAGTGGCACAATGATAAACCATTTGGCACCTGTATGAATCTATGTAAGACCCCTAGATCCTTGTACCACCAATTAGCGAAATTCTACTGGATTGCAACCACCCCCAGGCGTGGCCGTGTTCTGCACTCGTTAGTCACGCGTCACCTCTTCTGTACACAGTTGTTCTTGCAAATTGTACAACTACTTCCCGATGCTGTTTTTGTTTTCTGAACCAAAGTGATTTTATAAAGAGTCTTAAAAACTAATCTGAAAGCTGCGATACACTGCAGTCACCCCAAATTCACCCAGTCACACTCATCCATGCCTTTCCTACACCAATGATCTCCACCAAGACATAGAATATGAAACAAAGTTTTAGATTTCTTTATTTTACATATCTGTACATAAAATTTTTCAAATAAGTTGTTGAATACAATTGAATGAAATGATATTAACACACTTATATTTAAAACGACTTGTGTCAGAAAGTCAACATTCACAAAATGTTGAAACTGATTAAAGTGAACTTATTACCAAAAAAGCTACAACTTTACTACAAGGCAGGCATGTCTCCTTTGACTTGTTTAGCACCTTCAAATAAAAGTTTCTCTTTTGTTTTAAACTACAAGTTGTGCAGAATAAAAAGAGGTCAACGTTAAAATACTGATGAACTTAAAACTCCTAAAATTCATAAGTTAGTTCTTAGACAACATTTTATTCTTAACCATTTTATCCTAATTTTTTTTCTATACTTTGTACTTTGGTGGTGTGCATGTGTGTACATTTTATACATGCTGTATATTTATACTGTATATGATCTGTATGTATATATAGATCTATAAATATATACATACACACTCCAACATAGCATATATAAATCTAACACACAAACACACGGAGAATATTTGAAATTTGCCTTTTTGCATATTAAATGGCCAATTTTTTTCAGTAGTAAATGGAACGAGTTATGACAAGTTATGAAGGTGCAAGGCCAGTTACTGAAAGCACAGACAGCTTCAGACAGTATCAAGGACTAACACTGACTTTTTCTTGAAGTGTACCATCTTGAGTATCAGCATTTGTACAATCACAAAAGCAAATTAAAATCTAGCCTTGCTTGTTTGTCCTTCTAATGGCTCTTCATAAACATTTGCTTGCTTCATTTGGACAGGGTTTTCTCTGTCATGTACTTCTGCTGACTCTCGGCATGCCTAAGAAAGAGAAACATGAAACTAATGAATTATAAATAGTCACGTCAGATCCAAAATGATCTTCATATCACAGAATAACTTTAAACAATTGTTTGGGCCATGCCATTTATTTTTGCATCACAAAGGTTTGTCTAAAACATTTCCACCTTTCATCATTAAGGATAAATGTCAATGCACTTTAGTTAGGACAATGAAACAAGAAAGCAAACACTCAATGCTGCTTGCTCATTTTCTTCTTATATTATTTTTTTACAGCCTCAAACAAGTTTTACTGTCATATTTTTATTTTTATAAGAAATGTAATGAGGTATGTATGATTGCATTCTAAAATATTTGGTTCCTGCCTTATACCTGATGCTTCTGGGATTGGGTTTAGCCTTCTTTAATTTTATGTGTCAGAAAATCAATGAATGAGCCACAGAATGTATATGTCTCTTAGCCAATAATGCACAAGAGTCAAATTTTTCTTTTACTCTTACTAAAGTTGCTTATTTCAGTTCAAAGCCAGGGTACACACCACTTCTTTGTCTTCTCTCTTCACCTTTTCCCGCTTCTATGTGGGGTCAATGTGCTTGTTCAGCCTTTTCCTAGCAGCTCCATCCTGCACCTTCTTGCTAGTCAAGCCATTTTCCTTCAGATCTTCTTTTACTTTATCCATCCACCTCAGCTTTGGCCTCCCTCGCTTTCTCTTCCCCTATACCTCCATTCCCATCATTCTTTTGCCCACATATTAATTGTCACTTCTCATCACAGTTCCACATCACATCAACCTACTTTCCTGTACTTTCTTAGATATTTCTCCCACTTTGTTTTACCTCTGAATGTCTCATTTCTTATTCTGTCCTTTTTTGTAAATCCACACAACCATCTCAACATTCTCAATTCTACCACATTCTTCTTCCGTGCTCCCTGTACTGCCCCCATGTCTTAGCTCCATATATCATTGCTGGTCTTTCCACTATCTTAAAAACCTTATGTTTAGCATTTGCTTTAGTTCTTTGATCACACAATACTCTCGATACCTTCTTCCAATTGTTCCATCCACACTGCACTCTATGGGTTATCTCTGCATCTAATTTTCCATCTCGGGCTACCACTAATCCTAGATATTTAAATGTATGCACTCTTTTCAATAGCTCTCTCTGAAGATGCTAACTTGTGATTCCTGATCATTATTAAACCTCATTTATTCTGTCTCCTTCCTGTTTATCTTGAACCCTCTATCTTCCAAAGCCCTTCTACATTCTTCCAACTTCCTCTCCACTTCCATTTTTCTGGTGCTACACAGCACAATGCCATCAGCAAAAAGTATGCCCCAGGGGGATTGGTCTTTTATCCCATGACTCAATGCATCCATAACCAGATCAAAGAGATAAAGCCTTAAATAAGATCCCTGGCACAGACCTACTCTAACTGTGATCTAATCTGTTACTCCAACACTGCCTTTAACCCTAGTCCTCACTCCTTCATTTATACCCTGAACAATCCTCACATACCGGTATTCCTTTCTTTGGCATAAAACCAAACTGCTCCTTTCCTGTGCTGGTCTCTTCCCTAAGCCTTCTCTCTATAAACCTTTCCCAAATTTTTAATTATGTGTGACATCAGCTTTATGCCCTCTATAGTTTTCACAATCCTGAATATTGCCCTTCTCCTTATAAATGGGAACAATCACACTGTTTGTCTCTCAGCTGTTCTCTCCTATTCATAGGTCATTAGATCCAACAACAACTTCTGCTTGGATTTTATCCTGTCCTGTTGCCTTTCCATTTTTCATTCTTTTCAATGCCTCCTTTACTTTCTCTCTCCTTATTATTGGTACTACACCTTTATTTGGGACTCCAGCCCCAAATATTACCCTTGGATTTTTTCATTCAAAAGCTTTTCCAAGCACCTCTTCTATCTATTTTTGATCCTATCATACACATAAGACCACACCTTGTTCATCCTTTCCAACCATGTTCCTAACCTTCGCTATTCCAAAACTCACTCTCTCTCCCTCTTTTGTCTCCACATACTGCAAATATTAAGATAATGCAACAACTATCTGTTGATGCAGTGCCAGTTTATAGTTCTCAACTAACATCTAACACACATGGGAGGAAACTGAAACCCAGAGAAAACCCGAGGTGGGCAGAGCTGTGGTCTTCCCGCTCAAGAAGTGTGTTTGTATCTGGGCTGTCTATATGGCATATGCACGTTCTGCTCATGTGTTTTTGTGTTCTCTTGCTATATTCAACATTTATTCTTACCGTTTTTGTTTAGTGGCTGAGTCAGAGCAGGTTGCAAATAACAAGAATGTTTAAATACATGGAGTTGCTCATTCCATAATATTAGCTCTGCAGTGTGGTAGATAAAGCAGCAGCTATTTCAAAATGTTTTAAAAGAAAAATAAAAGCAAAGAAAATTTTGGAGTATTCATCCATTCTTGTGAATAAGATTTTTTTGCTGAAATTCATAGGAAAACCAAACACAGCCTGATACTGTATATCTGATTCTGAATACTGTAAACAGGAGTAATTAAATGAAGCCTTTAAGTAATTTCAGGAAGTTAGATACCAGTTAAGAGATTACTGTCTGTGAGAACTAGTAGTCACAGTCATCATGCCACACTGACTTTGCTCTATCTCTTGTTAAAGATAAAATCATTTTTATTCCAAACTGTAAAATAATTTTGGATGTGCTGCTGCACAAGTTCAATGACAGGTTTTGTCTGAGTGCAGATATTTCTACCTGGTTAAATCCTCGATGTCCACCAGCATGGCATCTTGCTCCATGTGAAGCTCATCTCTGATAAGTAGAAGCTGCACAAGTTCTTCGTTTAAACCTGAGGGAAAAAGGAAGAGAAAAAAAAAAAATATATATATATATATATTTGTTTTTATTTTATATATTGTATGTAAGCTGTGTGTTCCCAAAAACATTATATTACTAAAAATAATAATAAAAATATTAGAAGCTTAAAAGTTGTGAGGAGATTTCATGTCATATATAGAAGATCACGAATCAAGAAAAAATAGTGTGAACTGGATGTGGCTGCTTAAAAAATATTTATAAATCAATGTCAAGTAAGCAGAGAGTAACACTATGTTAAGTGTGTTTGCAACTGAGATTTACTAATGTACAGCACTCCAGGTAATCAAGGTGCAATCACACTTTTACCTTTTAGAGCACCATTCACTCTTAGCAGACATGTGGTCAGGTGTGCAAGGCTGCTTTGCGGACCCTAAATTGGCAAATGTTATGTTACCTCACAATGCAAAGGAGAACACTGCACAGAATGAACATCTGATACCAAAGGTCTGCAACATGTCACTCCTTACAAGTACTGTACCTTATCAGGAAATTAAAATTCATGACTGACAATGAATGTTTACGTTAGTCTCTGACACAATTTCAGACCAAACTGCCGGAAACCCCCACTAGCAGTAGTTGTGCAACTCATTTAATACATGTTTATCTGAACAGCATTTTCCACAAGTGGTTTCCTAGACCATTATTATTAAAATCTGATATAAATATTCTTAAGAACTGTAGACTGACTTCTAATGTATCAATTCTCTCTAAAGATTTAGGGAAAAGTGTAATAATGCAAATTATTTTTTATGTCGGAGTCCTCAGTATACTACACCCTCACTCTCTTATTCGTCATTTTAAGATCTCATTTCTTTAGCTTATGGCTACTGCAAAATATAGAGGAAATCTGAGCATGCAAGATGCAGAAAAGTCAGTTTGATTATTCGTACTAAACAAAACTGGCTATAGTCTCTTACACCTTCTTACAAGCCTAATGCCTAATGAAACCTCCTTATAAGATTAACTGCTGTAATTTGAAAATATAATCACTATTAATTTCCAAGGAAAAAAGAATGCATTCCTGAGTGACACCCAGTTTTTTAAGTAACACCAAATTCCATTAAAAAACACAATTGCTTGAATAGTTAATAAAAAACACTTTCCCGTCATTAAAGCCTCAAGAACATGTACATCTGTTTACCAGCTCACATTCACAGCTACTGCATTACGCAGTGTACACTTATATTTTCATATTGTAGTGAAGCAGCACACGAGAACAATTGAAAATACACATTGATTCATATTTTCAGTTCAGTCGAGTGTAACATTAGTGCTATGGCACATGCATAATGTCATCAGCTTTTTTCCTTTCGCAGATAGATGTGTAAAGCACTTGTGCAAGTAGCAACCATCTGATTTGGGGTTCTCATGATGTTCAGAGCATATTTATATTAAAATACACTATAGTATTACTTTTTCTTACAGTTCAATTTGAGAAAAGTTATATATATATACAGTACAGGCCAAAAGTTTGGACACACCTCCTCATTCAATGTGTTTTCTTTATTTTCATGACCATTTCCAGCACTCCATCACTCTCCTTCTTGGTCAAATAGCCCTTACACAGCCTGGAGGTGTGTTTGGGGTCATTGTCCTGTTGAAAAATAAATGATCGTCCAACTAACCTGACTTCTGCACAACACAACTGCTGGTCCCAACCCCATTGATAAAGCAAGAAATTCCACTAAATAACCCTGATAAGGCACACCTGTGAAGTGAAAACCATTTCAGGTGACTACCTGTTGAAGCTCATCGAGAGAATGCCAAGAGTGTGCAAAGCAGTAATCAGAGCAAAGGGTGGCTATTTTGAAGAAACTAGAATATAAAACATGTTTTCAGTTATTTCACCTTTTTTTGTTAAGTACATAACTCCACATGTGTTCATTCATAGTTTTGATGCCTTCAGTCATGAAAATAAAGAAAACACATTGAATGAGGAGGTGTGTCCAAACTTTTGGCCTGTACTGTATATATATAAACAGAACAGTTTTATGGCCCTTTGTAGGCCATGTGTTGTTTTCAACTTTACATCTATTATATGTGAGTTCCATTTAAATCATTAACCAGAGTTGCATGGTTCTTTTCAACTACATTTTTGAACTGAATTATTACTGGGACCACAAAAGCTGCTCCCATTTACTGACTGCTTCCAGTTTGAATTGAATCATTCCCTGTGCAAAAATCGCTTGATTCTTTTTCACTTTGATCATAAAAGTCTGTCAGACGCTCATTTTTGATCTTTTCTAAAAGGTTGCTTGACCCCTCATATACAGTGATCCCCTGCCTATTGCGGAAGTTATGTTCCAGACCCATTAGCGATAGGTGAAAATCTGCGATATAGAAAGACCATATAAATAAACATTTTTTTAAAAGTTTAAGCCTTAAAATACCCCTCCCACACGCTTTAAACACATGTAAACTTATTAAAACACACTTTGTAAACACATATGATATGTGAATGTCAAGCTAAGGATATGATTAACATCTCTCTATTATAAAAAAATCTTGACAGGGAGATCAGGGAGATGAGACGTGATCTTCTCGGAAGACAATTTGACGTCCTGCGAGACAAGGCAGTGAGACAGAAGGACAGCTACTGTACAGGCTTTCAAATGATCGACGCACAGAGCGACAAGCAGAACACGCACCTTGGCAGAAGCAGCACAAAGCCAGTAGCTGATCCGTCCGCTTCTTCTTACCGTGTGTTCAGCTCCCCCCCTTCACAACGTGAGTGGGAGAAACGTGAAGTGGCAGGAGCTAAGTGCACCTTTGGGGCGGTTGAGTGAAGCAATCGAGACCAGATCATCTCGGAGAGACACTTTAATGACACGCAAGACTAGACATTACAACCTTAGGAAGCAAAACCCGTGAGACGGTGACTTTTGCATGTCACGCCCTACTTACAAACAATTTAAAACAAGTTCACGGACATCTAACCTAGCAGTTGTTGGAATGCTTAAAACAGCTCTTAAAACAATGACTTGCGGAACACGCAGCCTGCCAGCCCAGCAGAAACTGCAGCAATCCAGCAGATGATCCGAGCACATCTCCTTAGCATGCATTCAGCTCTCAACCCGCCCCCCCTTCAGAACACTAGCAGCAGAGACACTAAGTTGCAAAAAGATAGCTACTGTACAGGCTTTTAAATGATTGATGCAAAGCACGACAAGCAGAACCCGCAGCAAGACAGCAGCTGAATCGATCGCATCTCTTTAGCATGCGTTCAGAACCACCCTTCACAACAAGAGCAGCGTTATAAGTCCCACAAGAAAGAGATTTAACCACGCCCGGGGCAGGAAATAAAGGACAAATATTGTTTTTACAAACGTTTTAAAGTAAAAATGAAAATAATGCAATGACCCCAGGGTACACAACTGATGATGTATCGTACTGGAGGCAGTAACACTGCCAGATGAAAACCCATGAAGACACCTCCAGTCCTACCTAAGAAATCAATGCTGTCCTGATTACAAAGGGATTAAAACATCTAGTCCTAGTAGACATTACTAGAAGCCCCCTAGTAATAATAATAATAATAATAAATCCGCGATATAGCAGGGGTGCGAAAGCTGAATCGCAATATAGCGGGTGATCACTGTATATATTAATAAACATCTAGTATGATAGCTGTTTATTGTTGTGATTTTTCGAAAAACCCTAACCAAAAGATTCTCTTTTTTCTGGATCCTAGTGGTGACTCAAATTAATCAAATAACTTAAATAGATAGTTTGGAAGAATGGAATCAGTAAAGCGACTAGGGGCTGTGGGGTTCAGCCTTGCTTATATGAGCTCTCCTCTAATTTACAGTCGGCTGCTCGGTTCAGGCATTTTGCACTGTAGCCTTCTGAGGTACACTCCACCTGATGTTATTACTGATTGACTATTAGAATAAAATACTTATTGTTTAAGTGCACAGTACTGTCCTTTAATTTCAAAAAGTAGAAGTAATTGTACTGTAAAGAACACAAAGTGAGTAAACAGTGGGGTTGGAAGTATCATAACCAGACTTGCAAGTTATGACCAAACTAGATGCAAATCTTTGTAAACATCCATTCTTTTGCTTTTCAACCTGCATGTCCAATTTAGTGTTACAGGACTCAAAGCCTGTTCTTACAGCAGTGAATTCAAAGGAGGAATCAACACTGTCTTTGAAAAATCAATAATAAAGACAATACTATGGACAGCCAGAGTCTTATTCGATTAAGGCCTCCTAACTTTCAAGTTTTCTACCAGTCAATTCAAGTCATTCTGACCTCTGCATTTAAATCAAGACTGAAGACTCATTATTTTAGCATAGTGTTCTCTCATTTGAGATACAGGCAACTTTTGTTTTTGACTATGTCAAATGTGCTTGCCTGTGACTAAGTCTTTACCATTCTCTCTCTCTAAATGATGTTTCACTGTCATTTTGTTATTTTTGCTGACTGTGGAATGGGAACTTAGAAACAAAGTCTTATCATCATCCAAAGAAAAAAAAACTCTACATCCGATCCTTGTTATATTTCTTTTTTTTACTTTTTTCCCTAATAACAAAGAATCAAGTTAGGCTTGCAAATATTCAGAAACGCAGACAGGATCATTGATATCAAACTGAACTGATATGGTATCATTATATGTATGCTGTACCTAAACTTCCTTTCTCTCTCTTAGTTCAATTAATTCATCTCTGTGCTAATGAATGACCCAAGTCAAATACAATTAAAGTAATATACTTGCAAACTAATGAGTATTTTCAAAAATGGAATAGCTTTATACAATCACACATGTTGTGCAGGATTGTATCAATAGTGCAAAATACTACACAAAATTGGTTTAATCTCAGAACCACAGCATGTATATTTTTAACTGGTAGCACTTTCTGAAATGCTGACTTTTCAGGGAAGTTCTCTGATCATGGTTGCGTGGCAATCTGCTGGGAGTAGTTCCATATAAACCCTGGGTATACTTTGATTTCTTGACATATTCTGGTGAAGCACCATTCGATGTAATGTTTCATATGTTCTGCCTAACTCACCTCATTAGTTAGATTCAGTATAGAAATATGTAAGTGACCATGTTGTTGTATAAAGCAAAGTTGGCTTGTTCACTGTGGGTTATTCACATTTTAAGCAATGATGCTTCCATTAAACTGTTTTTATAATGAATATTATTCTAATCTGGTAAAATGATTAAAATCACAACTGTGAACTGTACTGTTGATAAAAGCAAACTAATACTGAGAAAAGCAAGCAAGAAAAATAACAATGTGTGTAAATGAAGTTCCAAGTTAAAAATACATCCATCCATCCATCCATTATCCAACCCGCTATATCCTAAGTACAGGGTCACGAGAATACAATTTTGAAGAATATATTTGGTGAATTTGAAGCCAACGCTGTTTTTCACAATAGTGCATACATTAATTTCCCCTGGAAACTTGTATTGGCAAATGAAGCCTTTTATAAAATTAAAACAAAAAAAAAATACTAATCTTCCCCAATGGTGGTCTACATGGTGGTGCCAGAGCCAACATTGAAACAAAACCCTTAAATCTTATAGAAATTACTTTTTTTAACATTTATAAACAGTTCTTCATTTAATAGCACTATTTGGTGAGGCAAATGAATGTATATCACAATAAAAATTACTTCAAAAATACTGAACTCACCCTTTAATTTCAACCAACATTTTTTTTTACTTATTCTAAAAATGTTTTTTTTTTTTTTACCTTGGCGCTTCTCTGTTCTCATGGGCACACAGAACCAGTGAGAAAGACCAGCCAATAGAAAAATGTCACCCTCAGTATGTAGCCTAAGTGAAGTTACAGTAGGTGGCAGTAGCCGGCACTGTTTGTTTGTCATACAACTGAAAGATCATGGCTACCAAGCTCACCTGGAAGTTTTACTCCTAGACAGATGCTAGTAGTTTGGATGATTCTTGACAGTACAACAAAAACTTGCAACTATTACATCCGAAAAGAATACAAACAGAAGCAGACACTGCAGTGCCATAATGGCTGTAAGAGCACTCTACTGAAATAACAGAAGTGAAAATGAAAGTAAGATTTTGTGGTCATGTGCAGCTATCTGCTCATAAAGAACAGCTCTACATTTGTTACTTAGTTTTTCTCACTTAGTAAAATTTGTATGTGTTTTGCATATATTTTTATGTTCTGGCATCACAGAAGTATATGCAGTACCTTCAGAAAGAATTAACTTTTTACACATTTTGTTATGTTGCAGCCTTAACCTGATATCATTTAAATTAATTTTCCCCTTATCAAACACCACTCAAGACCCCTGAATGATAAAGGGAAAACAGAATTTTAGGATTTTTTGCAAATTTATTAAAAATAAATGTACATATAGTTACTAATGTCTAATGCACTTTTTAAGATTTAATATTATTTATTGTAAAGGCAAATTGCCGATTTATATAGAATAAAATAGACTAATTGATGTACTGCAACCTTATGTTTTTGCAGATTCTTTGATCAACGGATCTCCATTTTGTGAAAAAAAAAGCTCATGGAAGGTGTCCATAGAGGAAGAGGGCCATATTGCTGAGGGTCCTGGGATACCTAGCTGGACAAATCTAGTCATTCTAGCAAATAACAGTGGGTGAAGAAGGGGAAGAAATTTAAGTGACCATTTATCTATCTATCTATCTATCTATCTATCTATCTATCTATCTATCTAT
>JANRMT010062854.1:70113422-70151091 GCA_026402145.1 Polypterus bichir lapradei | reverse complement strand
TATCTATCTATCTATCTATCTATCTATCTATCTATCTATCTATCTATCTATCTGTCTGTCTGTCTGTCTGTCTGTCTGTCTGTCTAGTGTAAATAATTTGTGTAGGATATCCAGTTCTAACATTGCAGTTTTCATTTAAGGTTTTAGATGCCCTCCATTCTTGACCCACCTCTAGCAGGGCACACATTAATGGCGTATTAATTGTCAAGCTTTAAAATGCTATCCTTAAGTCTCAGAATAAGAATTTTTCTAGTAAGCTATTAAAGAGTAGGCATGAAGTTGGTTAATAATACAATAGAGAGTAATGCTTATTTTATATGGTGTGTATCATAGTAAGCGGCAGAGTATACATTTCCATATAATGATCTTCCAAAGTGAAGGCTGAGATAATTATTTGATATTACTTCTTTTTTGAAATGTTTTCATTTGCTAACTGAATGATGCTGATCTTTATTCAGAATGGCACTACTTAGACTGTAATACCGGTCAGCATATATTCAGTCAAATTCTCATCCAGTTTTCTTGGTCTTGTCATCAGAATGACATTACTTCAGAAAGCAAGACCATAAATAGAATACATATTCTGCCATGTGATTTATCTTGATAGCCATTCTTTTTCATTCATTAGATATAAAGTAGATGTCAAAAGCAACCCTGTTTTATGGCTGATCCTATCAAGCTTTGTGTCTGATGATATGCTTGACTGGCTATTTTGGCTTCTAAAGTTTAACAACATGAACTAGATTTTCTGACACTTATACAGTATATGCAGTATCATTGTAGATCAGTTTTACAAGGGTTAAACAGTTTTTGTTTTTTTCAGACTTTGGTCATTATCTTTTTATACAATTAAAAGGAAATGTAAATTATATTTAAAATAACTTAGTTTCAATGTTATACTGATATACACAAAACATTTCTGTAAACACAGATAGTGAACTTAACAGTAAACAAATGGTATATAATAGTAAAGGAAATTCAGATTTTTATGGTCAGCAACGGGTGCTACCAGAATGAAACTGGGTCTTTCAAAACTATGGACCTTAGTATTAGTTTATTTGAAATTCCTCAAAATGCTAGAGGGTAATATGTAGCTAAGGCACAGTAAGGTGTGGCAAAAGAATAGAATTTTAGGCTGCTAGGAAGAACTTTAGCCCCAAAGCCTCAGAGCTTTATTCCCAGGACCCAAGAAGGGCTTCCAACGGAGCAACCAGAAGTAGTTCAGTACTGGAGCTTAAAAACCCCTTCTGGTTATAAGACCTGCAATTTCAGAGTCGACAAAAGGCTTGGCTGATGAGATAAAGAGAGCTGAAGTGGACAGTGGGATGCTTAAGACGTTAGGCTGGGACACAAGACCTTACACAGTTAGGCCCAGAAGCATTAGAATTTTTATTTCGATTATTTCTGTATTGTTTGTGCTTGAACCCTTTGTTTATCCTTCTCTCACTTTTGCTGGAATAAAAAAGACTGGAAAAGTAAGTGGTACTAAAAAGAAACAGCTGGAGGAACAGTTTACAACTAATTAGGTTAACTGGCAACAGGTCAGTAACATGATTGGGTATAAAAAGAGCATCTTACAGGGGCAGAGTCACTTAGAAGTAAAGATGGCCAGAGCTTACCAATGTGCAAAAAACTGTGTCTACAAATTGTAGAACAATTTCAGAATAATGTTCCTCAACATAAAATTGCAAAGTTTTTGAATATCTCATCATCTACATCATCTACAGTACAAAAATCTCTGTGCGCACAGGACAAGGCTGAAAATCAGTATTGGATGCCTGTGATATTTGGGCCCTCAGGCTCCACTGCATTAAAAACAGGGATGATTCTGTCACAGAAATTGCTGCAATGGCTCAGGAACACTTCGAGAAATCATTGTCTGTGAACATTTCAATTGAATTAAGTTAATTATTTTATGGGTGCGGCACGATTTTATTGTTAGTCACATATGACCAACAAATTCTTAGTACAAGAAAAAAAATATTGTTTTACTTTTATTTTTGAATAAAATTGTGTCACTTAAAAATCTTTTTTTTTTACATATTTTTAGCCATCCTAATACTGCACAGTCCACGGCACATTACAAAAACTTGACTTGAGTGGGAAGGTGATTTGACAGGAATGACACTAGCAAGAGAATGAAATTGAACCTATGAACTTAAAGTGAAACGTAACATTTATTCATGTTCATTTCTCATTTCCGAAAATCTTAACTACAGTGAAACCTTACACGTGTGAAGTAATAGAAATGTACGTTTGCCTATTACAGAATTGACCCTCAATCTTTCCTTAAAAAGCCCAACACTTTATCCACTGAAGAGAGTATTTTGCCAAATTTGTATATAAATGATGAAAAATTGGTAAAATTAAAAAAAAAAAAATTTGAACCTTCGGCCATTTGATTGAACAAAGAATGAATAAAATTATGTAAATAAAAATATACCTCGTAGCATCCTTGAAGTATCATTGGAGAAATGCCTGAAAGGCCAACCCTAAAATATACCAATACTGTAACCTTTACTGTCCTTCCATGAGAAAGCCCTTTCCCAAATTTTCTTGTGCCAGATAATCCAATTTGGGTGCATGACAGAGTTCAGCAAGTATAGTTCTTGTATTGTTGAGATTCATCTTAGAATCTCAAAGGGGATTTGAATTTAGGGGGATGTCTCATTCTACTTGTTGAGTAGATAATGAGTCCCTTTGCTGATTTTGTGATTTTATTGCTTGTAGATCTGAGCTGTTATATGTAACAAAGTTCATAAAGGTAAGCATTCAACTACAAACCTACTACTCTGCATGTTCACCTAAAACAATACAATATATGTTTTTTGGTAGGAAGCAAGCAAACTTCAAGAAATACTGTTTGTCTCTGTATAAAAGCATTTCTTTTTAAAAATACAAAACTTACTTTCAATCTGTGAGTGGAGATCATTGACTATAACTTGTAGCTGACCAATTGTCATATCCCTCAGGTCAGTGGGCTTCAGACTTCTCTTCATTAAGCATTCACTTATATGAGGCATATGTGGCAACTAAAAAAGGGGAAAAACATATTATGAATATTTATATTTGGAAATGAAAACATACAAAAGGGTGTAATTTTTACCCTTGTGAACTTTGAAAAAACAGAAAATAAAATTAGAAATTAGCACATAATCAACATGCTAATATTAAGTAATTATTACATTTTTAAAAGTTTACAAATCTATTTTAAGAATTCCCCTTTTAAACAAAACAGAAACAGTTAATTGTAAAAGCAATGATCTGTAATCACCTTTAAGATAATCTGTTATACTTCAAGGGGCTGAAATATTACATTGCAGAAGGGTGTATGTCATACATTTGTCCTGGAAGCTTTAATTTGTTTTAGCTGTCATTTTTATTATACTTTAAAAATAAAAGAGGTAATCATTTTTCAGTTTTTGTGATTTAACTATAATAAAGATAAACATGGAAAAGAAACATATAGAACAACTCATAAATGATAACTGCATAATCTGTGAATGTAAATTTACAGCAACACAGTTTTTTTCACAAAGAAAGTTTTAATACTGATTCATGTTTGTTTTACTTACTGCTTTTCTTTAAGGATAAAATATTTGTTTCTGCTTAGCTGTTGAATATTTTCGCTACCAGAGAAATTTTAGTTTTTGACTATTCAAAAGAAGATGACAGACTTATAGTCAATATACTATAAAAAAGTAAAAGTTATGCAAGCAAAGAAAACCAGATGCATTGCACATTATATTTTATAATACAGTTACTATTAGACAAAGAAAATTAAACTACATGTTAGGGTAATGTAATATATTCAATAAGAAAACCATAGTCTACTTAATTTTTAAATTCTAACATATGAAATATATCTTGGTAATAATCTTGTTACTTTATTGTTGTTATATTTTCAAAATTTTAAATAAAAAAATAAATTCAAGCAGAAAATCCACAAAAAAATAAAAAGGTTCACATGTTCTAACAGGAGTGGATGCTGTTGTCGCAGCTCCCCAAACCTGGAAAACACCAAAATATAAAAGCAAGCAAAATACTTTCATTTTAAAATAATAAAAAACATGTTGTTGGAGTCCCTACCTCCATATACTGTCATTTTCAGTTGTATTCTCCCTTTCCAGTATGATTCTTTTTCTCTTGTACACGTTTCTGTATTTTATCCTATGTTATATTAACAGGACTTTGCTTTCAGCAACCTCTTTCCAACAGATCACCTCATCACAATGTACAATGTGTTCATGTATTTTATTTTTTTTAAATGCTGTACAGAGTGTCCAGCAGAATTTACTATCAAGCTATGACTTCAGTAAGTAACACTTTCTTACTTATGTTCATATTTGTTACTGCCCAGTTCTTCTCATGATTGTTTCTTCATCGCGACTAACATTCTTACACTAAAGGAGGACAGCACCATTCACTGCAGCGTCAACTATTCCTACACTTTCTGTGCAGGGGTACAGCTTGAGGAGACTGGCTACTGTGTACATGTATATGGGTCTTGACCTTTCTCAGTGTTTTCTCCTACTCCTACATCATGGTATCTTATGAACATATTTTCAGGGCCTGGTATACATATATTCTACTACTTTCCTGGCTCTTCTCAAATCAAACACTTTTTCATCTTTTAGGTAATCATCTTTAAAAATGTAAACAAACAAACAATTTTATTTTATTTTTGTTTAAGGATCTTACTTGTTTTAGTATTTGTTCTCAGCAAAATGAGACATTGGCAAAAAATCAAAGGAGAAAGAAAAACAATTCACATTCACAATAGCATATTTGTTTATATAGAGTCATGGTATCTTGGGTTTCTCTTTTCTGACAAATATTTGTTTTTTACATCCCATCCGTGCACTTGGTTTTTATATAGGAGTGTTTTAACTATACTGTGCACATAAATAAATACACAGTAGGATCTTTATTTATTCAAGAAACATTACTCTGTAATTTACGTATATTCTGCCACACTGTTGCTGACTGATTGTAGATCCAGTAGTGCATGGCTGTCAGAAGTAATGAAGTTCATATGGGTTCTTTATTGAGGGTGACTTTTTAAGATTTCAGAAGGGCAGAATTCCTCAATAATCATACATTTACACAACAGACAGGAAGAGGTTATAGGTCAAATACACCTAATAAAATCATCACACGCTTTATTGCATTGAGTTTGTATGTTTAATGAAAGAATGTTCCTTCTTGTCAAATACTTCTCTCTATGACAGGAATACTGGGACAATTACAATTAAATGTGTTCTGCCTTTCTTTCATGGGAAACACAAGTGAATGAGAAGCATCTGAAATGGCAAATGCAATACAATAGTTGTCATCTGAAACTGACATCATACCATAGAAAAGTTTTAACCCATACTCTATATACTAACATGCTATTTATCCTACACATTATTTAAGGTTTTTGACAAAAGTCATGAGCTTAAAGTTGAAACATACAGTTAATTACATAAAATGTTCCTGCTTATCACATTAATCATTTAATTAGCTATTATTTTATTGTATTTTATTTAGAAAGGAACATTTCGACTTTTAGTACATGATGGCTATGTAGACTGTTTTAACACTGTTGGTTTGAACAAATGTTTTAAGTAATAACATATCATACTCATATGGCTGAATATTTAATAATTGGTTTCTGAAAGCCAGTGCTTACAGTGTAGGAAGCATCTACCATGACCCTTAATGGGAATAATTGGGTTTTAGAATTTTATTTTCAGTTATGCTATCTTTATATATAGTCTGAGGTTATGCAAAGTAAAGTCATGCACATGGCAGTAATAAAAGAAGAAAGATTTCATGTAATTTTGTACCAGCGTTTGATATTGATAAAAGTATTACTGTCAGTACTTTGTGATATTATATGTGAAAACACTAACTTATAAAAAAAAGTGACGATGGGACCTTCAGTTTGAAGAACCTACTAAAATAGGTTATTTTTATAAGAAGCTAAAACAAGGTGAACCTTCATTTCATGTGGAGTTTTACTTGATTGTTGATTGTGGCTATAAATAAAAAAATAAGGTGAAAAACACTGGAAACTCCCCATCTCAACATCATAAAAATAACAGTGAACATAAACTATGGTTGAATCAATAGTAGTAAAAATTAAGTAGATATTATAAAGAAGAGCACTAATAGTACTATGTCTGAATCATAAGTCATTTTTTTAAGAAAATACGTGGACAACACATTATAACATCACCAGATAACTGGTGAGTTCCAAGATTTTTTTCTTTTTCTTTTTTATGTAGACATGTTTTCTTTCTTCGCACTAACTTCTGTCCACCTTTTTATTTCCTGTTTTATCCAGTACATTGTACATTGTTCTAGGGTACAAGCACTGCGGAACTTAAAGCAACTAGGGAATTTAAAAAAAAATGCACTGTGCAATCACCACTAAATCCATCTTTAAAGATTTAAACCATTTTCAATACTTACAAGGTCAGCCACCGGAGACTTCTTTCGGTTTTGTTTTTCCACCTCCACCTGCATCTTGGCCATTGGCTTAGCCATAGCCAGAGCCATCTTGGCCTCAGCCTGTAGTTTCTTCTGCCTGGTGAGGAAATCCATGTCTTCCAGAGACTCAGAGTCCTCTTCAGTAGTATCACGGTCAGAGTATGATGAGCTTTGTTTGCTCTGAGGAAGAAAAAACAGGGTAATAAGTGGACATGGGCTACAATTCAAAAGCTGTCAGACTAGAGTCTAGAGATTCTCGGATTCAATTATACTGTATAACGTAAATAACTTAGTGACCTAATCTGCAATATGGTATATACCTATATATGTCTTCATGTTACAGGAAGGCAATGAAACTGTTAAGGAAAATCAAGGGAAGAACTAGTAGGCTGCCAGTTTTGAGATGTCAGGGAAGACTGAAAGAGCTGAGGCCTGAGCTTTTAATTGAGCAGATAAGTAAATTTCATGAGAACCTTTTCTTTAAATATGTTCATGACTCCATCAATATATAAAGCAGAATTTGTATGCAATACACTATGATATATTAATACATCTTAATTTTATAGCAAGAGAGCAGCTGAAGCTAAGAATGCTTTTTGGTGAGCAGATCTGAGTAGTATACTCTTTCATAGCTATTACCCAAAAAGCTCTTTCATGAATTTACCTTTAACAAGCTTAAAGTGATTTATTTTCTAAGAACAATAGGGAACCAAGAGAAATAAATTTTAGCACTGTATAAAAATAATAATAATAATAATAATAATAAAGGATTTTTTGTAACTTGTCCTTGGTACATCTGATGCTCATACAGTTACTGTAATAATTATTCTTATTATTACTTCTATTTAGAGAATGACATAGAATGAAACTCCTTGATGAAACTGAAGAAGCAGAATAAACTGTGCGAATTGGCTGGGTACAAAGTTACAAGTTAATGTCTGTTTTCATTCTAAGAAAAACAGCATCTCAATTAAAATGGCTAAGTGTGCCTTTCCACCTATTCTCCGTTCATAAAAGGGCAAGTTCATCACTATTTTATAAACTGACCAGATAATACTTGTGGCAGAAATTGACAAAACACACAAACCTCCTACAATGAACAGCCCAATAAAGTAACTTAGATCCCAGGAGGTATAGCAACACATATTTTCTGAAAATGTTCACAGAAACAGGGCAATACTATAAAGAGGTTTTATTTTACATATCACATTTCTTGGTCAGCAGCATTCACATTTAATGCACATTTTGCATTTGAACAAACATAATATAAGTAGGACATGTGTGTAGCTCAGACCAGATATGAACCTGCAGCGCTTGATGTTTCATATGACCTCTTTAACCTGCATAATGTACTATGTACCTATGACAACAATAACCTTATGAACCTTTACTTAAAAATGAAAACATTGATAGATTTAGAAAGCATGACAGTCTTCAGTATGACAACTCTGAACAAGCATGGGGTCCAGATAATTTCTCTTCATATCTAAGTACAAGATCCAGGCATTGTTATTTTGTGTTTCTAATCAATCTGTCCAAACCTGCTCCTTTTCTGAATAAAAAATATAAATAAATATTTATCTGTACCATCGGGGAGAGAGGGGTATCGAGGCTTGTTTCAGTCTTGCTATCATCTGCATCACTGTCTTTGTCGCTCCCACTGTCATTCACAAAGCAGATCTGCAGGTTCATCCCACTTTGAAGACTGCCAAAGCAAACAGAAGAAAATAATTGAGCCAAATCTTTTGTGTTCTTTCATTTAGGTGTCAGGTATGGGCAGAGATACATATAAATGTTTTTAATTTTGTGTTAGTTAAACATCACACATAAACTGAAACAATTTTGAAACACGAGTATCGAAAAGTCAATAATTACAAAACCACTGTTGGTTTTCATGTTACATAATAATTGCACAGATGGCTTTTAATAAGATGTCAAGCAAAATTACACCTTTCATTGGCTAACTAAAAAGATTACAATATGTAAACTTTCAAGGCACCTCAAGCCCCTTCTTCAGGCAAGATGTACTAAAGCTTGCATATTGTAATCTTTCTAGTTAGCCAAGGAGTCATTTTGCTTGACTTCTCATTACATCCATAATAGCACCCTTGTACTATAGATGGCTTTTGAAGGATAAAATCTCTAAAACTGCTCCTTTATACAGGTATCAGACAAAATTTTCCATAATATCTGTGAATGTACCCCATGGTCGAGTCATGTATTAAAGCATAGTCCTATCCTAGCAAATAGTGAAAAACATGCAGAATGGGCAGTGCACTTTGTCTGCTCTACATTGTCATTCAGTAGATATGAGCTTTTTGGATTTGTCTTGCACACAGTGGGTGCAATGGCTAATTCTGTAAAAATTCAGAATTGAGTCATTTTCATATAGTATATATACTCAGCAAAAAAAGAAACGTCCCCTGACTTTCAACTGTTTTTACTTTCAGTAGACTTAATGTGTAAATATTTGTATGAACACTAAAAGAGTCAACACCATAAGACATAAACTAAAAATGTTTCACAATGTGTCCCTGAATGAAGGGAGGCTCAAAATCAAAAGTACCAGTCAGTATCTGGTGTGGCCACCAGCTGCTTGAAGTACTGCAGTGCATCTCCTCCTCATGGACTGGACCAGATTTGTCAGTTCTTGCTGTGAGATGTTACCCCACTCTTCCACCAAGGCACCTGCAAGTTCCTGGACATTTCTGGGGGGAATGGCCCTAGCCCTCACCCTGCGATCCAACAGGTCCCAGACGTGCTCAATGGGATTGAGATCTGGGCTCTTCGCTGGCCATGGCAGAACACTGACATTGCTGTCATGCAGAAACTCACGCACTTTTTGCCACTCCTGTCTGGTCCAGCGAAGGTGGGTTTGTGCCCATAGGCGGCATTGTTGCTGGCGATGTCTGGTAAGGACCTGCCTTACAACAGGCCTGCAAGCCCTCAGTCCAGCCTCTCTCAGCCTATTGCGGACAGTCTGAGCACTGATGGAGGGATTGTGTGTTCCTGGTGTGACTCGGGCAGTTGTTGTGGCCATCCTGTACCTGTCACGCAGGTGTGATATTCGGATGTACCGATCCTGTGCAGGTGTTGTTACACGTGGTCTTCCACTGCGAGGATGATCAGCTGTCCTTCCTGTCTCCCTGTAGCGCTGTCTTAGGCGTCTCACAGTGTGGACATGGCAATTTATTGCCCTAGCCACATCAGAAGTCCTCATGCCTCCCTGCAGCATGCCTAATGCATGTTCACGTAGATGAGCAGGGACCCTGGGCATCTTTCTTTGGGTGTTTTTCACAGTTGGTAGACAAGTCTCTTTAGTGTCCTGCATTTTTAGAACTGTGACCTTAAATGCTTACTTTCTGTAAGCTGTTAAGGTCTTAACGACCATTCCAAAGGTGCACGTTAATTAATTGATTATGGTTAATTGAACATGCATGGAAAACATTGTTTAAACAATTTACAATGAAGATCTGTAAAGTTATTTGGATTTTTAAAACATTATTGTTGAAATACACAGTCCTGAAAAAGGGACATTTCTTTTTTTGCTGAGTATATAACATGTGCCTGGTTGGCCGAAGAAGAAGAGGGAGGAGACGTGTCCGGAGGCAGAAGGAGAGGAGGAAAATAAAGAGAATGGAACTGAGGGTAGGAACTTTGAATGTTGGCAGTATGGCTGGTAAGGGGAGAGAGTTAGCTGATATGTTGGAGAGAAGGAAGGTTGATATATTGTGCATGGAAGAGACTAGATGGAAGGGGAGTAAGGCCAGGAGGATTGGAGGTGGATTCAAATTGTTCTATCATGGTGTGAATGGGAGGAAAAATTGGGTAGGAGTTGTTCAGAAGGAACAGTATGTCAAGAGTGTTTTGGAGGTGAAAAGAGTGTCAGGCAGATTAATGATTATGAAACTGGATATTGGAGGTGTGATGATGAATGTTGTTAGTGCATATGCACCGCAAGTTGGGTGTGCAATGGATGAGAAAGGAGATTTTTGGAGTGAGTCGGATGAAGTGATGAACAGTGTACCCAAGGGACAGAAAGTGGTGATTGGAGCAGATTTCAATGGGTATGTTAGTGAAGGGAACAGTGGAGACGAGGAGATGATGGGTTGGTATGGTGTCAAGGAGAGGAATGAAGAAGGTCAGAGGATAGTGGATTTTGCCAAAAGGATGGACATTGCGAACATGGACATGGTGAATATGTATTTTAAGAAGAGGGAGGAACATAGGGTTACATACAAGAGTGGAGGAAGATGCACACAGGTAGATTACATCCTATGCAGAAGAGTTGACCTGAAGGAGACTGAAGACTGCAAAGTGGTGGCAGGGGAAAGTGTAGTTAAACAGCATAGGATGGTGGTCTGTAGGATGATGTTGGAGATCAAGAAGAGGAAGAGAGTCAGGGCAGAGCCAAGGATCAAATGGTGGAAATTGAAAAAGGAAGACTGCAAGGTTGAGTTTAGGGAGGAGGTGAGACAGGCACTGGGTGGCAGTAAAGAGTTACCAGACAGCTGGGAAACTACAGCAGATGTAGTAAGGGTGACAGCAAGAAGGGTGCTTGGCGTGACATCTGGAAAGAGGAAGGAGAAAAAGGAAACCTGGTGGTGGAATGAGGAAATACAGGAGAGTATACAGAGGAAAAGGAATGCAAAGAAGAAGTGGGATAGTCAGAGAGATGCAGAAAGTAGACAAGAGTACAAGGAGATAAGGCGCAAGGTGAAGAGAGAGGTGACGAAGGCAAGGAGGAAGTAAGGACAGCTATGAAGAGGATGAAAAATGGAAAGGCCGTTGGTCCAGATGACATACCTATGGAAGCATGGAGGTGTTTAGGAGAGATGGCAGTGAAGTTTTTAAACAGATTGTTTAATGGAATCTTGGAAAGTGAGAGGATGCTTGAGGAGTGCAGAAGAAGTGTACTGGTGCTGATATTTAAGAATAAGGGGGATGTGCAGGACTGCAGTAACTATAGGGGAATAAAACTGATGAGCCACAGCATGAAGTTATGGGAAAGAGTAGTGGAAGCTAGGTTAAGAAGTGAGGAGATGATTAGTGAGCAGCAGTATGGTTTCATGCCAATAAAGAGCACCAGAGATGCAATGTTTGCTCTGAGGATGTTGATGGAGAAGTTTAGAGAAGGTCAGAAGGAGTTGCATTGCGTCTTTGTGGACCTGGAGAAAGCATATGACAGGGTGCCTTGAGAGGAGTTGTGGTATTGTATGAGGAAGTCAGGAGTGGCACAGAAGTACGTAAGAGTTGTACAGGATATGTACGAGGGAAGTGTGACAGTGGTGAGGTCTGCGGTAGGAGCAATGGATGCATTGAAGGTGGAGGTGGGATTACATCAGGGATCAGCTCTGAGCCCTTTCTTATTTGCAATGGTGATGGACAGGTTGACAGATGAGATTAGACAGGAGCCCCTATGGACTATGATGTTTGCAGATGACATTGTGATCTGTAGCGATAGTAGGGAACAGGTTGAGGAGACCCTGGAGAGGTGGAGATATTCTCCAGAGAGGAGAGGAATGAAGGTCAGTAGGAACAAAACAAAATGCATGTGTGTAAATGAGAGAGAGGTCAGTGGAATGGTAAGGATGCAGGGAGTAGAGTTGGCGAGGGTGGATGAGTTTAAATACTTGAGATCAACAGTACAGAGTAATGGGGATTGTGGAAGAGAGGTGAAAAAGAGAGTGCTGGCAGGGTGGAATGGGTGGAGAAGAGTGTCAGGAGTAATTTGTGACAGATGGGTATCAGCAAGAGTGAAAGGGAAGGTCTACAGGACAGTAGTGAGACCAGCTATGTTATATGGGTTGGAGACGGTGGCACTGACCAGAAAGCAGGAGACAGAGCTGGAGGTGGCAGAGTTAAAGATGTTAAGATTTGCACTGGGTGTGACAAGGATGGATAGGATTAGAAATGAGCACATTAGAGGGTTAGCTCAAGTTAGAACGTTGGGAGACAAAGTCAGAGAGGCGAGATTGCATTGATTTGGACATGTGTAGAGGAGAGACGCTGGGTATATTGGGAGAAGGATGCTAAGGATAGAGCTGCCAGGGAAGAGGAAAAGAGGAAGGCCTAAACGAAGGTTTATGGATGTGGTGAGAGAGGACATGCAGGTGATGGGTGTAACAGAACAAGATGCAGAGGACAGAAAGATATGGAAGAAGATGATCTGCTGTGGCAACCCCTAACGGGAGCAGCCGAAAGAAGAAGATATAACATATGCCTGGGTAGGCAACTACTTGTTTCTCTAAGTCTGTCTAAAACAATGTGGCCAACAGTTATTAAAACTCTCTCTTGATATCTGTCACTCAGTTTTCTCTCAATATTGAAATCCAGCCCAAAAAACTGACTTCTTAATGAGAACTAATATTCATGTTTAACAAGTGTTTTAAAGTTTTATTTTGACCAACTTATCCAAACCTCTTTATATCTGCACATATATTCATTGCAGTGCTCAATTAATTTCAAACTTTACTATTAACTTTAAACTCTTACACTACATATGGTAAATACTGATGGATTAAACACACTTTTATGTGGGAATGCCTGTACCTATTTAAATTTATAGCTAAACTGTTTTCAGCAAATGCTAGGATGGTTTTGCAGTGAAGGAGTTTACCATGTGTAAAATTACACCCATTCCTTACTAGCATTTCCAGTTTTATAATCTCTGTCAATAATTTGAACCACACTGAGTATAAATGAATAGATCTATTAACAGTGCTGAAGAAATTAAGCTTGTAAAAAATGCACCCAATTATATGAGACTGCAAAAATGAACCAGTTTATATTAATTTTCTGCATCTTGTCACTTACGTTAACTCATGATTTCTGTCTTTTTAGTTTCCTTAGTAGCATAAAACTTGCTAGTGTTAAAATAAAGATTATTTACAGTATCTGTGACACATTAATAGGTTTGTCACTACATTGTAAAAAAAGTATAAAGTATGGAATGAGATTGATATGCTGCATTTAAAACATATTGTTTTAAAAATACATAAGTATATAAACATAGGCAACTATTTTAATTTCCATCTAATTGAAGAAATTATTTTCATAATGGAATTCTAAAGCTAAGAGCCCCAAGTGTTCCTTTTCTGTTTAAATAATAATGTAGACATATTTGTAATATTTATTAAGGATAAAGATTAAAGTACAATACTTGAAACACACATAATTTAAGATTTGAAATGCCAGCATATTACAACTTTTTTTTCTACTTGTGCAGAAAAAGAAACTTGGAATTTCCATAAAACAGTGACATACTCTAAATTAAAATAATATGCCTCTGTTCCTCACAAATACAGTCTGCTCCCAATAGTAGTTTCTTCTTCATTGGAAGTAACTGTAACAGCTTATGTCCTAATGTTTTCCAAAAATAACATTTTCAGCTTTATATTGTAAATATTCTCAAAAACATGAATATAGGCTCATTTAATTCATTTCAGATTACAAGTAAATACTGGTGTATGTTAGTTATTTACTACGAAGTGGAAGATTACAAAAATAGTGTTTTCGAATTAAGAATTGTAAGTTTACTAATGAATTGTAAAACTCCAAGATACATATAACAAAAGAGAGGACAGGCTATGTCAAAGTTTATCTTAAAGATAAAAACAAAAACAAAAAAATATTCTAAATACCAGCTGTAAAAAATGTGAACAGCTCACACTACCTAGACTGATACAGTGAAAGATGCAAGGGAAGCAAAGTTTGTTATCAGGTATTATTTACACTTTAATACTGAGAGCTTAAAGGGCAGATCTAGGAAATGAGATAGCTAGAGACAAGTCCACAAAGCTCAATGTGTTGTTACTGTAAAGATGCTTAAGTAGTCTTGAGGAAATGTAAGAAGGCCAGTGTGATAAGGCCTCAGATGTCTGAAGGGTTGGTTTGAGATATTTAGTCATACATGTTGTCTAGACTGTTGGAACTTACAGTTTTGTAAATCAATATCAGAGTTCTGAAGACAAGTTGATAGTGGACAGGAAGCCAGTACAGCAGAGGTAGCTAAACAATTTTGTGTTCAAAGAAAATGTTCAGATTAGAAACTATGGCAGCACCAGCATTTTAAAAATGCTGTAAATCTTTTGATATATGGTGTAGGAAGACCATTGAAAAAAGATCTGGAGTAATTCAAATGAAAGGAAATTAAGACATGAATTAAAACATTTTGCTGCTGTGGGGAGGAGGTAAGATTGGACTCGAACAGTGTTTTTTGCTTATCTACATTATGTTTAGACATCAGTCAAGAAAGTTCAAAGCAAATGAGGGTAATTAGGTAAAGTAAGATTCAATGAAATGGTGTAGAGTGTCTTGTGTTGAGACAGAGATAGCACAGAAGTAGTCCTGCTATGTTAGTATTCAGTGCTAGTAAGTCGACATCCATCTTTACACTAGTATCATTGAAGTAGTCAGTGATTCTGATGGATGTGTATCCATAGGTGATCATCTTAAAAAACTTGGTATTGTCAGCATATACTGTAAGTGAAATGCAAAGTCAAGCTAACAATTCAAATAATCCTAATGCAAACTAATGCTATACATAAATGGACAGTACACTGAACTAGAAGAGAATCACAAGAGATAAAAATAAAACTGACAGCATATGGCCTGAGAAAAAGAAGCAAGTCTAGGAGTAACCATTTAAAGCAATCCCAGTACAGTAAGTGTCCCCTGCATATGAATGAGTTCCATTTCCAAGGTGCGTTTGCAAGTCCAATCTGTTTGTAAGTCCAGCAACGTTAGGCTAGACACCCAATCCTCAACTCCTATAGAAAATATGTCCATGTACAGCTATTTGTACACAAGAAAGTGCTTTTAAAAGTTAATATTTGTATTTTTGTTATAAATTTCTAGTGTATTTCAACAACAAATAACTGAAAGTTTTTTTTTATTTCCATTGTTTTCCATCAGCTGATCTCGGTACAGTAGATTTGCGTATCACTACTGTGAGATTTACTGGAAGATTTTTGATACCAAGACAATCCCCCAACTGCGCTGTGCGCTGAAACTGTTAATGCAAGCAGGGATTGCTTGTCAACAGCTGGGGCAACTGCAAGTTTTCAGAGGCTTGTTGCATAATGCCTCTTTCGCCCGCTGGTTGATACAGGGAACATTTAAAACTGGCCGCTGACTTGGCTGTTTGCTCACTTACTGTTCTCTCACTTGTGCATGAAGTCTGTCTACTCTTTTAAACTGAGATGATAGTGACTGCAAAATTATGACAGCGTCACTGTCTACATCCTTGTGTTTCTGAGAGTACTGAACAGACAGCTCCCATTTGGATAAGTTTGAGTTGACGTTAAAACTGATCTTCTTTTAGAAATCTGGACTCGCCTTATTCTCTCTTGGGCAAGCCTGTGACCCACATATTATTTATGTACAGTATTTTTGCATTGATTTGGAGTGCATTTTAACAACAAAGTTTTTTTTCCATGTTTTCAGTCAGCTGATCTCAGTAGACTTGCTTATGGCTAGCGACCTAGGATACGTAGCAAAAATTATGTTCCATGAACCATGTTCCATGATCTTATCCTTGTTTTTTAGAATTGTGCCAATGGTTAAACAGTTCATGTAATACGAACAAGCGATGTCAACCATCTTTTCATCTCTCTCCACTTTCTCAATTATTTTCACTTTTGTTTTCATCGTTATTGCCTCTCACTTCTTAGGAGTACATCACCGCTGCTTTTACGCTCAATTCTGGACATCTTGGGCTTGAAATAAGTCGTGTTAACTCAACGTAAACAGAGGTACAGCCAAAAGCACAACTACTTATAGATGATGCACACATACGACTAAGAATGTAAGATATAATAACATGGGTTCTGCAATCCGCCAAGTGGCACACATGAGAACTAATTTACACTTTTCCTCAAAATTTTAAGATATGGTACAATTCACTTCTAAATATTTTTCAATTAGTTGGACATGCATGTTCTCATCTTTGAAAGTTTGTAATTTGAAGGTTTGTATGTAGCAGCATGTTTAACAGCCATTTTTCAAGTTTATAGAGGCTAGTTGGTTATTCTTTCTTTCAATCAGAAATATATGTGGCCTTAGGGCTGGTGGAAATAAGACTAATTTTCTCATGACATCTGCTACAACCTCCAGCCATGTGTTTTTTCTGTCCCCCTGTAGGACTGACCTTGAAACCCCCCCCCCCCCATGCACATCCATCACAGTGCCCCTCTTCAAGTAACCACCCCCAAAACATCTTGTCCTGTATCTGCTTAGAATACTACCCATCATAACCCTAATACTCTTCCTCTAAAACTGACTATATGTCACTCCATAATTATTCTGTCTCTCTCTCTGCCAGTTTTACAGCCATATTCATTGTCATCACTGTTTTTTCCAACTTGGCTTCATGTTCCAGTATCGTGGACTAAGTCTATCTCCCAAACAGCATACTACCCCTTACACAGCTTTAATAAACTTTATCCTGCAATGGCAGAGAGGCTCATTTATTACCCAGAACCGGGGATATCTCCAAGAAACTCTTCCATGCCCCCCTCACACCGGTAGTCACTCTGTACCCAAAAGTCTGTTTTCACAAAACATATCATCCAAGTAGCAGAACTTTTCTTTCTCCAAAACAAACTCCACTGCTGATATCTAAATTTACACTTAATATATAAGCATCCTCCACCCTCTCACACACTTTCTACAAACATTTGCCAGATGCAAATTACCCTTTACAATACAACATCTTTTGTGCACCCTTGTCTGACAACCCATGTATTTAACATTTCTCTGTTTACAGCACATGCAGCACGGCCACACATCCAGCCCTTCCATGCCCTTTTATCCCTTTGTCTCTTTCAACTGCCTTGGTCTTTACTGTATTTATGTACAAGCTTTTTACTTTCAAAATTGAATTCCATTTCAGAATCTTTTCCTTTGATCCCTATTTTATCAATATGAGGAGACTATTTTATGAGAGCAATCCTTCAAACACTTTTCTGGTCACCGCTTTCACCGCTATCATGAAAAGCAAAGGACTGAGAGCAGATCTCTGCTGCAGACCCACACTCACCTTTAAAATTTCACTATCTCCATCTGCAGCTCTGACCTCCATTCATCCTTTCCACTGCACTGGCACATACCCCATTTTTGGCAAAGTGCAACAAAATGACTCTGTACTCCACAGTTAGTTGACTTGACTGTCACTTATGAGATACTGTCTTATCCTCTGTCAGGTTCTTCCACTGAAATGTGTTTCTCACCACAGAACCAGGGTTGCCTTGTTCCTTTAAGAATGATAACTTTCTTGATGCGCCCATGATATTGTAATGCATGCAAATCCCAGTCCTTAATGTACTTATTTATGTTTGCTGTTACAGCATTTTCAAAGCAATCTTGATCTGTATTTTTGCCCATTATTTATATGAATCTTACATACGCACAGAAGACTTGATAACATTTCAAATTAAAGGATGCAAAATCAAAATATGAAAATACTGTATATATGTTTTTAATATGGATGACATATTCTGTGTAAAACCAGAAATTGACTTTTCCCTCTGAATATTTTTTTTGACTTTTTATATGTGTCTATTGTATTTATATTGACTATTGAAAATACACACAATGTTCTTTAACTGAAAAACCAAGATAACTTACAACTGCTCCTTTCTCCATGTATTTGCTAATTTCTTTGAAGCTTTTTGTATAGTTATTTGAGATATTAGTGAAGGGTGCTTTATTAAATAAATTATTATGCAGGAGGTAAAGTATACAATGTTAGTCTGGTTTACCCTTTTCTTTGTTACCACAGTAAAAAAATGACAAAAAAACTACAACTTTAATACTGATTAGCAATTTTATAAGTAGTTTGTCATATATTTACTGAGCAAAATGCTGTACTCCCCCTCCTCTATTCTTAATGCGGGTGTGAAGTGAGATGACTGTAGGGTGAGAAGAGCACGGCATTCACTTTTGCTGTACTCTGTACACATGACAATACTACTACTAGCACAACTATGATCTTTAAGTCTACCTTTGGGGTGTACTTTACACATATTTTGCCACATTTATTTCACATTAAAAATGATATTAAAACAACATTTCTAGCTGCGTGAATGTCATATTTCCACCAACTAACCTGCCAATGCAGGCCATTAACTATGAAGCTTTTCAGTATTTCTTGAAGTTGGAAAGCAATATATGGTTTACAGAGTTACAAACAGAAAGAGTTTATTTTTTTAAGTTAGACAGACATAAAACAATTTATATTTATGAATATGAAATTAATAGAATGTTATACTGTATAAAGCTCAACATTAAAAATAAAAATGACAAGGCAGTGCTTTTATTTCTTTAAAAATTATTGTGTTTTCAGTGTTATTTTTAGGTTTTTGGGTGCACCCTTAGTATTTTGTTGAAAGATACATTATTGTGCAAATGACACTGCTTAAACCTTAACATTGAGTGATCTTAAACTTTATTTCTCTGTGATTTAAAGTATACGGTGAGGAAAATCAAATGTATAGTTATAGTGCTTATGGTATAAAAATAATGTAAATCCTGCTGACCCTAAGTTACACCATGCTACAACACATCAACATTAGCCTTTATAAAGATTCAGATCTATGTAGTCTTCAGAGGCTTCCTACTGCAAAGTGTTATCCTTTACTGCCATCTAGAGGTTCTATGTAAAATGTTCATTCTGAGTTATATAACTGTGGTCATCTCATATTTATAGGGAGTAGGCTGCCGAGGTGAGATTTGTAAGGGCTGGAGAAGTTAATGATGCAAATATTTATTGAATAAGGATATGCAGTTAGAATCATCGTAATGTCAGCAAATGGATCAAAAGTTTTGGTATACACAGAAATGAATTACCAGATGTTCACTGTAACATTGCATCAACAAAACATTTTGTGCCTATATAAATACTGTACATTTCATTGACTAACATTTCATGTTTCATTTTGAACATTTACTCTTCTGTAGTTTCTGTGAGCCTTTGGAACTCAAAAAAACAAAAATAGTGCATGCTCTTCTTTGATGCAAAAGGGTAGCCTTTTGCTAAGCTAACATGCTTATAAACACAAAAATAGAGGTTTATAATATCTAAGGTTTAGCCTGCAGAACAGACACCACAGCAGTGTTAATAAATTTGTGAAGTAAGCTGTTGTAAGATTTTAGTGAAAAGAAAAGTTTATTTCTCACCATTATACAGAGGATTACATATTGATTGTGTGAAAATGGTATGATACACATTAACATACAATAGCTGTACATAAACCTGTTGCATGTATATATCACTGTTTATTATGAAATATTTACTTGGAATGTCACTGAAGCTTGGTTGCTGATTTTGTCTTCACTCAGCTCAGAATCGCATATTTATCCTGGAAGTCTGGTATTGCTAAAAATATATTTTTATTTTACATCTTATTGCTTGATAATAAAAAAAACTCCTTATCACATGCAATTTATGATATCAGAGAGGTACACCTCAGCAAAGTTAATTCATTTGCAGTGAATTAGTATTCAACATTTTATTACCATTATCATTGTTTTATCACCATACCCCATAACTCTACTTTTTAAAATTAATTTTGGGTTCTGTTCAATAATGGCATCATTTGACAACATATTTTATACAGAGGAGAACTCCAGGACTCTGTTATATCTGTGTTCTGTGAGTTGTAATGTAGTGGTGATCAAAATGAACTCACCGTGAAGACAGGCTTGGCTTTCCACTCTTGCTGCAGCTCGTGTAAATTCCTGGGCCATCATCGAAGAAACTGCCCAGTGCCAGCTTTTGCCGAATTGACTCTCTTTCATTCTTTTGGGCCTGAAAGAAATACAAATTAAGAAAAATCACTACAGGACTACAGACGTACATACTGATTTTTGACTTAAATGCATCTTCTGGCAGAAGACTTGATAGCTAATATGAATTCAGAGTAGCAGTCATCCATAGACAGCCAATAGACTCACTATAGGTCAGCTTCTCTAGGCCGGTATTTCTAATCATCTTTAGCTATTCATACCAGGTCACAAATTTAAGAAAAATGGTTTAATCACCTGTAAATAAGACAGTGCATCACATTTTTCTAACTTTTAATTGAAGCCACAAATGTGCATCCAGTAATTTAATAAAATATATATTACTAGTTTTACATGAAGAATAATTTTGGAATTTGCATCCGACAATGAGAGTAAATCTGCAGTGTTTATTTAGGTCTGTATTTAATTTGTCATAATTTATTACACCCTGTGGCCAGACCCTGCCGGTTAATATTAACCTAACGGCTTACTTGTTAAAGAGAATCTAAGAATAATCACTGAGCTGAGGGCAGACATTCCTTTATAAATTGGACATTGTCCAGAGACATATTATCAGCTAGTTGTGCTAAAAGCAGCTTGGGTCTTGGTTCATTTGGCTGAGATAAGTGTAAAATGTTAAAGATAAGCCCTTAAAAAAATAAATAAATAATAAAAAAACTTGGTGAAATACAGTCAGTCCAACTAAGGATCCAGAGGTGCCTGGATCCTATCCCAGAAGCATCATGTGCAAGGAACCAGCCCTGGACAGGGTGCTAGTCCATGAAAAAAAAGGAATTTATAATATTAAACAATGCTCTCTTGTAGTGCCTCAATGACAAATGAACTTCCTCTTCATTGTATAAGAACAGAAAAAAAGTAGTACTGGCTTCGCCTCCACAACTCAGATTTCCTGCAAACAAATCAATCAGACAAATCACCTAATTACTGCAGCTCCCTTTTCCTCCAAAATAAACACAACATTGGAGTAGCAAAGAATGCAAAACCATAGGCACTGAAGCCCAGACACTTGTTTGTATCTGTTAACTATATCCTTTCAGAAAACTGAAAAAAAAGTAAATTAGAGATATGTGATGATAAACTAAATGTGTATTAGCCTTTTTTGATCAGCTAAAGGGCTGTTCATCATGCACTGCACCACTGTGAACCTTCATAAGGTTTACAGAAATAAATCTGTAGAAGCACATGTTTCCAGAAGACAAAAAAAGCCATACCGCAAAAATAAACAAGGCCATTTGCTTCACAATACATGGAAACAGGTGCCAGCTGGCCTTTCAAAGGAAATTATTCTTACCACAATAATTTCATTGCATAACTTTGAAAAGAAAAAAAATAAATAAAATCTGCAGCAAAATCCCATCTGCCTTTACAAACAACACACGCACACACCAACATGGCTGGGCAAGTACTAAAGCAGGTGGGCTAGTCAATAGGCCTTCACAGTCACATAGGAATAAATAGCTTATAGAGAGGAATAGATCAGTCACTGTTTTAAATCACTGATACTTCCATGTCTGAATTGAAGAAAATAACCATAATCCCTCTTTACAGATGAGTGGAGATGCTGTTTACACATTGATTTTTGATGGCATGTCTGTTGGGAAGCTCTAACAAGGAACAGGGGGCAGAGTTTTACATATACTCAGTGCAGTACTTAGTATTAGTTACAGTCTGAAATATTTTCAGTTTAGGAATGAAATATACTGCATTGCAACAATGCAAAGTATTTTAAATAGAACAGCTGCATGATTTGAGAGACTAAACAAAGATTGGCAGCCCTGAGACAGCAACAAATACTGTAAAATGGTGTTATATTTCAACCCATTTTCTGACTCTAATGGTTTCTGTTGTAGGTTGCTGGGAGCTGGAAATTATCTTACTGCAAAAGGCACAAGAGAGGAACCCATCCTGAAGTGAACTCCAGACTGTCACAGTGAAGAAACTGTACATGTTTAAAAATTCACAACACAAATTCTCTTCTTTTAATAACTTACACTAGAAGGCATAGAAACAACCAACAACCAAAGATAACAGGTAAGGTCTACAACAGAGCCTAAGGCATCTTCATATTTTAACTGAGTTTTCTTTTACTTTCATCAAGATGTTTGTTTTTAATGATGGACAAGTGATTATTTACATGGTATTGTAGCTATAAATCTGGTGTAGGAACAAAAGGCTTACGGTATAACCCTGCGTGGCCCTATGGAGTACGTTGTAAGGAGATTTGGTCACCACTATATATACAATAAACTTTATTGAAACTGATTTTAATTATGGAACAAATCAGAAATGTCATAGTATATAATTGTTGTGAAGTCTGTCAGACACCATTGAACAAAAATACTAAATATATCTGTCCTTACTATTTTTTCAACTATACTGGTTACCTTTTATGTTAAAAATTATGTTACTGTTTCTGTTAAAAGCCACAACCTCTTGACATCTCACTGTGATAAACATAAATACGCCACCCTTTCTTTTTTGTCTCTTTTCTGCTTTGCTTTCTACTGCCTTAGAAAAGCTCCTGACTATAACCGATCACCTCTGCTCCAGACTTAACTATAATCTTGATTTTTGTACCCACCCTTTCCTCCAATCTGTTAACTGTTTTCCACTCTGGCAAGTCAATCTGCCAGGCAGAGCATCCAAAAAAATTATTTCCTAAAAGCTGTGGGAAAGGAAGACAAAGCTAATACCAGACATTTCAGTTTTTTTCTTACACACGGTTCATTCATGTATTTCAGCTGTATGCTGGAAAATAATTCTTAAGAAGAAATGTACCGTTTTTTAAGCAATGCCCTTGCATAAGTGTACCAGAAAGAAAGCTCAAATCCAGTCTTAGTTCTAATGACTGTCTCCAATTGTCTTGCTCATGGCCCCACTCACACTTGAGATGGACCGACCTGAGATGCATGGGCTTTCCATCCAATCCTGGATAATGCCGAGTCCCAGTATCAAAAAATGATAGATGAGGTGGACATACTAGACCACTCTGTATGATATCTGGACTTAAGAGTTTCTAGTCTTGTGGTTTTAAACCTAATTCGATTAGGCTGAACTGATGCTTCTACCTTGTCTAAGGGGAATTTTTCTGTGGAGTGAATACTGTTTTACAAGAAAGATAATGTGGATTCAAATTCAGACTTGTAAAATAATGTTTCTTACTATGCATTCCTTGCAGACACATACTTTGCACAAATCATTCATAAGATATACCTGATGAAGGCAAAACAAGCAAGATTTTGGGTGTCTAAACTTGTTTTCAATTTTTTGAAGCCTTGGCATGAACTTTTCTTCTCTTCCTTTTGCAGATGCACACTGACACAGCCCTTCACTAACTTCAAGTCATTACTATGGCTTTCTGTCCAATCGCCTTTGTATGTTAAGATCACTTTAATAAGATCAGAGCTGACATGTAACTCTGGACCACAATGTAATGAGAATTTACTAGACTGAAAAAAAGCAGGTCAACACTGAAATGTTGAATTCATTTGCCCCATTTTTTTAACACCATTTCATATTTGCTATCACATTCAAAGTACTTTTTCATTAGTAATAAATGATGTATTGTTTCTTAAATTCATTCATATTTAGATTTTTGGCTACAAACAAGAATGGGAGAGGACTACTGCTGGTTTCCTTATAAGTACATTGACTTTCTGCCATGTTAGCTTAAATAAAGTGCAGCAAGTAATGTTTACACTCAGCATCTGATATTTATTCTAGGATTAGGGGTTAACTGTCAGGAGCTGGGTGACAGAAGTGTACAAACCTCATCTCGGAAGCCTATTTTAAAGAGCAGCATAACTAAAGGCACACTATTTACTCAAGTTGATTGTATTTGGATGGTAGATGGCCTAACGTGAGCTACAGATAGACAGTTACAAATTCATCAAAATATCTATACTCTATGCCATTTCTTCAAGTCAAAGTCAGCACAAGCCTTTTGAAATTTTAATATTACAGAAGAGAAAAAAACTATAAATCTTACTGACACGGTGCCATTGGATTACTAACCTTGACTTACCACAGAAACATAAAGCTATAAATTCAGAATGAAACCAATGTTATATGAAAGATTTCCTGATTGCCTTTGAAATGTCACTGAAAAGAAATACAGTAACTTTAGAATAATGAATATGTAAAGTGCTGTAAAGCAGCAGTGTGACACAGTGGATAGCATTGCTGCTAAACTGCTTCAGAGTCCTACGTTCATCTTTGGACCTGGACAAAGCCTGTGTGGACATCTGCATCATATACTTGTTTGAGTGGGTTTTCCTCCAAGTACTCTTCACATCTCAAGGATGTGCATACTAGGTTTGCTAGTGACTCTCAAATGGTCTGCTGGTGCATACTCCTTGTGATAGGCTGCTGGAAGGCTCCCTGTAAATGTGATCTGGATAATTGGGTTAAAAGAGAGATGTCATGTGTAAATGGCTGGGATGATGTTTAATTGATGTATGGCGCATTTATGCTGAAATAATAAAAGATACATTACTTAAAAAAAAAGCTGCACTCTAAATTGAACATAATGTGAATGAGTGTTAGAGCCTGTGCACACTGTTTCTTGCCTTGTGCCAGTGCTGTGACAACCCTGAATTGGATTAAGCTGGTCTGTAATTTTTCAGGCTATATCTTATAGAAACAGTATTTGGCTGAGGACTCGATGCTGCAAAAGTACTTGTTCTCAAGAAAAAAAAAAAGCAGCACATAAAATAGAAGAAAAACATCTTAACCATCCGTTCATTTTTTAAATTTGGTGAAACCAATTGTTGATATATGGCCTATCAAAACAGTTCCGGGTGTAAGGCAGTATCCAGCCCAGAACTGATTGATAGTCCATCACAGAATACATTCTGCCATACTGATAATTCTCCCTCATTCATGCAGGGCCAATTAAAGCTTCCAAATAAATAAGCACTCATCTTTCAGAAGTAGAAGAGAGGAGTATTAGGAGAAACAGCCAGGTATACAAACACAAAACACGCTCAATCATACATTTAATCTTTCTATAAAGGGTTAATTCTGAAGGAAAGAATGTAATGAACATTGAACAATGTGGCCTGGATAACAATGAAGAAAATGCAAATGTAAAAGAAACAGCATGGTTTATTATTTTAGTAACAAAGTAAGTATAAGAAAGTGCTAATATAACCTGGTCAAATTGTTAACCAACCATGGCAGCAATCAGCAAGATAAGGAGTGAGAGGACCATTACTATATAGAGTAAGAAATCTTCTTAACTTTGGCCCTACTCATATAGTTTAGTGGAATACACCTTGATACACTATGATCTACAAAGACTCCCTAGGGTGGCATGAGCCAGTAAGTCTGCAGAATATCATAAACACAAAGTAAAATATTATGAAATTCAATCTACTGAATGATAAATGATCTGTAAATCAGGAGAATTTAAAACCATTTTAACTATATTAATTCTAGGTTCTTTGTATTTCTATTTTTTTTTTCAAAATATGCCATAGAGCAACAATAAACATTTTGTAAGAGAATTCAAAACCAAATGGTAGGATCTCCTGATGTCTACGGATACAGCTAATATTTAGGTGCATACAACACCAACTGAATAGCAATGGAGTTAATGGGATGCTAGCCAAAGCAAACCTTGCTCTCAAAAACAACACTGCTGCATGGTTGATGTTGTCAAAAGCATAACCTCTCACAGCTGCTAAAGAATAACCTACTAAATCTAAAGATTCACTTTCATTTGCACTCAAAGATTGCTTAACTGTAATATTTTAATAATAATGTGTAGTGTTTGCATTGGTGTCCATTATAAGTTATCTTCCTTAAATTTGACAGCTCAACTACTTAAATATTTATTTTGTGTAATACAGTATATGGAAAATTAAGTGTTTGCATACCATTAGGCACTAATGTGTTTCTACACACAAACACTCTCATGCACCCAACTAACCACCAGCCAATACAAATATACTGTATTAGTGTACTTTACATATACAACTGTTCAAATGGGCCTTTACCCATTTTATATCTACATTTTCAAACATGTAATTCACAATCCAGGTGACATACAGTATGCTGTCCTTACTGTTTTAAGCACCCCAATCCTCCCCATCTCAAGTGTACTGCAGTGCAGAGCAATAAAAGGTTGCCTGTTGATCTGACCTGACAAGTCATTTTGGAAGGAAGCATGAGTGCATGGAGAAAAATCATGTGACTACAAGAAGAACACACTTAAACTTCCTATACAGCACCAGCCAGAAGTGAACCTGGAGCTCTGTGCTACCCAGTATGCACATGAAATTCTATCTATGTGCTTAGATGACACTTTCACTGAACAAATAAATGGTACTACAATAATTTAGATGTTCTTTCTAAAACTGAAAATCTGGAATTTGAAGTGACTTGTTCAGAGTTGCACAAGGTACTGGTGATGGAAACGAAATTAACATATACAGCATGGTACAGACCAAAACCTTTGCCAGATGGCTATACTACTTGCCTAATATGTATTAATGCAATGCAGTATTCTGAATATCACGATGGCAGCCATCAGGCTTTTAGGTTAACTAATAGCTAAACTGCTCCAACAGTTCTTCCAACAGGTTCTCTACTTCATCTACACGACTTGATAGTTTGTTCCAGATTTCAAAGACTCTTTTACCACTTTGAGCAACAGTGTGCTTCTGCTTCCTTGTTTCTGTGTTGAATGTGCCTTCCCTTTACTTCCACCAGTTTACCTGGATAAATACTAACAGGAAGAATTACACATGACTATCAATATAAGAGTTCCTGCTTTGGCACCTAACACTGCCAGGATGGGTGTTGACCTGCTTACAAGCCAAACTGGATTAAGAGAGTTCAAGTGATTGACAGATGGATAAATAAGCTCTCTGCCTAGACTTCTACGTTCAGCACTAAAGTGGTTCATTTTTTTGCCCTGTCAGACAGAGTACAGAATATCCTTTAGTTCAAGGCTGCACCTGGTTACTGTTCCCTGTGCAGTTTATTACCATTACATCTTTTTGACATTGGCTTAACCTGATTTGCACACACTTCTTCAAATGCGGTGTTAATAATGTATTATAGAGTTTTAACCTTGGTGGATATTCTGTCCTGCTTAATCCAGCTGAGATTTGTGAGGCAGCTGTGGCCTACTCTAGCAGCATAGTTTGAAAGGAAGGAACCATCTTTGGAACGTTACAGATCACAAAGTTTTTATGATATAATGTAACATTTTACTAATTATTTATACTGCTTGTGCCCACTGGCTGCAGAATAACAATGTTATTCAACATCATGCCTTCATCTTATTCAGAATTTGCTTCTTGCAAGTCTGCATTGCGCATCTTACATATATAATTTGTGTTCCTTTTGCAAATAATTTTCCAAGTGTTGGTTCAGTTATAAAGATTGGTCAATCTCAATTATTTCTGCTACCCTGTTAGCATTAGCTTGTCTTTTAGATTTGTTGACATTAGCGTATGTCATACTTCAACTATTTCTTAATCCATAGCATTAATATAAATTAGCAAAACAACCTTCACACTTTCCCCACAATTACATTGTTTTGTATTGCATATTGATCTTCTGTGCATAGTCGTTATCATCCTGTTTTTACAATTTCCAGTAAACATTATATTACAAGTAACAATACTGTCTGTGGCTTTTTCACCGTCTTGGAAATTACAGGTTTGTTTATACAAAGGAGATATTGTTTTCTTAGGAAAGGAAAATCTGAATTTTCTGTTGGTCACTATATGAATGGGATCATACTCTGAAAATCGGTACAGTTCACAGGAAGACTTCACGCCCACACACAATCGCATCTCTACTGCTGTACAGTTTAAAATGTGAACATACATTTTTCAAATGTATTACAATATACTTGAGGAGACCAGCTGAAATCGTGTTAACGTGTGCACACGATACCGTTAGCTAAACAGAACAATGAAACTAGCCTGGGCTAAGACGTTGTGTTTGCCTTTGCCTTACCGTTCTGTAATTTTCTATTTGACTGGAGGTGAACGGTTTGTGGGTGTCATTATCCGTCCCGTCACTGTCCATGTCTACAATGCAGTCAACAGAGGCCTCGGAGATCTTGACCCTCTCTCTCTTCAGCAGCCATGAACCTCATCAAAAAAAGTTTCCAGCCTTGCGTTTCAGTTTTTATTTTTAGGTGTCGACTCTGGGAGGCACCGCGTCAAGGCTAGCTTCTTTCCTGGCTGTTTTAGGCAAGTAAGTGGTTTTTTGTGCAGTAGACTTTCATTTAATGTTTCTTTCAGACGGCGAGTGCGGACAGCTGCTGCCCTGAGCTGGCACCTCCCTGGTACTCCGACTTGTCCTCCCCCTGTCACCTCACACCTCCTTTGAGCTGCATTTGGCCCGAAATCTCAGGCACAAGCTCCTAGGAACTGCTCCTTTTTTTCTAATAAAGGAAAAGAGCTGCCATGTGCCCAGGCAGCTGATGACACACAGAATTCATTGCTAGGCAGTCAGAGTGGGACGGTTTCTTTCCCCTTTTACCAAGGATAAAAATAGACAGTTGCCAGCGTAACACGGACTCATATTGTAACACCACAGTTTCTGTCTATGGACGCCGCCGTCGCGGCTGCTGCTTCATGGGACAGTAGCGCACCAGCTAACTCTTCGAGGTGCCCCCTGGTGAGCACTTTCGCTGGTCCCACAATAATTCGTTCGCCTCTGGGCTGAACACGGCGCGGCCTGGGCAGCGAAACGCAACGCACCTGCCGGTCGTTCTGCGGCAGTAGCCTGGGATTGAATGAGAACACGCAACGGTCGGACACGTGCGGTAATCGTCTGGGCAAAGTGGTAAACGTAAAGCATATGGTAAGAAAAAGACAAGAGTCAAATTGCAGCTCTGGAAGTGTGCGTCTTAAACCTTTATTTAATATAGGTGAAGGGCGGACGACGAGGCCAAACTGGGCACCAGCATTACTAGCGCAGCTGTCTCCCGTTCGAACCTCTCGGATGGACCAGGGCTGCCAGGTACTACAGTCAAAATCCTCTAACCAGCAAGCGAATCCACCGGTGTTTTGAGATAATCGCCCATTATAAATAAACTGCATTTCTTAGTCATTGTTAAATAATTTAATACTATGAAGAATAGAGTTAACGCCCACACACATTCGCAATGCTATTGCATAGTTTAAACGTGGACATCCATCCATCCATTTTCCAACCCGCTGAATCCGAACACAGGGTCACGGGGGTCTGCTGGAGCCAATCAAAATATTCAAAGTAAATTATTCTAATGAAATATCCTTTCAGACTTCCTATTTATATTCCATACCATCTGCAAAACACTGTCATATTTAGGCACATTTTGTTATCCAAATCAGGTTAAAATATTTCACCTGATAAGCATATTTATGAAAAAAACGAGTGAATGTATAATTTAATTATATTAAAGTTAAATGATGTTAACATTTAATGAACTTGCTGCACGTTAACCTGTAATGGGAAACAACATTGTAAACATGCAAATACAACGTTCTGTGATCTGATATACAATATAGTTTCATTTTAAAATAGAATAACTCAGGATAGTGTTTGTCCCAAAATATAATACATAACCACTATTTATTTACAAGCCAAAATAGTAAAGCAAAAGTAATCATTTAAATAATAAAGACACCATATAAAAACTCCATGTACTGCTGAATCTCTGTCTGCAGCTTAATGTTGTGGGAGCTGCCATTACAAATGGTAATGTTTACACAAAATACTTTATACTTAAAAAAAAGAAATTATTACCACAAATGCACAGAACTCTGCAAGCCATTTGCAGCCCTAGACTTGCTTTCATGTTCAACTGGAATTCTGAATCTTGTTAATAACGTTAGCTAATGAACTAGGCTGGCAGTGGGGTGTTATGAGCATGCCAATGTCAAAAGACCCATCAACTCCAAAGCATGCCGACCTATAGCCAATCAAATGCAAACTTCAAGGTGAGTGGGTGGAACCATGAGAGATGGCTGTTGCAATGTATAGTATTCTGCTTACTGCTGCATAAGACTTTCATTGAGCATTTGGGGATGAAGAAAACATGGAAGGTATTCTCTATTATGATAATTCACATGAAAAATTCCCCTTGTTTTTAAGAAATCCACCCATGTTGTATTTTTGTCCTCCCCGTTTTACCTCATGAAACTCTTCCCTCCCATGATGCTGATTCCCCCCCAACAAATGAGGGGAGTCCCCCCGACCTGGCAACACTTCAGTGGATTTGCATCCCATCCAAGGTTGGTTCCCACCTAGCATCCAGTGCTGCTTGGATAGGGCATCAATTCCCTATCCAAAGTTTATATAGAAAATGTATGACTGGAGCAAATGAGTCTGCAAGTATAGGCATGATGTTTTATAGAATGGCTGCAGTCACTAAAGAAATTAAATGAACCAATGGCATTACTTGAAGAATAATGTCATAGTGCCTTACTTTTGGACATCTTTATTACCTTATAGTGTCACCAAAAAAAAAAACAAAAAAACAAAAAAAAAAAAACGAGAACAAGTACTTCAGGGTAGGGATGCTGTGATACCAGACTTTTTGTATTTGATACAAATACAAGTCACTTTTCACAATACTCAATATCTATTTGATACCAAAGCAAAATTCCATTCAATGGCTTTTTTATTAAAAGGACCACCATTATTCAAGTGATCAAAGTTGTGTTCTTTTGTGTAATAGAATATAAAAATATATAAATACTAGCAGTAACAACTACTTTAAAATACAAAGACATATATTCAACAAGTAGTTACTCAACTTTTATTTAAGTAATTTAGAACTGACATTTATAAATATCAAAATGTTGTTCAGGACTTGAATTTTAATGTATGATGGACATGAGAATTCCCTCAGTTTAACAACAAATGGAGGGAATTTTATAATCTTGGAGGGTTTTCAGCATAGTGTTTATAAGGGATGATATTGTCATGGACTACCCGATGTATTTTACCATGTGCATTTCAAATATATTTCCTGACATTTTCTCCTTCAACTGAAAAATACTAACTAAAGTCTACACTTAAAATGAAAATGCAAACATTATTATATTTGTACTGTTAAATTAGTGAATTCCAAGACAATTCAGGATAATTTAGTTTTACAAAACTGTTTAAAGCTGTTTTTGTAAGAACATGCTTTTAAAATTTGCGTTGTCAGAGAATCCCCCTCTGTTAACTCTTTCAAGGCTGATGTCGACTTTTGTCAAAAGGAGGAGTTGACGATGGTAATCAACTGTAAACTGTGAAAAAAACCAACTGTTACGTTTTAGTTTGACTCTCATTGTTAGAAGGAAAGCTAGATTCATTGGTTTGAACAAGATTTCCTGCACTCAAGTGAGTAGCAAGGCGCAAACAACGGCAAAAATGGGACTGACATTTGGCGAGAGATCAAAGCGAACGCGTAAAACAAAATACTCCATTTTGCCTATTATCTCTGAACTGGATTATGACTTGTCAGACTCCGATTTTGATACAAGTGATCAAAAACAAATGTGAGGTTCCAGCTTCAGCTGATTGGTCCCCAGCTAGTCGTGGTACTGACAATGTTCGCCAGGTAGGACTGCCACTTAACAATGATAAGAAGTAGAAACCATATTGCAATGCACTGTGACCGTGATCGCTGCTGCCCCAGCCACGTGAAGATAGCCTGGCAGCAAGCCTGCTGCACATTCTTGGCAAACTGGCAGCCACAGCATGAAGCAACAGATGTTTTATGTTGATTTCTGTGGGCAACCATTGCTTTTCAGAAACTGTTTTTTGGAAAAAGTATTCAGCCCTCAAAGAGTTAATTTTGTAACACTTGCTATTGTAAGATTTGTAAGATTTTTATTTGCATCATTAGCTGGTTAAAAAACGTACTGAAGAGTAATATGTAATGGACATGTCCAAATAATTTTTATTTTATAATGTCACAAAACCCTGGTGCTTTAATTACTATTATATCCCTCCTTTTTTTAGATTTGTGTAAATTTACATTTCCTCTGTAAAATCAGACTTCCTTTTTTCTAATAAAGGAAAAGAGCTGCCATGTGCCCAGGCAGTTTTACATTAATCTCTTATTTCTGAACTCTAGTGAAACACCCATTATTGTACATTTCCACAGTATCTAATATGACTATTAAGACTTTTTTATTGCTTTGCCTGTGTACAATGCAGAATTAGAAAATTAACTGGACCTGCTCTAGTTCAGCTGGTAATTTGCATTACATTTTCCAATATACATTTCAAAGGTATAATATGCTTTCACTCCATTCATAACATATTAGGGGTTATACTCAAGAAAATTCATTTGACTTCAAAAAAACAAATGACACAAATATAGCATTTGCATTTTCATATTTAATGATGCAGATTTTGGGTCTGACCATTACCTTCTAGAGCAGTGTTTCTCAACGTCGGTCCTGGGGACCCCCTGTGGCTGCAGGTTTTTGTTCCAACCAGATTCCTATTCAGTGACAACACCTGATAGCACTGATCTCATTTAATTAGCTGTTTTTTTTTTTTTCTTTTATTCGACATTCAGAAAAGCATAGCAGCATGATTTTTACATTTATAAGACATTTATAAATATTTCTGCTTTTGCTATAGATTTAAATGCTTAACTTTCTTTTGTTGATTTCATTATATTTTGTCCTGTCTCTGTGCAGTTTTTCCCCCTTCATTGTATCTTAATAATGACAACTTAAAACGAGCAGAGCAGACACCCAGGCAAACAACACGGAATAATCAAAGGCTGCAGCTACTTTAGAGTCAGACCCACTAATTAGTAAATAATGGGTTAATTAAACAATTAGAACACCTAGAAAAGTAGAATGAAAATCAAGATGAAAATACTGTTAAAAAGAAAAAAATACATTATTCCTATATAATTGCTTGGTACATTTTAATATATATATATTTTTTTTAGCAAACTTAGTTTTCTAATTAATATATTGTTCCCTAAACACAGAACTTGGGAAATATCAGTTCACTTAATTAGCCCAGGAGTTCAATTAAAAACAGAAGCTGGTTGCAACAAAAACCTGCAGCGACAGGGGGTCCCCAGGACCGACGTTGAGAACCCCTGTTCTAGAGTAATCCTATAACTTGCACTAAACAAGTGCCAGAAGAAGAGGAAACATGTCAACCCTCTTGATGTGGAAAACTTCAAAGACAAGGCCATGGCAGAGCAGTATCAAATGGAGCTGCGAAACTGGTTCAAGCTACTTTAAGTCGTCACTGATATAGACATTGATGAGATATGGGAACAGTTCAGAGATACAGTGGTGAAGAGCGCCGAGTGATAAGTCATCAAAGAGGAAGACCCAAAGTACAGTTTATACAAGATTGTTTGTGGAAACTCTTCGATGAGCAGAAGGCAGTCAGAGCAAAATAAGACCAAGCAAGCACCCAGGAAGAAAGAAAAGGAGGAGAGAGAAAGTATCATGAATTGGACTGCCAGAGGAAGCATAGCTGTTGAAATGAATGGAGATTTTCTGGAGAAGAAAGGTGCAGAAGCTCAAAAAGTAGCTGCAAGAACCAACAGCAAGATGTTATACCACATCGTGTGTGATTTAACAGGAACAACGTATGAAAGCCCTATGAAGAACTAGGATGGAAAAATTCTACTCACGAGGGAAAACCAAGACTGCTGGTGGGAAGAACACTTCAAAGAGATGCTCAACCAACTGAAACCCACAATGACCTATGATTTTGACGCACTACAGCCCATGCCTGAATCGCCGGTGACGACAGTGGAGATCATGCTTAACAAAGTACAAAGAGCAAATAAATTCTTGAAGAACTACAAAGCCACAGGAAGAGACTAAGTTACAGTGCAACTTATGAAATATAAAGGTACTATTCTGAAGAAAGCTTAATTGGGGCTGTGTAACAACTGCTGGTGGGTAGTGAGAGTACCAGCGAAATGAAGAAGAGGAGTCAATGTCAAGTTACCCAAGAAAGGTGATACTGACGTGGCATCACAGTACTGTCTGTCCCCAGTGATGGCTTTTTACCACATATTGCTACAGAAACTATGAGCCACACAAGAACAAGCTGGCTTCTGGCATGGCTGGTCCTGCTTCAAGCTGAGCTTTATTTTGAGAAACATCATTGAGCAAATTGTTGTGTTTCAGAAGCCACTACTATTAAATTTCATCAATTTAAAAATAGTTTCCAACAGTATACACTGAGACTCTATATAGCAAATCGTGAGGCATTATGGCTTCTTCTGGGACCTGTACTGAATTTCATCATAGTGTATCAGGACCAAAGATGAATTTACAACCATATTCACCATTGAAATGGGCATGAGACAAGGATGTATCTTACCATCACTCCTGTATATACTAGCTGTGGACTTTGCCATGAGGATGATCACTGGTGCACAATGAGGAATTCCTTGGACCATCTAGAACTGACTGTTGTTTTGACAAGCCAGATTGAATTGGAGACTGGAAAGATTGGCCTACATGTTAATGGCATGAAGATGAAAGTCTTGACGATAAATCACACCTTGCATTTATGCATCATAGCAGGAAACAGAATGGTCAAAGAGGTGACTGGTTTCACCTACCTGGGCAACACCATCATTGAAAACAGCAGTGCGGATGAATTGGGTCAACAAAATCATTTGACCATGTAGTGAAAGTACAACTATACGAAAGCATCATGGAACTAATGGCAATATATGTGCATGAAATATGGAGGGTGATGACAGGCATAGCCCATCGACTCAACACATTTCAACCAAGGTGTGTATGACACATATTACTCATCACATATTGCAACTGCTTTGTCAATTACGAAGTGCTAAGAAGCAGCAGCCTATTGAAACTGGAAAAGATTGTCACTGTAGACTGTTCCTGCCGGTCAAGGGGGAAGGGGGCACTCTGTAAAACTGTACCATAATTATAAGTGTGGTATGCTAAATTTCTTTTAAAATTAATTTTAAAATCCATTTTTATTTCTTTATACTACATAAAACCTGTCTGCATTCTGGGTTTATGATGAGAAATTAAATTTAACAAAGTTTTAGCTGTTCAGTATACTTTCACGCAGAAAACCATCTAAAAGAAGTATCTGTATAGTCATTAGCTGTGCAGATGTTAATGCAGTCATTTAGTATACTAGTATATATTTAAGTATATGATGTCAGATGTGTACAGATTATTAAGGTGTAATGTTAACTCCAGACACAGTCTGTGTATGAAACATCATTTATAAAATAGTTAAGAGGCAATAACACTAACTATGCAAACATAATCTATTTTCAATGAAAATGCATTTAGATTTGGATGTACTGATTAGGCTGAAGCAATGTCTTATACATTTTTTATACTTCATCCATCATTTAATACATGTTTCTACTGTGGCCACAAGCTTATATCCCAGTGGGTTGCTGTGGGTGAATGTAGAAGTTCACCAGGTTACTCGTTTTAGTACTGTAGCCCAAATAACCCTAAAGATCATTTCAAAGATAGTTAGCTGACCTTGGCTGGTGAGGCCAGACAGACATTAGTCCTTGAAGGTGAGTTTGATAAAAGGCTTCATGAAAGCTAAAACATTTTTAAAAGAACTTAAATAACTTGATCACTAAAGAAACTTTCCAAGTGCTCTGTATGTGCAACGTACTGGCTAGGACAAGGTAAGACTAAACCCTAGCAGTAGTGGAAAGCACAGTATACATTGTAAGACACTAGGGGTCACTGTTACCCCTTTAACCCCAACAGAGAGACGCTCAGGACACTAGTAAAAACAATATGAAGCATTTTAATTATTTTCTTCTCAATACTAGTGCCCTTCAAGCACCACAGCCACCAATAAACAGGCAAATAATCAAACAATAAGCACAGTTCTCTCTACATATCAACTCCATACCTCCCAGCAAGCTTTGTCCACCTCCACCCGACTCTGGTTCCCCTTGCTGGGTCTCCAGTAGTCCTTTATATAGTTCTTGAGATGAAAAGATGATGTCACCTAAATTTAAAAAAATCTAATTTTTTTTTAAAGTATCTATTTATGTTCTTCAGTATTTTGTAAGCTAGGCCTTAAGACTTTATAATGGCAGTTAAGTGGTCTTAAGCAGCATGCCTTTGAAACAATTGGGAAAATGTCTAAACTGAGCCTGCAAAGCCAAGATATTTAGAAATGCAGAGCCATGTGATCCTGTGTGTGTCAGTACTGACAGTGTAGGTGGTGTCAGATTTGCACATTTTCCATAGATTCCTGAAACGAAATCTCCATTTTAAATCTGAAATTACTTGAGTGCTAAATGTAAAGGTCACTAAGTCCATATTAAGCATGGTTTTCTAGCTGGCAGGTAGACAGGATGGTAATATTCAAACAAGGTGCCAACATCCGATTATGAAAAGATCCAAAATTTTCAGCCAAGCAGAGCTACCGTATATTAACTTGAGGCAATATATGCTGATGAGTGGCTGTCAGGCAAACTGGCGACAATTCCAATCACACATCAGTGCCATCTCATTAACATAGTAGATATCTGCAGCCAAGGCATACCCTCAGACTGTCTTGCTATAGCTAATTTGTTTTTAATTGCAAACTTTGGGGTGCTGAGGACATCCCCTACCCCTCGACAAACCAACGCCAGTGAGTTAGGACATATGAATATTAGGAACCCTATTTTTTTTTTTCGCTGAAATGTCACTATGGTACTTGGTAGAATTAAACTAGCAGGTTGGCAACAAAATGCTGCTGTTGTTTCTATACAAGAGTTCTTACTGAAGCACTCTTCACCAACTTCCAAAATAAATACCTCAGAGAAAATGGTTTTACAAAATAAATGACTGTAAATTACTATTTACATAAGCAATAAACAAAATGAAAACATGTGGGTATAGTGGTAATAGGTCTTTATTTTCAGTGGGCTCTTCATCATGTGTGCCTAATAAGAGCTTTTGTTTTATTCACCACACTTAAATATAATATACTCTGAACTGATGATTGCCAATTTACAGTCTCCTACAATGTATCTATTTACTATGTCAGATATACTGTAAATGCTTGCTTGAAGCCGTATGATTTCATAAGAATACTATTTGCTGTCCTTTCTGATGAGTGATGCCTTTGTGTGCTATTTCTGAATTTTCTCCCTGTCCAATTTGCTTTAAAGCACCTGTAATTACATGGCAGTCCTAAATCCACACATCCAGTGATTTCTTCACAAGTATACAGAATGCACGCTTTCAAGTGATGTATTCTCATTTTACTGTATAGTAAATTAGTAGTGAACAGTTCAGCAGCAATTTGCATTAAAATGCACATTTGCTGAGAATATATTGTGGTGCATTAAAATAGACATTCTACAAATTTAAGAAAATAGAAAATTCAACAATCTAATATATATATATATATATATATATATATATATATA
>JANRMT010062854.1:70084907-70113022 GCA_026402145.1 Polypterus bichir lapradei | reverse complement strand
TATATGCCTGTTCATTTCCTAGATTATTTTTTTACCAGGAAAAAAATGCAAGAAGCTCCAAGCCCATCCTACTAACTTAAGAAGCAAGCAGGAGCCAACCCTAGTTACAATAGTAGTCCATCATATTCTATACTCATATAGTGTATGCATAAACTCACATGGACATTTTGGAAATGTCCAGTGAAACCTAACCAGATGGTTGTGAATCTGAATGCATGGAGAAAACACACAAGAACATGTAAACTCCCAGCAAGGAATCAGACCAGTCCTAGTCCTAACATGTAAAATAATAATACTAATAAAAAAATTGTCTGTGTGAAAATATATCTCAAATATATCAAGCAATCAGATAACACAAAGCTCTCCATATAGTTTTTATATTAACTTGTAACACTTCATATGTCTACTTTAGCAACTGCGAAAAGCCACTTGCAGCAGGCTGGTGCTCCAATGTACCTTCTGAAATCAAATAGTGGATATTACTATTTAATTATTATCTTCCATTACATTTATTTATTTTTCTATCCACCATGAAGGTGTGTCATGTTTGCTACAATAGTAATAAACTTGTTGTTTTATTGACTGTGAAATGCAGGTATTTGTACTGATCCATTCAGTTATTTTGAGGCAGACTTACCAAAATTCAATTGGAGTTTAAACTGGTTCCCCGAAGGTTTAAACCTGAATGTGCGTGTACTGTTACATGATTTTCCAGTAAATACATGCTGAAGTAGCAGTGGAAATGAATGTTAAGATCACCTTATAAATGAGACCCCTGGTGTTTGGCGTCATGGTTAATTGCCCCTCAGGGTTTTGCTAATGCCTACTTGGGAACAACTCTGTGTCACCAGCAATGACTTTGCAGTTTGAAAGTAATATGAAATTGCATCTTTTCCTTCTCTTTTCAGTGGAAGCTTCAATGTTGCACACATAGAAAATAAGGCATTTTTAATTAACAAAATATTAGTATATTTTAAACAGAAACTATTTGCCTGGGTTTACTTTGACAAGTGAAACTCACTATATGAAAATACTTTGAAAATAAAGTCTACCCTCAAGTCAGTCTTTATGAAATGTTGATTCAAATTTCAGAAGAGTCTTCTTTAAAAAAAGACCTTCGTCATTTAAGGCAAGCCTTGAATTTATTGCCGATAGTAAATAGTCTGTTATTGTGGCCTTTTCTTAATACAATACAGTGCATGTAAGCTTACTGCTGCAGTGATGTTAGAGGACACTGGCAAAAGCCCAGCAATATAACAAGAAAAAAGTCCCCACCCATTATAACTCATAGCTTGACTGGCAAAACCTCTGTCTCCCTTAAAATCTGCTGTAATTAATTCAAATGAGAAACACCTTTGGGGCAGGCAAGAGCTCCTTTTAGATATACCTAACCACCATAGGAATTTGACATTATATTGATGGATCGAAGGCAGGTGAAGGCCAAAGAAGACACATTTGATATCCCTGGAGCCTCGATCTACATATTTTCTAGATTAATACCTGTTAAGTGTGTTCCCTGACTTACATTTATTTTCATTTCCTTCGTCCTCTTTAGTTTTTTCTGGTATATTACTTCTCATGTGTTTTTGTTGATTATGTAAATTGTATTAATATTGTTCTGTTTATTTATTAAATATTATCTATGTATGATGTGTTCTGTTCTGTTCCTTGTGTTTTGAGGGTGGAACCCCAGGAGGCGGATTATGGATCAGGACTTATTGTTGTGGGTGTGATACATTTTATTTTTTTGCTCCTTTTTGATTAAATCTAAATAAATGGTTTTTTTTTTAAGATTCTTTGAGGATCTGTTTTTCAATCCAAAGCTTTGATTGTTTTCCTTTCTCTCAAGAGGTGATTTAAAAGAATTTTGGGGCCGGGACAAACTAATGCCTACCAGTAGAATTTGGAGTGAGGTTGCCTGGGGTGAGTCCTATCTTTAGGTAGGCCTCACACTCTTGTGCTATTTTAAGTACACTTGATTCACAGGAATACCTAAAGACCTAATATAATCTATGGAAATCTATCACTATGGTATACATGTAAACAAAGCAATCTGCTTCAAGCAATTTCACAACCACCAATAATGAGTGAAATATATTTAAGTTTATGATTAATTTGAAACTTCACATCAGATATAAGATTAAAGTGTTAAAGAAAGAAAAGGTAAAGAAAAGTTTAAAGTGGATGTGGCTTTACACTTACACACAGCCAACATGTCAGTAAATGGAAGCCTTTCCATTAGTATATTATACTGTATACTAATGAATGTTTATGTATTTTATTGTTATTTTTATTGTTTTTGGGTTACATGTCTTATTGTTATGTATTTTCCATTACATCTAATATTATGTTCTGTCTTTTTACTTATACTACTGTTCCTCATTCTTTGCAGGTGGATGCACAGGATGAGGGGCCACCCTTGGGCTATTTAAGTTAGCTGAGAAGGTTCAAGAGCAGGAGATCATTTCATTTATTAGTGAGTATTCATATGTACTGCTATTTTTCATTGGATCTGCTGTTTTTTGTGACCTTCTTACTTCTGGTTAAGGATTCTGATTTCAGATAGTGTTTTTCAACTTGTTTTTTCTTTAGGATTGCCATTTTAGGCAACTCCTTTTGTCTCTTTTTGGTTTGTTGAGTGTCTTTCTGTATTTTTCTATTTTTGAAAAATAAATCTTCAATATATAAAGATTTCTTGTTGCCCTTTTTGTTTATCAGCCAGGAGTTGATGGTTATCTACCCTCATGTGGGGCTTTTTGATATTTTTTGTTTTTCAGCTCCACATATTTGTAGGCCTACTCTGGCTGAAGCCCCAGCAGGTAGTACTTAGCACCTAGCTGAGCTTAGCTGAGCCTCTTCTGGGCAGGTTAGTTAGGGTCCTTCTACTTAGCTACTGTTTGCAGAACTCACACACATTTTGCCTTTTGAAAACTCCATTTCATGACAATTCGCAGCAATAGCAGTGCATTCAGGAATTTCAGGAAGGAAGCACAAGTGAAACGGGTGGCAAAATGATAATTCAAATCTTTGATTCTTCATATTTTTATAGTTTTTTCATCCATAGTTTTTTATGATTGGATGTGTGAGAATTAACTACATTTTGTCAAACGTGTTTAACTAGTAACTATTTTTTAGATAAAAATTAAATTAAAATATTGTTGGTTATGGAAATTATACGCAAATTTCAGAATTCTCCACTTTATGTGGGATAGTCATTCTGATGATTGTGAATCCTACTATATTTGTGAGTGGTTAATATTCTTGGGGGTGGCGTGGTGGTGCAGTGGGTAGTGCTGCTGCCTTGCAGTTAGGAGACCCAGGTTCACTTCCCAGGTCCTCCCAGCGTGGAGTTTGCATGTTCTCCCTGTGTCTCTGTCGGTTTACTCCCACAGTCCAAAGACATGCAGGTTAGGTGGACTGGCGATTCTAAATTGTCCCTAGTGTTTGCTTGGTGTGTGGGTGTGTGTGTGTGTGTGTGTGTGTGTGTGCACGCCCTGCCCGGGGTTTGTTTCCTGCCTTGTGCCCTGTGTTGGCTGGGATTGGCTCCAGCAGACCCTCGTGACCCTGTAGTTAGGATATAGCGAGTTGGATAATGGATGGATTGATAATATTCTTGGGTTCCATGCATGAAAGAAGCCATTAAAGACCAATTCAGTAGGATCTTTGGTTATTTCCCATTGACCAATAGAAATAAATCCTTTTTACTGCCTTTCTGTAATTAATTAATCTATACCTCTCTAAAGTAAACTCAATTACAAGACATGAAACATAATGGTAGTTTAAGAAACAATAAGCAACTTCTTCATTCATGGTTTTTCTTTGGCCTTCTCTTATGCCTTCATATTTTAAAAGTAAATAATCAGACTGGATGGTGCTGACAATCCTTAAAGTAAGAAGGTAATTATGTGTTTTTAAATTTGTCTGAACTGGTTCTTAAAAAAAAGAAAAAAGCAAAATAAACAAGTTACATGTTTTAATTTAGTTGCATGTTCTTTTTTTTTTGTTTATGTGAGTTTTTGGTTTTTACCCACAAGTAAATATGCCTTGGATGACTACAAAGTGTATAACAAAATATGTGTATGTGTGTAATTATGACCTCTTATGAAATGGTGTTCCAACTAGAGATAGTTTTTAAAGGTTCTCTGCCACACAGTTAGTTCAGAAAATGACTGGAATAAGAAACATGCTGTGCTAAGTTGTGATGCTGAAAAGGCAGGATGAGCTGACAGATCCAAATGGTAAGTATAATAAAATTAGGAAATATGAACCTGAAATACATTTCTGAACAAACAGGTGACAGGAAGGCTAAGACTGGCTTTCATAATTGATGTCCACAAAATGAAAGACGCAGAACAGATTGGCAGCGACATGCTGCCAGGATTGGAGCTGGATGAGTCATCACAAATACCATCTCAGCTTATCAGATCAGACTTTAAAACTGACCCATTTAGAAAAAAATTATGCAGATGTGCATAAGTGTCTGCTCATGCACAGTACACGTCTGAAGTATACAGAAATAAATGCATAAATAAATACATACTCGTGGTGATTAATATCCTTAAAGCTTGTTCCTAGCTATTTGATCTCCAAAGCTGACAATGAAAGTTCCATTCCAGTGAGTGAGCAGCTCCCATACCTGTCAGAAATCATTTTCAACTTAGCAGTCTGAAGCCCATTTCCCTCACGCCCAACAATGAGCCACAGCAGCAGTGCAGCATAATCAAGTCTGACTTCATCTATAGGTGAAATCACTGGTGACTAAATGAGCACAGCGTGGGCGTAAGAGCAACCTGTGAATTGCATCACTCTCTTGGAATCACAAAGGAAGGTTTATCACCAAGTTCAAGTTATGAGTACATCTTGAATATTTCAGTGTCAACTGGCTTGTATAGATGCTCTCATAGTGCATTCTTTTAAAAAGCACCGTATATATCTCATATTTGGCTGAGATCTCGCTTTTTCTAATATTTTTTTTCTGTCAATTCAAACCATTCTTTGCCTGATGCCTGTATTCTGATTTACATTGAATACATTGCCTTACTTTGCTTACTCAATGCCCTATATCAACTAATGTAACCTATCAATATTATTAAAGTCCTGTTTTTGTGTTCTCCAAATGGCCAGACATTCAATCCATATCTTTAAAGTTGAAAATGTTGAAAATAAAGACAAAAAAAACTCTCAGCTAATGAAGTTATTTCTTCCACTTATACTTGCTGCTTGACGCAGCTGCCAACATTGCAAATTAATTAGTAATTAGTCACTTTTTCCACACTGTCTACCTAATTTATATTATCAAAGAGATAGGGTGATTTAAAATGGATTTAACCCCGATATTTTCTAAAGCAAATTGGTGATGACCCACAACACCTTTGAAGGAGCACCAGCTGTCGGCTCCATTCCCTGCCTCTCTGCCTTTATAATTAGAGGTTTAAACTTCACTCTTATATGAATTTTTATCGGCCATGTGTGCCCACAATAGTACAGCTAATGAGAATATATAATTCAGGGCCGTAGGGAGATGGAGTGCATCCTGGCACTGTCAGGTGCAAAGCAGGAATCAGCCTTGGACAGGGCAGCAATCCATACAGTCTAGTGTGGAACTTCCTACAAATTCAGTTCCACCCAGAAATATATTATGTGGATTTTCAAATGTATTTTCTAATATTACCAGAATCAACATTTCATGGTGGTGCTGTGGTTAACACTACTGCCTCACTCCTCTAGAGTTCTAATCCTGAAACAGTTAGTGCTCTGTATTTGTGCCAATTTTCTGCAACTTCTCCAGTTTCCACCCATATCCCAGAAACTTAGTGTTAGTGTAAAGTGACCAAGTGTGTGTGACCTTTGATAGACTGCCCCATTCCACACACACACAATGCTGTCTGAATAGGTTAAGGCTTTTTGCAACCCTGTAATGGAACAAATGAGTTCAGCAAATGATGAGTGTCCAAATTAGTATTCAGAATATACAAAATGAGAAAGAAAATATTGTTTTAAATTAAACAGGTAGGCATCTTTTACTACGAGGTGTGGCAGAAAAGTAATGAGACTGGCAACACTGCAAGCGATCTGGCAACGCTGCACTGTTGTCCTTGATAGAGCACGTGTATCAGTACCCTCCCATAGCTCAGTGCGAGTTTCAACTCCTTCCGTTAACTATGTGATTTTTGTGACTGCTATTAGCGAAGTTGTGTTTTTGGTTGTGCATCACGCAAAATGGAACAGCGGAATTTGGAGCAACGTTGTGCCATTAAATTTCGTGTTAAGCTTGGAGAATCGGCAAGTGTGACGTTTGAAAAGTTAAAACAGGCCAATGGGGAACATTCTTTATCCCAAGCTCAAGTTTTTCAGGGAGGCCTTCAACTTCGAAAACCAATGAAAACATCGAACGTGTGAACACTCTTGTGAGATCAGACCGTCGTTTAACATTAAGAATGTTGAGTGAACAATTAAATTTGAACAGATTTACCGTTCATCAAATTCTGACTGAACATTTGCACATGCGAAAGGTCTGTGCCAAAATGGTGCCGAAAAACCTCACAATTGAGCAGAAGGACAATCGAAAAAACGCATTCCTGTGGTTCCCCAGTCCCCTTATTCACCTGACCTCAGTCCGTGTGACTTTTTCCTTATTCCTAAACTGAAAAATTTCCTCAAAGTACGTCATTTCGGGACTTTAGAAAACATCCAAAACAGCATGTAACGGACATGCTGAAGACCATACCGGTTGAAGACTTCCAGCGCTGCTACCAACAGTGGGAACAACGTCTCCATTGGTGTGTAGCTGCCCAAGGGAACTACTTTGAAGGGGATACCATTGATGTTTGAAAAAAATAAAAACTTTGGTAAATAAAAAATCAGTCTCATTACTTTTCTGCCACACCTATATGCATTTTTTATGTGCATATTACTACTATTATTAAAAGTGTGCTACAGAGATCCTATCAAGGGTTGGTTTCTTCTTTTGGCCAATGCTGTTGGTTTAGGCTCTAGCACTCCTGATTAAGCAGGATCTATATTAATTGAATAGATATTCGCTGTCTAAATACAGTACATACTGTAAACATTTCTTAATGTATATTTTCTAAATATCAGTACATGTAAAATATTAGGCCATGCAGATCTGTATTTTAATTCCCAGATGGACTGAAACAAATGTAATCAATGTTATATTTGAAAATGTATACATTTAAAAATTCTACAAATAGAGGCAGCCCTCTTAACAAGGTTTTATAAAAAAATAAAAAATAGAAACTGAATTGCTTCTCAATGTTCTTTCTTGCCATTTGGTCACTATCTTTGCTCACTTCATGTAGTGATTCATCACAAGTCTTTACATTAAGTCAAAAGCTTTCTCTCTAGAGATTTTTTTGCTTTGCACAAGTTAGGTCGATCTTTGCACAAGTTAATATGACATTGTGTAAAACACTTTGAGCTACATTGTTTGTATGAAAATATGCCATAGAAATAAATTTTGATGTTTTAGTTGTTGTTGTATCTCTTACAGTCATGTTTGTAATTTCACAATTCTATTATAAATTAGCACATGAAAATTAAGTCAAAATCAGGTTTCACAACAATTTCTTGAACTATGCCAAGGCCTGTTGGTACTGCAAAAGGAAAAAGGAGCATCTCTGGTAAAACATCCACTCGTCCATCCATTTCACACACTACAAATCTGTCTGAGACTTCCCATTTTTGTAGCACCTGACACAAGAAGAGAACTAATATTGGATGTGGCACCTGTCAGGGCACACATACCCATACCGGGCCAGTTCAGAGACACCAAATAACCTAACATGTCTTTGAGATGTGGAGAAAAAACAGGAGTATCTTGAGAAAAATGAACAGAAAAACATGCAGAGAATGTATGAACTCACAGATAGTGCCTAGGCCAGAATTCATACCCCACACTTTAGATCTGTGTAGCCTAACTGTGCCACCCCTACCAGAAAGGATCAGATGCCAAAACGAATCACACATTTCATGCCTGGTTACACAGTTACTAATAATTGTTTTTTACAGTGGGAGAAAACCCACACAAATGGCAGACCCTTCGCAGAAGAAGCACCTCATCATAGGTTTGAAGCCAGCAGACTACGACCGGCGAGGTAGCATCATACTACTGTACCACACTGACAATGCATTGCCTTTTGATTAAAATATGTCTTTTATCCTGCTGATTTATAGGGTTAGAAGCAAAAAGAAAATCTTATAAAAAAAATGGGATTTTCTTTTTTTTTTGAACAATGACAGCTGTGCCAGCAATGAATAAGTCATTGTATGGGAGCAGCTAGTTCTCTGAAAAAAAAAAAGCGTACATTATCTTCACAATGTCTGAAAATTTTATTTCAGAAACCAGTTATCGGATTGAAGAAGAAAGACCAGGAGGATTTTCTTTTCCCAAAGTACTTAGAGGTTCAACAAGTGCAGTTAAACGTCACATTCAACTTCTAAGAAATGTCTCAAAAAGTCTAGTAAAACCATGAAATGAAACACTCTGGAATATACAATAAGTGAAGTGCTTTGAGGAGCGGACACACACAGCTCCACTGTATGCCCTTGAAGGCTGAGATCACCTGAATACAGGAAGGACAATGTATCACATTTAGCTCATGTTTGATCTGGGCATCTAGAAAAGCCATTATACTGGGTAGAACATGTCACAGATGTGTCACAAGTCCTCACTACATTAAATACATAAATTGGTTGGAATTCAGTCACTATAAAATGTGTAAGAAACATTTCTATACATTTTTTTTTACTTTCCATTATCATGTCTTAAAGTTGAAGTAAAAGAACATACGTACAAAGTAAAAGTAACAATATACAATCTTTTGGTATTTAAGCCAGTCTTGTTAAACTGTATTTTTTGAGGGGTAATCATTTTATATAGCACCTTTTAAAGAAAGCACTGTCAAAAGCACTTTTCAGGTAAGCTTTAATATTTAATTTTTTTTGTTTTCACCGTTGCACCATTATCAGGGTAAGAGGCAGTGTCAGTTAAAACATACCAGAGACTAGATAGCACAATTGGACTTTACAATCTCCAAATCCTGATCATGTCCTTCACAAGTAAAACAAATGGAAAAAAAAACATAGTCTGCCTCCTGTTAACTACTGCTTTCGAAATTTTGCCTTGGCTGGACTCTGGTATCCTGTCCTGGTTGAGATCCTTCCCTGTATCCTATGCAGTCCTGGCTGACATCAGACACTGTGTTGAGTAAGTGCATAATTAAAGTGGACAGATGAATGGAATTAGTGAATGGGGATGTAGGGTGGACAACAAGCTGACCTCACAATAACCCTTAGATCCTTGCATCTTTTCCAGGGTGGTAGCAAAATAGAAAAACGTGAAATTTGTTACTGTTCTCTCTATAAGGAAGTCAGAACAGAGCAGATATACTCTGGATAGCAACGCCTCTTCTCCCGGGATCTGTGTGTTTTATTTTCTTCCATATCTTAAATATATGTATATGTGAGTACCCCATAATAAACTCTCACCACATCCAGGGTTGGTTCCTGCCTTGCCCACAGTGCTGCCAGGATAGTTTATGGCTACCCATAACCCTAAAATTGGATTAAGTAGGCCTGGAAATTGGGTGGGAGGAATGAGTGGACAATTACAAAGCCTGTTGGAGTTATCTCCATTGAAAACTCATATTAAAAGCCTAGATGTGAGAGCATCCAGGATGACACATATTTTTAGAAATAAAATGTTTGATGTACAATGTGGGTTGGGTGAGACTTCAAATGAGGAAGATGAGAAAATTTTAGTTAAAAGAAAAAAAACAGTTCAGTGACTATGCAGATGGAACATCCAACCACTTTGTGAATGTGCTCTTTCCAATATGGGGTTATAGCATCCGGTTCAAAAAATCAAACAGCACTGGACAGGCCGCAGCACAATCCACCCTCATTTGCACACCCACACTCTTCCAGAAAGGGACAGCTTTGAGTCATCACTTAGCCTAACAAGAACTGTGCATCTTTCAGATGTACTGAGGGATAAATGGAATCCAGCTGTTTAAGGCCAAAGCAGTTGCCTTTGCAGCCATGGGAGACATGTGCAAAGCACTCACAACTCCTAAAATTAGATCCTGCCTACATCCTTAGATATAATGTAATAATAATAAGTACAAAACATCACTTTTCTCTTTTTCTGTAAGAATGATAAATTTTAGCTGACCTCACTTTGCACTACCTCAGTGGCCTACAATTGCAGAAGACGTGAACACTGTTGCCTGGATACTGGCCTAATTTGAGCTTCTACAGGAATGCATCAGACAGAAGCCTTTCTCTGGCATAACATGTACTGTTTTCTTCAAATGTGTTCAGTTAACTGTTAAGTAACAACACCTTGGAAACTGTAATTAGCATTAGGCTATTTGTAGCCTGCAACCCTGTTCCCCACCACCCCACCCCCTTTTCTTTTCTTTTTATAGTTAAGATGTCTAGACAGACAATCACAGAGGGTACAAAAAGTTCTGAGAAAAAGCTATGCAGAGAAAGGAAAAAAATGATTCCTTTTAACCAGAAAAGGGTAAAACATTTTAAATTAGCTCCATCTCTTGTGTTCTTGTGCATATATAATGTGATGAATTTGTGAGTGAATAAACCAAAAAAGCTATGACACTTACACTGCTACATTTACAACCCTAACCCTAACCTCCACCTTGTAAAGCTTTGTATTTCATGCTATGGCATTCACTTCAAAGTAGGAAACAACCCTGGATAAAACTTCAGTCCCTTTCAGGACACACCCACAATTACTCATCCATCCATCCATCCATTTTCTGAACCTGCATAACCCAACTCTAGGTGTGTGAGGATTCATAAGGTATGCTAACATCGTGTGGCACACAGCAGGGCCCAGTCCTTAACAGGGTGCCAGTTCAGCACAGAGCACACTCGCTCATTAAACCTGGCCAGTTCACCTAACATGCAGGTTTTTGTCAAGTTGTGTAGACATGGAGAGAATATGTAAATTCCACACACATTGTAACAGAGGATTCCATCCCAATACTCCGGAGAACCGAGGCAACAGCTATAACCATTGTACCATCATTGTTACTTTATATAGTACATTATTAACAACACTTTGTCTTGTCTTTTTTTAAGAATATAAAAGGCAAACTTAGATTAAAATTGAACTTTAAAGCAATAGTTTGTACATTGGGTTATGGATGTGAAATAGTCCTGAAGTAAAGCCTAACAGAAAATCTCTACAAACACAGCAGTACAAACATAGGAATGCATGTATGAGAAGAGTATTTTGAATGCTGATTAAAGGGCTCACTAAGAACCCCTTTATTATTAGGAAATAATCACCAGTGAAAGTAATTTACGTAATTTGAATTCTTCCCAAGACTAATCCCTATGAAGAGAGAGAGAGAGAGAGAGAGAGAGAGAAGCTCTTAATCCCTTTTTTCACTGCGGCATAATAGGAGATGCTGTCATTGACGTCTTATCTATCAGTTCATTACAGCTTAAAGCAATTGTCATCAAAGACATTAAACTGCATGGTGCTTTCTAAATGCTAAGTGTAACTGTAAAGTGTATATGCATTTTTGCATTGCATATACAGTATACATTTACACAGGACTACATATTTATCTCAACATGTATATAACATTACTAAATACACAAAGTGTTTATCCAGTGTAAAGGTGGGACAAGAATTGCAATGATTTTTTGATTGTGCTCAACAAGCTGGGATGCAATCAGCCCAGGTAGCATGCTAGTGACAACAGATAGGGGGCACTAAGCTCCAAAACTAAATATGCGGCCCCGAGACAGTTACTACTCTGGCAGCAAAGAAAACTCTGGGACACTGTGAGGATGATGGGAAGCATGCCTAAAATTCAACATGCCATTAGAAACAACAGGGAGACATGACTTTATACAGGTGGCCCTGCTCTATGTTCTTAGTGGCCAGGGGTTTGCCTGGTTCTTTAACAGTAGGCAGTGGTCCAGATTTGCTGGGTCACCTGAGACCACTAGGTAAGGCTCACAGCACCAAGTTTTCTAAACTTGTCCTGACACCATAAGCTAGTTTGGTTTCACCCAAGGTAAAGGCCCTCCTGGGCATATGTCTGTTGAACTAAACATCAAGAAGAGACCTGGTCAGGAGTTCACCTGGTGGGAGAAAGAGAGGTCAAAATTGAGAGAAAGGCGAAGAAGTAGTGAGTGGGGGTATAAATAAAAGTACAGCAAGGCAGGCAGGTGGACCAGCCACCCCACCTGCTAGGCAGGGAGGAAGTTCTGTTTAGTTAAGTCCAGAGGGATATACAATTCATTATTTTGCCCCTATCATTTTTGTATCCTGTAAACTCTGTAACCTCCTGTTTATTAAATTTCATGTTATTGTGAATACCTTTCTTTTTTATATATATATATATATATATATATATATATATATATATATATACAGTATATTTGGCATCCTTGGTTTTTATTTGGGCTTGGGGTCTCCTGTGTTTATAGCTCACTGCATATATGTGTATATACACATTTATGTACAGGTGTATTGTGTGTGTATATATCTATCCATCCATTATCCATCCTGCTATATCCTAACACAGGGTCACAGGGGTCTGCTGGAGCCAATCCCAGCCAACACAGGACACAAGGCAGGATCAAATCCCTGGCAGGGTGCCAGCCCACCGCAGTGTGTGTATATAATATATGTTTATTCACATATGCAAGTACTATACCTTTTATATCTGTGTTTCAAAATGTACACAGCATATGCATACATGTTTGAAATGTATGTAAATTTGTTTACAGTGCTATAAACTGTATTTGTATGTGTTTGTGTGCGCAAGTGTAATGTACATGTGCCTATCTATCTATCTATCTATCTATCTATATATATATATATATATATATATAAATAAACTGTATATCTATGGAATGTGTGCAAGTAAAACTATATAATGTAAGTGTGCAGACCTGTACTGTTTGTGTATGTATACTGTACATCGTGCATCTGTGAATATACACAAACATGCTACATACAGAACATATTGCTACAGCATACACAGTGCCTAAGTAAATAAACACATTATATAAATACACGCGTTAATGATACTTCATAAGTATGAGTGATATCATTTTCAAAAACATATAGGGAATAATTAAGAGGACACAAAATTACACTTAACAAGGAGTGCTAAAAATATGTGAGCACAGCACAAATTAATAAAACAATTCAGAAAAGAAACAGTAATCAATTTCTTAAAAATCTGAAGGGAGCATAGATAATTATTTTCCCAAAATATTTTTAAAATAATCTACAAACAGATTTCTCCTAAATCCCCATAAATGGTTTTATGTCTATCACTATTTCATTCAGCGCTCACTGGACCGTCTGGAAAGTGAAATACAGCAAGAAAGCAGCAGCAAGTCCTACCGCCCAGCTTTACACATCTTAAGCACTATTACAGCCAAGACTCAAAAGGGCCTATTTATATACCTCAATAGGCATCTCCATGTATTAAAACAGCAAAGTAAGAGCAGCAAAGAGAGACATCTTACCTGATATGCACAGTTTTCTTGGTGTACCATCTCAGTGCATCATAGAGGATGCAGACAGCGTTGTCCGGAATGATCTTAGACGCTGCTCTTTGCTATGATTTACTGCAGCTAAAAGGAGAGGAGCTTTAAGTGCTCTCTCTCTGAATTCCACACGCACACACACTCACAGATGAGTGTGCACACCAACGTACTCTCACTCTGACTGTCTGCAAGGCAAGATTCCGTCTACAGATTAAAATGGTTGCTGGTTGTGTTGCGGCTGCAGCTCGCACTGCTACAACCTGCGCAATGGCAGAGTGTATCTCCAAGGGGGACTGAGAGAAGCAGGGTGGGAGGGAGGTAGATAAACACACACACACACACACAGTGAGGGAGGGAGTGAGCTTTAATACGATCTGTCTGGCCATACCATGGGGGAGGGGAGTCGGCCCATCACTAACACAATCAGCCAATTATACTATAGTCAGTGAGGGAGAGAGGGAGCGGGAGCAAGAGATCAAGTCTGAGATGGGTGTGACCTTCTGGTGCCCAGGAGAGACAAGCAGAGGGGGAGAGAGAAGGGAGAGCTCAGTCAAGTGGAAAAGTCTCAGGGCTCACATAAAAAAGGGGGAATGTTTAGGCTGAACAACTTGCTTCCACCAGCCAAAAAATGCCACTGGGCCACATTCGCTTCCCTGATAACTCTTCAACCTGTAGCATTTAAACATGTCTTGGGAAGGGAACGGTATTTTATTCTGAATAGAAATATTTTTCTATTTGCTAAGGATTTAGCTCCAATAAAAAATGATGTGATGGCATAATAGTCATCAGTAAAATGACGTGAAATTCATCATGCTGAACACTTTTCAGTAAATCCCTGAAAAGTCAACTCCATATGTGACTATTAGGCTGCTGCCACACAAACACAACAGAAAAAATGTTTGGTTGCATACTTCACTTCTCTAAAGTCCACTCATGAATTTTCTGAATCTGCTTTGTCTCTTATAGGGTTATAAAGCAAGCCAGAAGCTATCCCAGCATTATCATACACAAATATAGCAATCAGCCTTGGAAGGAATGCTGCTTGTCTGTCACATAGCTGATACTCCCTCACATAAACAAGTTAGGCTAACCTGTATGTCTTTGGAATGTGGGGAGGAAATCAGTGCACTCAGTGGAAATCCACACAAACACAGGAACAAATACCAGCCTTCATACAGCCAGTGACCAGGCTTGAAATCAAAAATGGATTCCTGCAGCTGGTGTGTGGCAACATTACTAAAAATTGTCAAGTGATTCAAATAAAGAAGAACAGTAGTATTATTAAGGTAAGAGAATCTTAACCAAAAAAGGGAGATGAACTAGAAGTTTAAGTGTAGAAGATGCTGTTGTAAGCATGGAATTAGAAGGTTAAGAATAAGATGTTCAATAGCAACCATATCAGCAAAGCACATTAATTTAGAGTTTGTTGTCAGAAGACAAACTGTGAAGATCCCTGTGACACTGGTGTGCAGTTTTTGGATTGTCTGTTTTCTGTTGCCTTTATCAGTGGGAAGTGAGTTCCATAGGACTCACCATAGCCATTGATTAGTTCAGCTATGGGTTTAAACGACTAATACAAGCTAGAATAACTAATTGCAAGAGAATCACTTCATGTCGAATTTAATACTATACTACTGGGAGGATATGATGGCAAATCAACCAGACACTATGAAGAAAAATAGCTGCCCAGGTTATTTAGGATTTATAGGATTTCATTGTTCAAAGCCCATGCTAATGCGTGTGTGCTCATGAGTCATGGAAAATAGATACCTGAAAAAAATAAAAAGTTTAATTTCTTATTTTCTTTTGTAATGGGCTGGCCCCCTATCCAGGTGTCATTCCTGCCTTAAGCCTGATGATTACTAGGCTAGGCCAAGCTACCCTGTGGCCCTGCTCATGTTCCAGATTTCCAAGTGGGTTAAGAAAATGGATGGATAGTTGGTTTAACTTCCTTAAGTTTTCTTTTATTTTGTGGTTCTCCTTTGAGTGCTACTCTTTTCCTCCCACATTCCCAAAGATGCGATTTTCAGTTTAACTGGTGGTTCCATATTGACCTCAGTATGAGTGTTAGTGTGGGTGTGTGAGTGACCAGATCCTGTGATAAACAGGCAGCACCTTGTCCAGAGCTGGTCCAGACCTTGCATCCACTGCGACTGGAATAGATTTTGGGCCCTCTTAACGTGGGTTAAAGAATATTATTTTATGTTATGTTAGAATTGAGCAGACCACTTAGGCAATCAAACTTGCTTGGTAAGGTAATAGCTGTCCTGCTATCTGATCCAGGTATTTTTTGTTAAATCTATCAAGGTTTCTTCAACTACATGATTCAGGAGTTTGTTCCTGATTTCTATAATCTGTTGTGTGAAGAAATTCTTCATTGCTTACAATGAAGGTCTGTAGGAACAGTATGGTTGCCAGTTATGTAAATTCTGTTTGGGGGGTGCAGCATATTTAAGTCTATGAGAGAGGTACCTTATGAATTCTATCCCGCTAAGCACCTTTGCAATGTCAGCAGGTTCTGACATATCTATATCTAAATCCTATAACAAATCTCACCCTGGTCTAACCCTAATTATAAAGTACGGAATGAGAGTGATTTGCAGATCTTTGAGCTCCCATAGCTATCCTTAAAATCAACTAGGGGGCTTCGCTCGCCAACCTCCGTTTTTGTTTTTCCGGATACACACTTTTAAGATTTTTTTTTCTTTTAATTGTTGCTATTTCATTAGTTTCACTTTTATTTTCAAACTTCTGTAAAAACAATATTTGGAATCTTTCGAGTCCCAATGTGCTGAATCTTTTTAATGCGGTCAGTGAGACATGTGTTTAATGACTCTGAACCATAATTCAGGATAGGTTTCTCTGTTTGGAATTTCAGCACAGACAAAATGATCTACATCATCAGCAGTTAATAATTTTATTTGCAAAGTAACCAGTAAATGCATGTGAGGTAAACTCTGTTTTTGAAATTCTCTTGACTTAAACTTCAAAGCCTTACAATATTTACATACTTCTGACATAATACCTATGTCCATATATTCAATCTCTATTCGCCTTTTCGTTATTTCTCCAAGTAATAATTTCTCTTTCTTTGCGCTAATGCGATGTTTACTTTTTTTGTTTTGATACTGTCGTTGTTTGCTGCTTTCATATTCTGTATCTTCCTCTGCATGTGTTTCGCACCTACAATTTTTTTGAGTCTTTTGAATTCCAGTATTCATTATCTCTAACCTGCTCTACATGTGTTTGGCCCCCTTGTTTTTTAATCTCTTTATGACATTTTACTTTGTTTTCTACTCTGTCTTTTATTTCTGACCTCACTTTATCCTGCTTTTGTTTCAATGACACCTGGTCTGTGGTGATTATTTTCCCTTTTTCGAGTAATAATTTCCATTTGTTTGCGCTACTGCAATCTTTACTTTCTTTTTTTTATATGTTCTAATTTTCCCACTTTCATATTCTTTAACTTTCTCCATATGTGTATCGCGCCAAGGTTTTTTTTATTTTTGAGCCTTTCGAATTCCACTGCTATCATACTCCATTGCTATCAATCTGCTCTGCATGTGTATAGCGCCAACGTTCGGATTGGACATGCCTTTTTTTCAATTCCACTTGTTCTGGGCTGATAATTACTTTCCTTATTTTCTGAATTTGCACCTAGATTATTCTTTTTCGTTTTTGTCTCTCCAACGCTTTTGAGTCTCTTTTCTCCGCGCTGCTTTCTTCTTCGCTTAGTCGTCTACATTTCATTTATAACGTATTGTCCTTATACGCTTTATATGCGCTGAGAGCCCTGGATCTGTGTGTGCTCAAAGCCAAAACACGACTGAGTGTGTTGCTGCCCGTGCTCTTATTTGGTTGTAAGTAGGGCGTGTCTTGCAAGAATCTCATGTTCTATGTCATCGTGAGACGGTCCTGGGTCAATCTCTTGGCACAAAGTCTCATGTTTAAGGTCCCCACAAGATGCTCTGTGGCCAATCTCTTTAGTCTCGTGGGTCTTTTAAATGTCTTCCGTGATCTTAACGTGAAGATCACATCTCATCGCCCTACTGTTTCTCTCCAGGATTTTTATTTTATAATAGAGAGGTGTGAAAATACTAAATGTGTTTCCAGTAGGGATGCACCGAAATGAAAATTCTGGGCCGAAAACGAAACCGAAATTTTTGGATGCACTTGGCCGAAAACCGATACCGAAACCGAAAATGGCTTCATTAAAAAACATGTTTAAAATATTTTCTTTTTGTTTGTATTAAAAAAACTACAAATTAATTAAGCAATCAAACTTTTATTGATAATAAATAACAGTAATAAGGCTGTTTAACAATAACAAAACTAAATAAAATTTCTTTCTGTAACAAAATTGTGCAAAAAAAATGCTAGCTGCTTTTTTACTTCAATTTTAAATTACTGTACCAAACAACAGTGCACAAACAGAAGAAAAATAAATAAATCCAACCTCTTACTGTAAACAACATAACTATACACACTAAATTGGTCTGCTTTTAATTTAAGCAAAAGAAGCAGGTTTATCTTTATGAACAAAAGTTTTTCAGTTTTCTGGCTGAAGACACAGTTCCTCTTCTCATGAAGAACATACTGCACTGAATAAAATCACTCAGTCTGTGCTAGCTTTTAGTGCCTTTACGAATTGTGCAAAATATTACCTGCATTAAACGTTTTACTTCAATTTTAAATTACTGTGCAAAACAACATTGCAATAACAGAATAAATAAATCAAACCTTTAACTGTAAACAACATCAAATTAGGCTGCTTTTATTTTAGCAAAAGTGGCAGATTTCTCTTTATGAACAAAAGTTGTTCAGCTTTCTGGCTGGAGAGACGATTTCTGTTCTCATCAAGAACATGAGATGCTGCACTGAATAATCTCTCACTGTCTGTGCTGGTGCTTGGGGCAGATAAGTACTTGCGCGCAGTCCATGCAAGCAAAGGAAAGCGATCTTTGTTCGCGCGCCAGTAGTCAAGTGGATTGTCACTTCTGCCAATGGGTAGTTCAGCTAGATAGGTTGCTACTTCTTGTGAGGCTGCGCTTGCTCTTACACCGCTGTGGGTTGGGACGCTTTCCTGTAAAATTTCGTCAAACATATCAGAAAGCGAAGGAATGTGCGCCTCATCACTTGTACGTGACCGTTTCTCAGGCACAGTTTGCTCTGTTCTCCCCGTCGCGGCTTGTGCTTCACCAGAGGTTTCAAGAGCCGTAAGCTCTGTTTGCACCATTTCGCGTACATCCTGCCTTTTCTCATCGTCAAAGTAATGGTCTTTAAAGCGTGGATCTAATATTGTTGCAATGCCGTAAAGAGGGTTGGACTCAATGTCTTGGAAGCGTTTGTTAACAGCCTCCAGTAGAGTTTTTTTAGCTGTTTTTACGCCATGATCTGTTTCCGCCTCTTTTCCAAGCAGGCGCTTCAGTGCTGCGATCAGTGGAATAACTTCAGCAACAGACGCTTGAGCTGAGCTTATTTCCTTGGTTAACTGTTCGAACGGGGCGAGAAGAGAGACAATGTTTTCCACCAACATCCACTGATGTGCACTCAAAGTTGCTGGCAGGTCGTGATCTGTCATGTATGCAGCTAAAACCCGCTTCTGTTCAAGTAATCCTTGCAACATATAGTATGTACTGTTCCAGCGAGTGGCCACATCTTGCTGTAGTCGTTTTGTTGGCATCCCAAACTGTTTTTGCAAATCTTGTAGTCTGGAATAAGCAAGCGGAGAATGCTTAAAATGTCCCACAATTTTTCTCCCAGTTGCTGTGATTTCTGATATGCTCCGCTGACTAAGCACTCCCTCATTCACAGCCAACTGCAGCGTGTGTGCCATGTAAGGTATGCTCTTTAATCCACTGTCATCCATAGCCTTTATCATGTTCCGTGCATTATCTCTCACAATCACATGCACTTTAGACTTGTCTATGTTCCAAGTTTCAAACATGTTAGCCAAAGCATCGGATATTGCTGCTGCAGTGTGTGAGCCGACAAACTCCTGTGCATGAAGCAGAATGTTTTGCAATTTAAACTCCGCGTTTATCCACTGCGCTGTCAAACTGAGCATGCTAGTTGGACTAACGTCAGAGCTCCATATGTCTGTGGTAAAACTTAGAGCAGAGATATCTGTGGTCATGAGCTCATGAACATGTTTTGCAACACGGTCATACATTTCAGGTAGAGAGGTCTCTGCAAAATACAGTCTGCTTGGCAGTGTGTAACGCGGCTCAATGTGGTGTATTAGCCTACGAAATCCGATGTCCTCCACGACTGAAAACGGCTCGTCATCTAAAGCAATGAATTCCATTACTTTCTCTGTTATGTCACGTGCTTTAGCACTGTCATTTGCAAATTTCTTAATTTTTTCGAAAACTGTGGCAACCGAGGGTGTTGATGTGCTAGTTGGCTTAGTTTTAACCAACGTTGTTTGACGGTATTCCTCAAATTCAATTGCGTGTCTTGACTTAAGGTGGTGTATTAAACCTGTAGTCGAAAATGTCTTTGCTGTTGAACCCCCTCTTGAAACTTTTGCAGAGCAAATGTTGCATATTGCAACTTTGCTGTCCTCATCTGAAACTTTGAAGTGCTTCCAAACCGCCGACATACTCCGTGTTTGATGCGTAATGACAGCGCGAACGAGACGGGAGGATGGGAGAGGCGTGGCGACAATTTCGGCTTTTATTTTCGGCACTTTCTTACGTTTCGGCCGAAACCGATAATGCTATTTCGGCCGAAAATTTTCGGCGGCCGAAATTTCGGTGCATCCCTAGTTTCCAGTTGCAATTTTATCAGGTCAGCAGGGTCCTAATTATCCTAATTAACAGCAACTGCAAAAATGTGTTCCTAAAATTGACCAATGTATTATTTGCTCAAATGTATTGTTTGCAAATTGAACTGCTAAAGTTGCTTTGCACATCTGACTTTCTGTAGTACTCATTCTTATTGTAAACAGGTGAGATCTGCTTTGTGTGGTGTGTCAAAAGCTCAACATGCTGTCAGCTCCTGGGGGGCAGCAAAGGTTCTTAGTGACCAATGAAATAGCAAAAGGCTATTAAAAAAATAAATAAATATAAAATTAATAAGCACTTTCTAGATACCGCCAGCATATGCACTAGCTCCTGACCAACCTATAATTTAATTAAATGGGCTTAAAAAGGGGTTGGATGTATTTTGTTAGGGTCTAGAAAAAAGATTGCTCAGGTTCCGATATATATCATTAATTTAGTACAAAAAAACATGATCACACATCATATCATGTTACAAGGCAATGCATTCTCCTTGCAAACAAAGACCCACTTATCTGCGATACTCAATACTGATTAACTGGCGAACAGTTCAGATCATAATAGTCCAATTTCATCTTCACTTACTGAGCTCACAAGTTAAGCTCACCTAACTGCCCTTTTGCAGTAGAAAAAAAGGGATACATTTCTTAACAATCTTGAACTGGCTCCAATTTCTACCGACTTTGTGACTAATGTACCCCAGTAGACTTAATGAGCTCAAAGCCAATCAATGCTTTCCTGGAACATATTTTTTCAAAGAGACAGTGATCACCTGTAGTTATACATTTCAGGCAATGCAATATGTCTCCATAGACAGAGCATAACTGAAAAAATAGGATGCCTGTGTTGCCTGCTGCAAGATGAGATATATTGTATCTAGCATTAAAAATGTATTCTAAAAGAAATTAAACAATGGAAACATTAAAAGTAGGGTTACTCAGTTCCTGTGGATGCAAAATTTTGCTTCTGCCAATCAGAGGCTTTAGATGGTCTCCTATCTCTATTAAATATACTTTTATTTCTTAAGATTTACTTTTATTGTTTCAGTCCAGGAATTCACAAAAGATTGTTTTGCCATTTTATAGTATTTTACCAAAAGAGAGAAATAACACAAGTAGCTTCCCCTTTTCAGCATTCATTTTCATTTGCAATGGTGTTAAGGATCAGGGTGGCAGCCTCACAGCCTAAGAGTCATGGCTTCAAATATTGGCCAAGCCACTATCTTTGTGAAGTCTGCATGTCCCAGCAGTCTACTTGTTTTTAATTTTTTACTTAATTTGTTTTGATCCACCTTTTTTGGACTGTTTGTCATGTTAATTGTATATAATATGATAATTAGTAAATAGTGCTACAAATTAAAATGGATGGCAAAAAAGAGCAGCAACTGTAGGCCCACTACTATGTTTTCGTTTAAAAACGCAAGTATTAGTCTCCATTATTACCTATTGTCCACACTACCTTGGCATTTTTAATTTGTGAGAAAGGAGACAATACACTTTCCAGAGCTACATATGTCTGAAAACACAGCCTTACTGTTGTGGTGTGGACAGTTGACAATGCAGATCTTTTAAAACACAGACTCTAATTGTGTTCTCAATTGTTCGTGCCTATTACATAGCCCTTCCCTGATTGGATCCTGCTCATTACAACATCTCATTCCCTGACTGGTCAAAGTCCTGCGCTGTAAATACTACGCCCACATGGCTTCTTCCTAAAACACCTGTCCCAAATTTCTCCAGTCTGTGTGTTTTAAGCCACCTACAGGGTTTCAAGAAAAGAGCAAAAGATACTGAACAAAAGATGACACTGAGAAAATAAAAAACCCAAAATTACTGCTATCCATTCAGGAGATTAGTAACACAAGATACATGAAGCTTAATAATTAAATTTGCACGTGGAAACAGACAGACACACACGTAAATCACCACCGTTATGGGGCTCCATACATTTTGAGAAGTGTCTCTGTCTGCTACAATATCTTTCTGTTATTTTAATTATTGCATCACTAAATGACGCAACAGCAGAACACTGAGTTTAGATAAGAATTGTGGTCTGTGGATATACAATGAGTTAAAACAATGCGGCTATTTTGTCATTGCATATTTCCAATTAAAAGGTAATGTTAAATTTCTTTAGTTATTTGTTTAGATAGGCAGTCAGAAGGTATATGTTGTGGTGCAGCCTTGTCTGTGCTTTACTGGTGTTGTTAAACAGATTTGTTGATTTTGGTATTTTGAGTAGTGAAATCTGCATCTCCTTTGGCAACTTGTTATCAGGTCTCTTAAGGGCAGTCCTTTTGATGGAGTGTGACACCCTGTTTACTTCAAATACATATTTTGCAGTTTATATTTTCGTGACTATAGCTGCCAATTCTTTCAAGCTTACATCGACTCCAACACTATCGTTGTAATACCAAACAACAGAGAGCACACACCGCACTTACAACAACATACTGTTCATGTTTACTATTTGTTCATTGATGCTGTCAAATGTCAATATACTGTATAACCTGATGCTACAGAAAGGTTTTTCCCTTGCAACAGGTTATGTTTATTTTTAAAATAGGCAATGTGGTCTCTGCACAAATGACACACAAAGTTTTTTTGGAGACTTTTCATCATAAACAGAAGCTTACTGTCTGTCAGATCAGGTTAACGAGAGCACCCATGGTCTTTGCAGTTCAAAATCACCACTCCTGCTTTGAGTGCGGAGGCACTGGATTGGTTTAGAAATGTGACACTCAGTGAGCTATCAAATTTTTCCCACCCAGTTTTAAGCAAAATTAATTCATTAATTCAAGACATATACTGTATATAATATGCCTGGCTACAGGTAGACTACTATTTACCACACATTTTAGCAGAGAGCTCAAGAAGAAGATCATGAATATATATGTCTGTCACAGATGCTGAGAAAGAAAGATCATGACACAAGGTATCTCTCTATTAATAATTTAGAATAACTGCCAGACAACATAAAATTAAAAAAAGTAATAAACATAAAAAAAAAATCATCAAAACTATTGTCTATATCCACTTATTCCAGATCAGTGTTATGGACAAGTAGAAGCTTTCACAGTAGGAGTCAAACCTAAGTGATACAACACTATGGCACAGTCGCATGGTATATCTCTGGCTTGTAGGGAATCTAGAGTTCTTCTCACAAGAATATAGGAAAAGCATGCACATTTCTCACAAGTGAAACCACAACTGAAGCAGCTCAAAAATGGTATCAAGTGGCAACAAAGTTATATTCTAATTTTATTTGAGACAAAGGGTATCCATGTATCCCAACTGCTTTGTTACACCTCATCGGAACTGGTTTTACTGAGTTAATTTATCTATGTGGTCTAGATAAAAAATAATGTGAGAAAAAATTGTTATATAAAAACTGTTTTCCAGGTTAGCATTTTGCAGGATGTGAAATGTCTCACATTAGGTAAACAACACTTAGAGGTAGGAGACAGTTGTGGGAAACCGGATACTAATACATTAGGATATCCTGCAAAGCCTAACGCTCCTTGGGAACTGATGTTGCACGTTACCAACACATTGTTTATGAGCTGCTCATCTGCATCAGTGCTCTTGGTGGTAACCTCAGAGCTTTGTAGCTAAGCAACTGCCATGTTTTACATTTCAAAGCCTTTAGTACTGGAAATTCATATGCTTGATATGCAGATGCCAACAAGTCACACAATTCCAGCTCCTTATAGCCTGTTATTTTGGGAAGTTTGGGATACTTATTGTCTGAATTCAGTCCTGTTATTTAGTCAACTATGAACTCATAGTCTGATATTTCCCTATTCTTGAATTTCCTATTAGCTCTTTCACTTTCATTACATAATTTGTTAGCAGACCCTCACAACAGAGCCCGTATGTTCATTTCTGACTGGGATTACTTCAGCTGAACTTTACCTTTCTTGGACATTTTACATGGATCATTTTACACTTACAGTATAAAACACTCTGTTTATTTGTCATAGATTTACAGTAGGCCTATTTATTCATCCTATCCATTTTATTACTCCAACTCACCCCAATAACAAGGCATCCTTAAAAGAGAGGAATTATACAGTAGATCTCTTTAGAATAATACTAAATGCCTTGCACCCTGTTACTGCTGGGATAGACTTCAGCCCCTCGCTTCTGTCCTCAGGGGAATAATGATTATATGATCCAGAGCATCACTCCATATTTGCCCACTCAAAAGTACTCTTTTCAAGTGGGTAGGTTATCTATTTTTTAAATAACTAACTCAGGGGGTGCCCACACTTTTTTGGCTTGCGAGCTTCTTTTAAAATGACCAAGTCAAAATGAACTACCTACATTAAAAATGCTATATATACACTGAGTATCAGAGGGTAGTAATGAGTTAAATTTACTCCATTACATTTACTTGAGTAACTTTTTAAAACAATTGTACTTCTAAGAGTAGTTTTACTGCACCATACTTTTTACTTTTACTTGAGTAAATTTGTGAAGAAGAAATGCTACTCTTACTCTGCTACATTGGGCAACACTGAAATCGTTACTTTTTTTCCATTCGATAAAGTCTGACAGACAATTTTCAATCTACTCTGTGTAGCGTATGCTGTCAAGTTGCGCACACACCTTCCATTGTGTCTCCAGCTCTGACACGAGGTTTTGGATGTTCCTCAAATCAAGGCGCTGCAGCTTTGAGGACAGATGTTGCATTTTTCATTTGAAAGCATTAACTGAGCTAATCATATTGACCATGATTTTATCTTTTCCTTGCAGCTGTAAATTAAGCTCATTCAACATGTTGGTCAGATCGGAAAAAAAATGTCAAGTCTAGCGGCCATTGATCTTTATTAAGTTGCTTGTATTCTGCATGTTTAATGACAAAGAGAAACTCCTTTTTCTCCGGCCAGGGGACTTGAAATCTCAGCAGGAATTTCTCTCTAGCATTCTGCCTCAACGAAAGTATGTTTTATCATCTCTCCATCTTAGAAGGACTTCTTATGCTTAATGATGGAGTGACTCACCTGGAACGATGCTTCGGTGTGTCTGCCTTTGCTTTTGAACTCAGCCGAGTGAAAAATGACGGCTGTCCGATTAACTGCTATTTTAGTTCCCTCTCATTTCTCTTTCTCAGATCGGTTTTCGGAAGGAAGTCAGTTTCATAGTTTTTATGAACAGTTCGAAAGTGCCTTTCCACATTTTCCTTCTTTGGAATAGCAATGATAGATTGACAGATCAGACAAACGCACTTCGGTTGTGACATTGTGAGAGAAAAAAATCCTCTTCCAATTCCACATCAAGCCCATAAACAACACATTTTTTAAATCCCTTCTTTAATCGATATAAATTGGAAGGCTCACTAGATCACTTAGATAGCCGGAGTTCTGCAGTAGCTCGCGCGTTTGATCGTACGTGCGGGATGACCAGTGTGTTAGAAGAAAAGAGATCTCAGACTGGCCGCCCTGTATGTCAATGAAGTGGCAAATTCCGTAGGGAGGATATATGATAGACTAACATTTAAAAACAAATTTTTTTTGAACGCGATCTACCTGCACTACCTTTCCAATCTACCGGTCGATCGCAATCGACGTATTGTGCACCCCTGAACTAACTGAAGTATCTGCCATTGCCCGGGCATATTTGTAGAATGGGTTAAGTAAAGGAAGCAAAGGTTAGGTTTATGAATTTTTTTTTAAATAGTCACCCCATTGTTATTACTAATTGCCCATTTCTGTCATTTACACTGCCTCTCTATCAATGTCTCTGCTCTTGTGAGTCTAGAATTTGTTCTTTTGGGTCTGTTTGGGTTCCAGAATTGTGATAACTTCTTGCTGGGTTGTACAGTCATGGCCAAAAGTTCTGAGAATGACACAAATATAAATTTTTGCAAAGTTTGCTGCCTCAGTTTTTATGATGACAATTTGCATATACTCCAGAATGTTATTAATTGCAAAGTCCCTCTTTGACATGAAAATGAATTTAAACCCATTTCCACTGCATTTCAGCCCTGCCACAAAAGGACCTGCTGACATCATTTCAGTGATCCTCTCGTTAATACAGGTGAGAGTGTTGATGAAGACAAGGCTGGAGATCACTCTTTTCATGTTGATTGAGTTAAAATAGAGAGGTTCAGTTGTTGTGAAGAAGGCTTCAGGGAGCCTAAGAAAGTCCAGCAAGCACCAGGATCGTCTCCTAAAGTTGATTCAGCTGCGGGATTGGGGCACCACCAGTGCAGAGCTTGCTCAGGAATGGCAGCAGGCAGGTGTGAGTGCATCTGCACGCACAGTGAGGCGAAGACTTTTGGAGGATGGCTTGGTGTCAAGAAGGGCAGCAAAACAGCCACTTCTCTCCAAGAAAAACATCAGGGACAGACTGATATTCTGCAAAAGGTACAGGTATTGGACTGCTGAGGACTGGGGTAAAGTCATTTTCTCTGATGAATCCCCTTACCGATTGTTTGGGGCATCTGGAAAAAAGATTGCCAATTTGCCAACAGATGTGTCAACAAATAATTCAGCACTTTCATAACAATGTTCTCCAAAGAAAAATTGGTAGGATTTTGGGCATTAATAAAAGACTAAAAGAATCTGGTCAGTTTTCAGTGAATAAAGGGCAAGACAGAAAACCACTCCTGAATATGCATGATCTCCAATTCCTCAGACGTTACTGTCTAAAAAAACATTGTGCATCTGAAATGGCTATCATGATATGAGGTTGGGAATACTTACGTAAAACTTTGTCAGCCATTTGCTGCTATGTTCAAAGATGCAAGTTAAGGCTTTACTATGCAAAATAGAAGCTATACATCAACACTGTCCTGAAGTGCGACTGACTTCTCTGGGCTCAGTCTCATCTACAGTAAATGGAAAGTAGCAGAATGGAGTCATGTTTTGTGGTCTGACAAGTCAAAATTGGAAAAACTAACCAATGTACTCTCCAGGCCAAAGTGAAAAAGGACAATCCAAGCAGTTATCAGCATCAGGTCCAACAGTCAGTTTCTATCATAGTGTGGGGTGTGCCAATGCCCATGACATCTGTGAAGGTAAAATTATTACAGAAATTATGTCATCCAAACACTGGCTTTCCCAAGGGACATCTAGGCATTATCCAGGAGGGGCAACAGCAAACCACAATTTGCCTGCATAAGCACAGTGAGGATATGAGATTGTCCTGCCTGCAGTGCTGACTGATTGACAATGCATGGTAAATTATAAAGAGCAATATATGACCATCAAGGCTCTATACAGTTACACAGCTGAATATCTGCATAACGGAGAAATTTGGGGAAAATTACTGCTTACTAAACCTAACCAATGGGTAGCTTCAGTGCTTAAACACTTATTAAGTATTAATAATAGAAATGGTGAGTTACACAGAAGTAAACACTCAAGTATCCCAACTTTTTTAGAATATGATGAAGTCATCAGATCTAACATGAGTTTATATTTTCAAAAATCAATTAATTTCATAATGTAAAACATCAAATAATGTCTTGTTGTAGTGTTCTCAGTATACAGTAGTACATTTGAATAGAATTTACATATGACTCATTTTGTTTTCATAAGCATTGTCCGTACCATCCCATCATTTCTGGACTGGGGATGAGTTTAAAAGTGCAATGGCCCCAGCACTGATCTCTAGGGACAGCACTTTTAGCACCATTTGAAAAAAAACTCCTCACACCATATCTTTCCTTTGCTTGATGTGTTAAAGCCAATTTTGCATCCTAAACACAAAACAGATAGATAGATAGATAGATAGATAGATAGATAGATAGATAGATAGA
>JANRMT010062854.1:70047446-70084897 GCA_026402145.1 Polypterus bichir lapradei | reverse complement strand
AGATAGATAGATAGATAGATAGATAGATAGATAGATAGATAGATAGATTATTAATCCCAAGAGGAAATTCACATACTCCAGCAGCAGCATACTGATAAAAACAACATTAATTAAAGAGCAATAAAAATGCAGTGCAAGTTAAAAAATACAAGGTGGAGAGTGCGAGGCAGGTATAACAGACATCCATCCATCCATTATCCAACCCGCTATATCTTAACTACAGGGTCACGGGGGTCTGCTGGAGCCAATCCCAGTCAACAAAGGGTGTAAGGCAGGAAACAAACCCCGGGCAGGGCGCCAGCCCACCACAGGGAACACACACACACCCACACCCACACACACACACTAGGGACAATTTAGAATCGCCAATGCACCTAATCTGCATGTCTTTGGACTGTGGGAGGAAACCGGAGCACCCAGAGGAAACCCACGCAGACACGGGGAGAACATGCAAACTCCATGCAGGGAGGACCCAGGAAGCGATCCCGGGTCTCCTAACTGCGAGGCAGCAGCGCTACCCACTGCACAACCGTGCCGCCCCTATAACAGATAGTAACTTTGTATAATGTTAACATGTACCCCCCAGGGTGGAATTGAAGAGTCACATAGTGTGGGGGAGGAACAATCTCCTCAGTCTGTCAGTGGAGCAGGACAGTGACAGCAGTCTGTCGCTGAAGCTGCTCCTCTGTCTGGAGATGATACTATTCAGTGGATGCAGTGGATTCTCCATGATTGACAGGAGCCTGCTCAGCGCCGGTCGCTCTGCCACGGATGTCAAACTGTCCAGCTCCATGCCTACAACAGGGCCTGCCTTCCTCACCAGTTTGTCCAGGCGTGAGGCGTCCCTCTTCTTTACGCTGCCTCCCCAGCACACCACTGCATAGAAGAGGGCGCTCGCCACAACCGTCTGGTAGAACATCTGCAGCATCTTACTGCAGATGTTGAAGGACGCCAGCCTTCTAAGGAAGTATAGTCGGCTCTGACCTCTCTTGCACAGAGCATCAGTATTGGTAGTCCAGTCCAATTAATCATCTAGCTGCATTCCCAGGTATTTATAGGTCTGCACCCTCTGCACACAGTCACCTCTGATTTTTGAGTCTGAGAATTGCCCCATTCAGGACTGCAATGATTAGGTGTCATCCCTGATAAATCTCCTCAGTGTATTAAGTATATTTAAAAATGAATGAATATGCATTAGAGTGCCATACAAATTCAAATTATTAAAATATGTAAACTCTTCATGTCTGCTTCTTCTGGCTACACTAAGCACAATGCATGAAACCGCCCTGGACAAAGTGCCAGTTGATCACAGGGCCTGGCCAGTCACACAGTCAGTGATTTGGATTTGTCAGTTAACTCAACCAGTGTGTCTTTGGAGATGTGGGATGGAAACCGGATTATACAGACAGAAACTCACATAGCCATGGGGAGAATGTACAGACTTCACACATGGTACCTACTGTGGCACATTACCTACTGTGTTTTTGTGAATCTAAACAAAGCTGTTCTTATTTTACTTACTTACAGTATGCCTTTAACATTTTGGGGTAGCACTCTTTCTATTGACCACTTTTAACTCATTAGCATACAAAGTTAGGACTTCCTAATTTTAAATTAAATTACCATTCTAACGCCTGAAATATTTAGGGCACAACAGTATTAAGAGTTATAATTAGGACATTGTTTCTTAATAATATGGAGAAGTGTCCTTTGTCTAAATGAAAATATTAATTATAGGACAATCCTGTCTTTTTACAGACACCTTTGACACAAGTACTGATGCTTTAGAAAGACAGCCTATTATGATTTTGTTATTGTAAACTATCTTGGAAAGCATTTATTTATTTATTATTTTAAAGAGGCCAAAATAGTTAGAGTTTGAGTTAGAATATTTTTTAATTAGGCAGCTGTGGAGCTTTTCATTGACAGATAACCAAAGACAAAACAAATGTGCAATTAAAATGTATAATCTGGAATGTATCGTAATCATTCCATCCTGCCTGCATGATTTGGAATGACAAGTAGATGGTGCCTACAGGCACATAGAGCACAAAGACAGATGTCAAGTCTTGACTAGGTGGTAGACCACTTCATAGCACACAAAGACTCAGGTTACATCCACAATATGTTTATCTCCATCCATACTAGCATTTTCACATTGTTTAGGAAAGTAGCTCCATCCACACCAAAATGATCAGAGATGTTTGCCAACACTGGACATGCACCATCACCGGAAAATTCTTGAAGGGATGGTAACACTACTAACCACGGGATTTCTCGCAAAACTGTAGTGAATAGTAAATATTTGCTTTTTGCACATGTAAGAAGTATTCAATCTATATACAACGCATACAGGTAAACCACACAACAAGTGCCATCGAAACCAACTCTTCTATGTACGCTATGTGGAATGTGGTTTTCTTTTGTGAAGGGTGACCAATCAGGGAATGAGATGTTATAATGAGAAGGAGCCAATCAGGGTAGAGCCAAATAATAAGCACAACCCAATCAGAGTGTGATTAGAGTCTGCCTTTTCAAAAATCTGCATTTTCACCTGTTCACATTACAACACTAAGTCAGTGTTTTCAGAAGTGTATGGCTATGAAAAACATTTTCAAAAGTCTCCAATTTTGGGAGTTAAAAATGTAGGGGTTGTGTGGATGAAGGGAGAAAACAAACACTAATGTCTGCATTTTTAAATAAAAACGTGGTAGTGTGGACGAGGCCTCACTTGTATACATAGAGGCAATTTTAGAGTTGCCAATCTACCCAATATACAAATGTTTGCAATGTGGGAGGAAACTCAGGGAAAACTCACATAATTTTGCCAAATGAGAACTCTGTTATTGCACTCGCACATGTAAATGGAGGGTTTGAAGAGTCCAGGTTTCTGCTTTACCTGGGTTACTCACCTTACCCTGGTTATGTGTGTGCATGTAAATGCACTCTACAGTATTCTAAATGCTTTTGCACAGGTTTCAGCTAATACATTATATCCACAATTTGTAAAACTTCAGTTTTTAAATTAGGAACATGCATCCACTCATGTATCAACACTGATGTCTCTATGCTGCTCACTAAAATGGTGTCATAAACACAAAAAAATCAGCAAAATATAATAATTTTAGACATTGTGAATTAATACTAAACCACATATGCATTACATAAGAGCACATGCTGACCATTGGCAGTCTGCATACTGAAATTGTTTGGACTGCTCTATAATAAATACACCATCTATGCCTGTTTTATTATTTGTTAACCAACTGTTGTAACTAGAAATATTTACAGTAGGCATCTGATGGTGGAAAATTTAGTTACTGTTTGTAACAGTTTCTTTGATATAGCAACATTGTTCACTTCAGAAGACTGCTAGACATAACCGTGTCAATATATCTTGATCTAATTCAGGGTCACTTTGGGACAGAGCTCACGCCATCATCATTGTTGCCTGTCTAAGACGCTGATTAAGAAACCCGAGATGTTTTCACTATACTTATGACATCCTTAGGCTCAAATCCTAATTGAGATGCCTGATAATAGCTTACATGCTCGTGCATGTAAGAGAGCCCCACCTCTCTACTGACTGGTCGAGGTTCGTGATCTGCTCGCTATTTGCATTGTTTGCATATTCTCACTTTGCCTGTGTGTATTTACTCTGCCTTGTTCCCACATCACACTAATGTGCATTTTAGCTTAACTGATGATGCTGAATCAGCTTGCTAATAATTCATGAGTGAACCCAGACATGACTGGCATCTCATCCAGAGCTGGGACCTGTCGTGTTAGTGCTGCTAGCACAGACTGCCTCCAGTTTCATGAGACCCTGTAAAGGAAAATATGGTTTCAGAAAAGACTCAGATTGATAAAAGGATGGATGGCTATACGTAATGTACTTTTAATGTACTTAAAAGTCAATCAATACAGAGTTGTCTCACTTTTGATTGACAGGGAGGGTGACCAATCACTGTTCAAGCTTTTAATCGGTGGCCTTAGTTGCATTAATTCATGCAGATTAGTGTTTTTAATTTGAGTTGAGTCTGTAAGTGAAAAAGGTTAACAATTATAATTTGAGGTAGTTATTTAAACTGGAGTTAAATCTGTAATTAAAAAAGGAAATCTGTTTAAACATGGACTGCAGCACATAGGATTTAGTTTAATCATAGACAAGTCGGTAAAGAGTGCCAGAGCCGCAGTGGGAACTGATTCTTGTAAACAAGAGCTATAAGAAACACTTGAGAATGGTCTCTGAAATAAATCTGCTCAGATGGCACCAGGTGCACAGGAGACACAGAGAGTGAGGGGGAATGCCTGGTAGCATTGTGCAGGTGCATGGTTAATTCCTTAGGTTCCATTCCCCTGCAACAAAAGTCCACAACTTCCTTGAAAGGCAGTGCCTCAGATGAACTGATGCAAAGCTCACAAATTCACCTTTTCAACATAAATCACTGCTTGTAAAAAGATGTCAGAATACAACTCCAGAAATAAGTGCAGAACAAGAAGGCCTACTGTCAGCAAAGCAGAAGATGGTCTATTAACCTTCAGAACGCTGCAAGGTTATCTGCAGCATTGGACCTCATTCAAAACATGTAAAAGGAGCCTCATGATTTAAAAGCTGGCTGTGTAAAAGCAGTTTAGTTCAATACCCTAGTCTGTGATTCTCTGAAATGTAAACTAGTGGCGGTCTGTAGTAACAAATGCATAGATGCTCAGAGACTACAAAAGAGAAAACATAATATTAGAAAACGGTCACAAAGAGGATCAAATTGAAAATCAAAGGCATATATGCAGAAGGAGTCTGCTCAGAAGATTTTAGAGAAAAAAGACACCAGGTGATGTTACAAATAATATTTGTGTTGTTATATAAGTCTCTGATAGATACTAGGGTAAAGGATAAGGATCAGATGTGAGCACAGTCTGCACAGGGTTTGCACATCCGCATGTCTGAGTTTGATTTTTCTCCAGGTACTCTGATTTTCTCCAGCCCTCAAAGATATGTGTAATAGTTTAACTGATTACTCAAAAATGTGTGACTGACTGTGGGTGTGTGAATGTGAGTGTGCTCTGCAATGGACTGGCATTCCATCCAGGAATTGTCCCTGCCTTTTTCCAGTTACTGCCAGGATAGGCGCCACATGGATTAACAGGATTTACAATTGGATGATGGATGGAGTAACACAGGCTACAGGAGCAGGCCAGTTAAATCAAGTGTTAGCAATTTGTGTTATGGCACTGCTCACACAGGAAGAAAGAGCGAGAGAGAGAGGTTAGGAGCGCGCCCTGGTACAGCGCATTGCCACACCCACCACATGACAAACCAACTCAGGATCCCAGATTAGGATCTGAGTGCAGCCATACAACGGGTGACACCTCAGCACCACACTAGTTCAGATGGAATGAAACAGAGGGAGGTTTTTTATGGTGGCTGGCATGCCAATTCTGCCACCAAACCCCAGGTTTTTTCCTGCAGGTTGGAGGGCCTACATGCAGGGCTGGATGCAGATTAACGTCATACCCAGGATGGAGCAATTACAAGTTAAGGGCCTTGCCTAAAGGCCCAATAAAATAGTCACTTTTGACATCGTACTTAAAATTTATATTCATGCATAGATTTTTATGCAGTGCTTTCTAGAAAGGACAAATTCAAAATTGTCAACCTAAAAGCAGTCAATCAAATTAGAAACAAACAACATATAAAGAATTATTATTGTATATTTCTCCAAAAAGACCCAAAGCATTACAACACAATATGAATGTTTTTACCAATGGAGCACAGTCCGGTTAAATGACCTGTTTAGGGTCTCACAGTGAATCAGACATGTTGATTTGAACTAGCGGTCTTAGGGTTTAAAATCTAATGGAGTAGTTTTCCATATCTGCTGTGGATGCAGGTTTTTATTCAAACCAGTGCACCATTTTACCTGAGACTGAGCTCATTGTTTAATTGAGTGGCTTTTCTTCGTGTCTTATTCTAAGTTTGGAACAGCAATGTGAGATTTACATTCTCAGGAAACTCAGAAATATTTGTATTTTTGCCACATCTTTTAAGTTTTCCATTTTTTCATATTAATTCCTCATTTACTGTAGAGTTTGCTTAATTAATTATATCCTATACATGACAGTTGGCAATGAGTGGAGAAGGCGGGCAACTGTCCATTACAGGGCCCTCTCACACACATCCAAACAGAATCAATTAAACACACACACATACTCAGGATGTGGCAGGAATGTGCAATCTCCAATGTGAGGCTTACTGTATTATTTACAATTATAATTAACTTGGCAGTTCTTGTTTCTATTGGCCTCTAGGTTTAAATCTTTTAACTGTTTATCTGTATATTGTTAGTGCAGAACTCCTCATTACTCTCTTGAGAAATGAACCATGCTGAAATAAAGTGAGCATGAGTTTTTTCAAGTGACTGACCGATGAACATCACATCAAAACATTCTGCCACAAAAAGAATTAGACGGTGACTTGCAAGTGTGGTGCTAAACTACAGTAAAAGGTGCTCCATTGAAATCTGATTTATTTTAATAAGTCTTTATCTGGTGCTTTTGCAAAACACATCAACTTGTTTTCCTTCTTTCCTTTTCAACAGATGAGTGGCTGTGACCATCTACTGTTCTCTCAGTGCACACGAGACAGATGGCCTTGTGGAACCTCAGCAGTCACTTTCTGTCTAGCTTTCAACATTATTAGTTGTGGTTTTGGCAGGAGTATGTGGAGTAAAAGAAGATGAAAAAAGATCCTTGCATGTGGAGTTGGAAAGAACAATGGATGTTTCTGCCATGGCAGATTACATAACAGTTCTCATGGCCTGATCTACTTGCATTTTGAGAGTTTATTTCTTTACAAACTTGAAGGTAAATTGATGGGTTTTTTTTGTTACTGTATATTTAATGTCTGTTTTTTTGTCTAGTGGCTTCAAACACAAGGGTGGCAATACAGACAATGAATCACACTGTTGGGACCTGCAATCCCAGTTGCTGAGCTGAAATGGCCTGGCAGGGCCTCACGGGCATAGTAGAGGCTCTTGCAACTAACAAGCAGTTCCTCCATAACGGAGCCTTTATAATTGATGGAATCGGGTGCCCAAAGCTGGATATGATGAGTACAAGTTGTTTTGGCAAAGACTGGAATGCTACCAGCCGTTGTGAGCCTCCCACAGATACCTGACATTATATTATGCAAGCAGATTCATGAAATAAAAGCACAGCTGGCTGGGAAGGTCATAGCAATGGAAACAGGATGAAGAGCATCAACTTCCACCATGTTAGAAGGAGTTCCTGGAAGAAGGTAGATTGAAGGCCACATGTAATCTTCAGGATCATAAGAAAGAAGTAGTTCAGCCAGAGTTCAGTAAGGCCAGACATTATGAGGAGGCTCAGGAGAGCTAGAAATATGGCAGGATTAAAAGCATCATTCTCCTGGAAAATGTTTTTGATAGAGGCCAAAATAAAAGGTACCATCCGAGTCCTGGCTGGAACACAGTCCTGGCAGATGCTGAAATGAAGGCCCCAGGTCATATTCAATGTTGTAATACACATGTGGCTTAGTCCAAGATGTTTGATGGCCAACATTGTCAAAACAGGCTTGAGGAGTATCACTGGGTGAAGAAACTGAGATGTAAGGCCAAACAGACAGAAGACAGTACTTTCAGATCCTAGGGTGGAAGGTCTACAGTTTAAAGCTTGTATGAGCTTTTGCCAATTCTATTTATGCATTTTATAATTCACTTCTAGATAAAAAAAATAGCTGCTAAATAAATAAGCAAGGATGCCTAAGTTAGGTAAACCCAATAATCTAGCCACTGTCACAATACATTCCATATACAGTTACAACCTAATGGAAGGATTTTTCCCAAAATGAATAGATTTCCATGAATCCATAGTGCTAATAGTTGTGCCAAGTAACCTTCATGTTAATGTATGAGTTATCATAACAACAGACTCACATTCGGACTAACACACACAGACAAAAGGGCCTCATTTAACCTGTAAATCTATAAAAGTTCCCTAGGACACTGAATTGGATGAATGCTTTACAAAATGGAGGTGAAAAAAATGTAAACATAATTTGAGGCAAATCCTGATGTCCTGATGATGTTCATTAAAATATCACTCTGGTCATCTTAATAAGAGCCAAGGTGTTCTCCATTCCACTGACCACTAAACTTGCATCTCCTGCTATATTATCACTTGCCTTTATGTTGAGAATCCGGCGGATCATAAGAATCCAGGTGATGTTAGAAACTTTGGTGGCCAGATTAGATTCCATCCATCATTTAACTGTTTGTCCAAAAAATAAAAAAATTTGCAGTTACTCACATTTATGGTTATTCTTTTGGGACATTAATTACCTCTATGGCACCTAGGCTCATTATTGTTATACATCAGTCAACATCCTCTTTATAATATAAACCTGATTGAAGTTCTGTTGTAATGAGATAATATTCAGCCAATCGTATGTTATGAAACATCAAAAATAAAAATAAAAAAATCCAAAATGAAAATATCCTGCCAATTCTGAACAGCAGCATTCTTCTTTTTATCCTTTTTACAGCTGTGGTCTGAATTTGTAAGCCAATGACGTAAAAAAACACACATTTTATCCTCCTTCATGTTTAGAGCTTTCATCATATTAAAGCCAAAGGCATCATCTTCTTCAATGAACACTTGTTTTGTGTGATGCTCAGTGGCACAGGCCATTAGGGCATTGCTTCAGCTCTGTGAAACAAACAGTGCGCGCCCAACTGGAGGTTGTGCTGCCTCATACAAATCTCTCTCCTGCAGCATCATTTCAAACCGCAACTTGCTCTACAACACAGTACCAAGTATTTAAAAGTAATTGACTGAGACAATCTGGGGCGCCACAAGGAAAGGCCCTAACCTCCAAAATGAACTCCCAAATCTCACAGAAAGTCTCCAGTTAATTTTATTATTATGATGTGTTAAACAGGGCATTCAAGAGGACTCTATTGTTAGCCATTTTACTTCCCCACATAAGACATTTTATTTCAGAGAATTATACAAAATCTATCAATCTTATAATGAAAATGCATGATTCATGTTTTTGATAATGTGATAATATAAAAAAATATATGTATTTAACATAAACAGTCCATCCATTTTATTATATTCTGCATCTATATATATATATATAATGCAAAGTTGACTCACTGACACACTCACTCACTCATCAACACACAAACTATTTCCCATTTAGTTAAAAATCTGAATTTGGCAGGATGGTACATGTGGGGCAGAAGGTATCTGCTAAGAAACGACATTTCAGTGTATTAATATTTAGGGGTAAACCCGAACACCAAAATGAAAAAGTTCCAAAATCTCAAAAATGCCTTGACGGATTTCATTGAAATGTGGTGATGTTATAGAAAAAAGAAACCTATTCGATACATATTTTTTATTTGTCAATACATTTTTTTTATTTGTTGATATTTATTAACATTATGCTAACTTACATGCTGTGCACTGCAGTGAAAGCATGCTTTATGCAAATGCTGGATAGAGTAAAAGTGATTGATGGGGCACACGGATAGCACCAGTAACCAACAGAGTGGAGAGATGACAGGAGATGGTGCGATGTCCTAAGTAGGAAGAAGGAGATGTGATCATGTTGCGAAATGAAAAGAGAAAGTTCAGCAAAGTTTAAAGGAAGATACACAACTCAATGGTTAGCAGGTGCTGTTTTTTTGCTGTTGTCTACCAGCACTCTTAGATGCATAGCAGCTCTCATGTGTACTGGCTCTCATCACCTCTGCTATTTGATTGCCATGTTTAAAACATTACGGGAGAACTCCACCACCTCCGCTTTGATTTCACAGGTGCAAACTCCCAAAAGAGACATCCCCACCCAGCTCTTTGATCACAGTGCTTAAATCGTGCAATACCCCAGGGTTAGTCTTCAATAGTGCCGCTTGAATTTCTAACAGGGAAGCAACAAAAATTGTATTGAAACATTCAAAGCTACTGCTCCATGCTCATCAGGTCAATACATTAGTGAGACACATAGGGTAACAGTACTTATGTATATCCACTTCAAGCACTGCTTTGCATATGATTCACATTTGTGGACTTTAAAGGGTATCAGAATAACTAACAAAAAAAAAATACTGTACTTGAGTAAATGAAAATCATAAAAATCATAAAAAGCAGGAATTGATCTAATGCAGGAATGTTTTCCTCATGGACAATTGTGTATAACATGTTCAAAAGTAAGCAGATTCAGTGATCTAATAATATTATTACTTATTACTTATTGTTTGACTGATGCCTTTATCCATGGCGACTTACAGCATTTTTTAAAGTATTGGTTGCATTTCTTTTGTTTTTCCATTAGGCTGCACTGCCTGCCAATAATATTAATAAAATTAAAAAAAAAAAAAAACTACAAATGTTGTATACAGAAAAGGACTTAGTTACAAGTACAGCTAGTAATAGTATATACAGTATATTAACTATAGCTGTATTATCAGATTATTCTTATACTTTTTTATTCTACACATATTCTTTTTTTGAACTATTTTTTTAATTAAAACAAAGAGTCACAGTAAGTCACAATCTACCTCGCTAGTTCTGGATTAAAGGCAGGAACAAACCCTACATGAGAAGTCAGCTCATCTCACTCATAGTAGGCCATTTTAAAGGCACTAGTCAGTTAAAACAGAGACACTGACGGACTGGGACAGAATTTATAGCCAAGACTCTGGAGCTGCAATGCAATAGCAGTAACCACTTCTCCAATGTGTCACCCTCAGTAACATGTAACAGAAAAGAATATTCAAAAGTTAAATTCAGGGTACCTCAGTGTGGAGCATTTCCAGGCAGAACTGTGTTATAGGCACAAAACAGACCTAACACAGAGTACCAGTCCATTCCAGGAATCACATGCAAACACAGTCATTTTGGAATCTCCAATCCACCTGATCAGGATGCCTTTGGGGATTTGGAAAGGAAACTGGAGCAGTCAGAGGAAAACTCACTCACAACTGGGGGAAAAAACAACATTCTACCATGCCTCTCTCATTAAAATGTAATTTTATTAATTAAAATCTACACACTAATTACTTCTATCTATCTATCTATCTATCTATCTATCTGTCTATCTATCTATCTGTCTACTGTACCTTAACTTAGTGATACAGAGTTACAATCGTTTCACACATTGTTCAGTGGGATATATTTAAAGGATGTGTGCTTAGTTGTAGTTTGTATTTCAGCATGTTGCCAACACTTCCAGAATAATTTAATAAAAGAAATTTGTGAAACAACCTCTTGATGTTTTACGTTCAACAACATTCGAGACAGATTGCTGCAAAATCTATCAAAAAATTAACAAAACAGACTGACAGGCATGAACTGCACTGCAGCCCTAAATTCAGTAAAGAAAGAACCAAATATGTTTGCCAGCCAAGTACAAAGTGAAACTGACATCATCCAAGAAGGCTTGCAAATAATTTCAGGTCTCCTTTGCATACCACAGAATAGACACCGTGACAATAAACCTTAGAAACTTACAAAGCACAAACAGTGGAAAACATTTTGAGCACTCATTTTAAAGTCAAATCTATGAGTATAAAAAATCTAATCTTTAGTCACATTTGTATATGCAGTAAAACATTTTATTTTGAAGATTGTCTTTAGCAAAGTGTGAAAATCAGAAGCATTGTAACTAACACAGCATTACTCTAAACCCTATAATGCTCAACAGGGAGCATTTTCCATTTATTTTAATAGAAATTCACAGGAGGCAAGCAAAGCCTATCCCAGGAGCAGGAAGCAAGTCATGAAGCGACTCTCAACAGGATGCCACACTTTTGCACAAACCCATATTCTCTCACAATGAGTCATCTTACAGTCACTAGCTAGCCTACAATGCATATCTTTGAGAAGTGGGAGGAAAACTGGAGCAGCCGGGGAAAAACCCATGTAGACATGAGGAAAATGTGCAAATGTCACATAATACAGTACAATAAAGTATAGTATAGCATAGTATGGTAAACATATATTGTAGGGAGGTGGCAGACCATAATTATTATTGCAGGCCTCACAAAGTGCTACAAACAAAGGGCGGCATCCATTCAGCACCTGTGCAACATTTAAAGCTGCCAGTATTACACTTTATAAAGAAGACAGCGTGCCCAGCAAAACATCTGAACTTTGACTAATCAAAAGATTATTAAAGACTTTGTGAGAGACAAACACTTAAACAAAAAGTAAAAGAAAAAAAACAATCAGAAAAGGTTTTCTGGTTTTGACTTGTGTTTCTTTTTGTAGCTTTGATTCTCGTTTCATCTTAGTAATGGTAAGAAACATAATGAATCCCATGTACCAACTCTGTTCCCTGACTATTCTCTTGCCAACTCCCAAGTGAGAGCCCTTTGAAATCACTGCTGCTTGCAACAACAACAACAACTGCAAAAAAAATAAAATGTTCACTGGGATGTTCAGGTCTTCCAGCCAACCAGATTAACAGGAGCTTGACAGCTGAAAGAAAGAGAGACCAGCCATTTGATAAGAGAGGTATAGGAGGTGTTTGAAAGTGACAGGAGGTGGCACTGCCGCCCCATTAGGATGAAAGTGGACCATCCTATATGTGGAGGCAAGGAGGCTTATAGTCTTTCCTTCTGTAATTTGTATTTTATGTTTGTTCTGTACCTGAAATAATACAAAGGTAAGCGTCAAATTAGCAGACACTAAAAAATAATGTCATTTCAGAGTTATGCAAAAAGGCTTTTTTCAGGAAACAAGTAATGGGTTAACATCTTACAAATTTTCTACAGCAATGGAAGTAAACTAATCCATGTAAGTCAATGCAAACGATTCCAAATAGGAGTCCCAACTGGTGTTGATTACTGTGAAACCCTCTGTCTGTATAAAAGCAGTAGTGGAACAATATTTGTTGCTACACTGTCTGAAGTATTATTTGGACAATATTGTACTGTATATTGCGGTTATAATGGTGATAAAAAAGGGAATTCATAAAGGAATGGAGACAGACAGACCCAGGCACTTTTATGGAAAACTGCACAGAGTTGTTGGACATGGGTCTGTAGTTTTGGGCTTGTTATTGCATTTACTTTACAGACTATATCTATATCTATTCGCCCCTGCTTGCTTTGCTCGCCAACCCCCCAGGCCTGCAGTACACACCATCCACTTCGCATCTCTGCCGCTCGCATTGTGAAGAGGGGGGCTGAATGCACCCCAAGGAGAAGTGGTCGCTCCTCCGAAACCCCATCTTAAATGGTGATACATTGGGAAACAAGTACAGTTTTTTTTTTTTTTTTTACCTCCTCTTTGCTTGAACAGCTGCTGCTGTCGTGCCATGCCACGTGATCTGCATCTCGTGTGGCACTTTGAACATTTAAAAGCCTGTACAGCAGCTATCCTACTCTTTGTCTTTTATTTCCGGCCCCGGGCGTGGTTAAATCTCTTGGCACAAGGTCTCGTCTCACGGGATGTGAGTTCTTGATATTTTTTAGTTTATAATTTAAAAATGGAATAAGAATCTGAAAATCTAACAACATCACATTAAAGGTCAATACATTCTGAAAAGAATGATACCAAACATATATATGCACTGTACATACAAAGAGAAAGAGAGAGAAAGACAGTAAGCACGTTTACATATAAATGTGTGTGTGTGTGTTCATCTATTGCCTATAAGGGCTGCTGTAACTATACAATTTATAAACACAAATATCTTACTGTTAAAGTGTATAAAGCCATTATTACATAGAATAACCAGGAATGCTACACATTCAAAAAAGAACAAACTGTCAATTTAAAACACTATGTACAGTAGTTATATCATTAAATACATAATGGGAAATGAAGTGTAATACAGGCCTGTGCTGTTATGTAACTGTTTTAACTGATTTGCTTGATTAGGATAAAAAAAACTATTACTTTATTAAGCAAAAAACTTAATCTATAGTTCAAGTGAGGAAAATAGTATTGATTACATAACAGTACTCTCATTTTCACTCTTTTATAATTTTGTGGAGAAGAGTAAAGAAATATAAATGTTTGTTATAAGACTGTGTACATTTTTTGTGTATTTTGGCTGAAGTTCTTAATCATGTTGTTCTTACATTTACAGTTTTACAAATGAGTGTCACAGAAAATATCAAATGAAAAATCGCTAGCGCACAATAGGTCAATGGAATGGTCATTTTATTGCACACTCCCTCACTGTAACCTATAAACTCTCCACTACTTTATAACATAAATTAGCTGTTTCATCAAATAACGTATTATGCACCTCAGCAATAACATGTATGTGTGTGTTTTGTATTCATGTGTTTCCTCACTTGCTTAAACTTGTCTTATTTTGCCAGTATCTGATATGCAGTTTCCATTTATTTCCTGCCTTTAAGTCACACTTCCTAAGTAAATACTGGAAATATATCCCTAGTCAGGGTCCAGTTCACCCTAGGACATCTAGGAACCATCCTGGCATAATGGAGAGCTCCTCTGTCAGTCCAGCTAACACTGGACTAAGCTCTTTCCTGGCCTGAGCGTCTTTTCTCATAATATGGGTATACCTTCTTGTGTGTGGAAACACAGAATTTTTTGGACACACACTCTGGTCAAACCCCTCACATATGCTCAGAGATGTGCCCATGAAGGTTCCTGTTTTGGAGTGTCTTACACTGTCTTGTACTCAAGTCTGAGCCCCACCCATCTGCAATATAGTCAGAGGAACGGTTAGGAGGGAAATGTGAAGCAAGGGATGTTTGGGAGAACACCGTTTATGGCGTAATTCCATTTAATTCAAACTAGCCTGTTCACTGAGAACTGTAAGTGTGTTAGCTGCAACTTTTCAATCCATCTATTTATCATCCATTGGACAAAAAAAATCTTTTCCTTCTATGTTCCTGTGTCAATTTTGGTTAAACTTCTGGTTTCTTGTTTCTTTTCTAGGAGCAAAAAGTACTTTTCAGGGATCAGAGATTAAACCTGCAGGAGATAATGATGGTGCACTGAGATTTAGAAAGCTGTCAACTCAGGAACAAACAAGGATAAGGTCAGGTCAGACAAGGGTCAGAACACAGATGAGGGCTTAAACATGACCCGAGGGTACCGGTAAGCACAAAGTCCAACATAAAGCTGGGAATCCAAAGTTCACAGAAACATGTTTATCATGATGAGCAGAAACATGAAAATTCAACGATTTAGCACTGAGACAAATGTACAGTAGCACTCACTTAGGTGCCTAACATAATCAGAGAGAACACAGAACATCTGGGCTCCACGATGAAGACACTGCCAACAAGGAAAGGAGCACTGACTGAAGAAAAAGGGACAGACAGGCAAACAAGCAGTGGTTTTAGGATGGAAATTAGGGGATTACAGAAAAGGCAGTTGAGCTTTAATTTTATTACTAAAAGTATGCATTAACTTTACTAAACTATAAATGAAATGAGCAGAATTAGGACCTGCAAATAAAATTAGTTTCTGTATCTGCAAGGGTCATGGGATTCTGGACCAGTGCTGGTCGTTGACTGCTTCTAAAACAATCCGAATGAGGTATCTTGATGGTTTCGCTATTAGCAGTTCAAACAAGTGTGGCAGACTGAGATGGAGCTATCCTTTTGTAAAGCCACTCTAAAACTAAAAAGCTAATTAGTACAATAAGTAAAAATAAGATTTTTTCCTACTGTTACCTTGTTTGTTAATTGCTGTTCTGTTAGCTTTGTGTTTTCTTATTATGTATATTTTATAAATTGCATTTCATTTAATAAAAATGTTACAGAACAGGAAATCCTCATGCAGCTTTTTTCAAGCACTGCACGATTCACCACAATCACCAGTGGGTGGTGCTGTTATTCCATTCTGCTTTTCTCCAAACCCAACAAGCCTGACCAAACATGCTTGTTCTTTTACTGTAAAGCAGGTCTAAAAGCAGCTGGTGCACTCAAGAAAAATCTGAGATGAAGCACATAGTTGACCATGGAGCTATCGAAAATGTTGGCCTGGTCTGATGAATCATATTTTCTTTAAGATTATGTAGATGGCCAGGTGTGAGTGTGTCTTTTACCTGGGAAAGAGACGGCAGCAGGTTGCACTTTGGGAAGAAGGCAAGCCGGCGGAGACAGTGTAATGCTCTTAACAATGTTCTGGGACTTGGCATTCATGTGGATGTTACTTTGACAAGTACCACCTACCTAAAGATTGTTGCAGACCATATATACACCTTCATGGCAACGGTATTCCATGGCAGAAATTGCCTCTTTCAAAAATTGCTCTGGAATAGCCTGAGGAACTTGACAAAGAGTTCATCTTGGCCTCCAGATTCCCCATATCTCAATCTGATCGAACATCTGGGGGTTTGGCTTGAAAAGCAGTTCCGATCTATGGAGACCCCACCTTGCAACTTACAGGACTTTAAAGATCTGCTGCTAATGTCTTGCTGCCAGACACCACAGAGCTGTTTTGGTGACATGAAGTGGACCTACACAATATTAGGCAGGTGATTTTAATATTGTGGCTGATTGGTATACTTTCTACTGCTCAGCTTGTTCTAGATGGGCTTTCATTCATTTATATTACAACTCTCATCACCTACTTACTCAGCCATTTCACTCACTCTTTACACACTCATTCACTTTCCATCTACATGTCTTCTGAGGGCAAAGAACTGGAAAGACCAGACCAGCCTACCCATAGCAGCAATCTTCTTTGTTCTTTTGAGTAATTCCAAACCAGCCAAAAATATAATCCTTGTAGCATCTGCTCTAGGTATACTTCCAGTGTATCGCGCACATGGAACATCCTCACTGTATACCCCAACTATCTCAACTGTTTTCTCACAAAATATTAAATCAGTTTTTTTTTTTCCTTATTTGTGAAACTGGGCTTGCATTGTATTCAAACTCATTTATTTCATCCAACTTCCCAGGCTTTGTTTTTAACTGTGCTGCAGGATACTAAATCCTTATAAAACATATTGTGATTAAATATATTATTTTCTGCAGTTCAAAGATTCCATAACATAATTTCATGTATTCTGTTCAGTACAATAAATCCTTACAAAGCCTACTCTGATTAAATATATTATTATTTTCAGTAGTTCCAAGATTCCACACCTTTATTTTATGCTTTCAATTACTTCCTATCTCCAGACTATCCATGCCACTGCATAACATCAAGTATACAACATTTAGTTCAGCAACTGTAGTACACTCAACAGTCCTAAATGGATTATATATAAATGTCAGGTGTAAAGACTGAGAATACAATTGAGGAAGGCCAGTCAAGTGCATTCTGCATTGTAATGTAAATTTCTGTACAAAGTGCCTTTGGATGTGGCTGACTAGAAAGGAGCTACAGTATTTACAATTCAGCCTGACCAACCGATGAATGGGAGAGTAGTAGTAAGGATGCTATATAAAAGATTGCATCATGTATCCATCAAGCCATTTTCAATCTGTCTTATCCACAAGGTAAACTTGCAAACTCCATGCCAGAAGCACCTGGGACTTGCACTTTTCTCGCCTTGTTGTGAGGCTAGCACTGCACCACTGCATTGCCCTGTATTATGTTATATAATCCATCTATCCATTTTTTAAACCCTCTTTATCCTAAGCAGGATCGCAGGGAAGCTGAAGCTAACACCAGCCAAGTATTGGACGCAAAATAGAATCCCCTGGATAGGTTGACAGTTCATCACGGAGTGAAGACACATACACGCATATTAGAGCCTACTTAAAAATGCCAGTTTACCGAACCTGCATGCCTTTGGACTGTATAAGGTGCAGTATATGCTAAAACTGCTGCCAAATGGATCCAAATTCCTCTCTGTGTTATTTTTAACAAGTTTTTTTTTTTTTTCTTCTTCCAGGTGCTCTAGTTTTCCTCTCTCATCCTCAAAGAGATTCAGCTGAACTCATCTGTTGAGTCCAAATTAACCCCAGTGTGAATGAGCATGTGGCTTGGTGTGGGTGTGTGTGCCCTGGGGTGGACTGGTACCATGGCAGGTGCTACTTGTCATCTTGTGCTCAGAGCTCCTTAGAAAGATTCCGAGCCTGCCAGGACCCCCAAATTGGATAAATCACCTCTGAGGGTATGTGTCAGGGATATTCATGTTGCACACTTATTTTTATTCTTTTTCTGTAGGGCTATGTAATGGATGTTGCTGACTGTATACGACGTAGTAAATGACGTTTTAGGTCTCACCTTGAAAGGAGACATATCGCATAAAATAAAGACTGACTTGGCACTTGTGTCTTTTTATGATTTAATTTAATGTAAACTGTTTTGCTGATATATTCAGCGGAATGACGGGTATACAACACACTGCTTCTTCAACTGTACTTACGTAAGTAGAAATAAAAGAAATAACCCCGGCACTTCCGATGTCTTCTGATTAGAGGCAGGAGAATACGATGTGCGAGTGACACACAACTCGGCCATGCAGTTTAAATCAAATGTCAAAAAATTCTAGGCTTTGACCGTTCTGCTAAAATCTTTTCTTATAGAAGTCCTCTTGGTGCAGCTCAGTTCGCGATCGCGGCCAGACTGAAGCTGCCGCCTGTCTCTCGCGCAGTCGTGAAAAGGATCCGGCGGCGGAGTTTGCGACTTATTGATGCACACGCGGATTGCTATTAGGTAGGTATGTATTTTCTTGTTATTAGAGTATGCTCTCATTGTCCTGTAGGAGTGACATGAACTTTAGTGAGCTTAAACTCACAGAGACTCGAGGTCGTCCTCCTCGCACCTTTGTCCCCTAGCGGCAAACGCCATGACGTGACGAGACAGGTGGTTTCCCAGCGAAGGCTCTGACTCAGAGCTGTGGCTAATTTTACAACGGCAAGACTAAACACGGAGCAAATCCAGGGCAAAGGCCAAGGAACCCTCGGCTGATAGAGCCGTCCGAGTGAACGAAGCGTCACGTCGCAAACCCTGGAAACTCGGAGTGCACGAGGCCGTTTTAATGGCGTTCGCATTCAGGTGTGAGGCTCACTCAAATATGGAGGAATCCGCTTTGAAACTACGCTCACTTCAAAAATGTTCCGGTACATTACATGGTTTTAGATGGTTTTACTAACATTAAATGCCAGGCCGGGTTTACTCGTATAGACTTGCGCCTGGGTGCCTGCTTTCCTTCATATCGTACATAAGACAAAACCTCCGGAGCACCCATGTTCGTTTATGATCAAGCATAAAGAACTGAGTCAATAAAACGCACGAGCAAATGCCAAGGTTTCAGAGAGCTTCTTCACTTTTCTTTGATTCTTTTTCGAACTGACTTTAAACAGTTAGGAAACACACACAGGGGCGAATTTGTTCGGTTGGGGGATTGAGAGTGTACACGATCGGTCTTTTGGAATTGTCATCAGTATATTTGGTCACACTCGAAATCGCCCATGGTTACAGCTGGTACAAGGCAGAAAGCAACCAGTGGGGTTGCGAGTACATCAAAGGGCAGATACACCCAAACTCAACTGACACCTTGCACTTTATTTTGAGCTCTGTATGCTGTTCCTGTATTTGTGCGAGTTTCCTCACCACTACATATATTGGTTTTTTCTTTACATATTCTGTTTGTACATAGAGGTAAGTGTCTTGCAGTGGACTGCTGTCTCATCCACTGCATCCTTTTGTTTCTTCTGAATCTGGCTGTGGGTTGCAAACACACTCCTACAACCTAAAGTTAAAGTTACCGGGTTTACTTTATGTGCCCACTGCTGCTGAGATAGGCACAGGCTGCTTGATGGATGTATTGTATAATATAATATGCAGGGTAGGAGGATTGATGACACAAAATTTGCCGTAGTGGGCTTGTGGGGTGAGTATGTTCCCCTGTGATGGATTGATGCCCTGTCCAGGGTTTGTTCCTGCCTTTCTCCCTGTGCTTGCTGGGATAGGCTCCAGCTGCCCTGCAACCATGTTCAGGATAAGCAGGCTTAGAAAACAGCATGGTATAATACAGGGCAAGACAGCGGCACAGTTTTAATAAGGAGAGAAGGGTTCAAGTCCCAGGTGCTTCCCGTGAAGATTTTGCATGTTCTGTCTGTGTGCATGTGTGTGTGAGTGTGTTCACCCTGCATTGGACTGGTGTTCTGTCCAGAGATTGTTCCTGTCTTGGGCCCAGTACCTGCCAGTATACGCTCCAGCTTCCCCACGACCCTGATTAGGATAAAGCTGATTTAGAAACTGGATGGTTAATTATATAATTTAGGGTATAATATAGTGCAACTCAGTGGCACAGTGGTAGCACTGCCACATCGCAACAAAAAGAGAAGGTTTCAAAACCCAGGTGCGTCCTGCATGGAGTTTGCATGTTCTCCCAGTGTACATGTGAGTGTGTTCACCCTGTGATGGACTGGCATCCTTTCCAGAGATTGTTGCTGCATTAAGCACCAGCACCAGTTTCTCCATGAACCTACTCAGGATCAAGCACATTTAGAAAATGGATGGATAACAATATAATATTGGGCAACATAGTGGTGCAGTGGTAGCACTGCTGCCTCACAACAAGCTACTTAATGTCTGTTGAATAGGCTCCAGCTTCCCGTAACCCTGCCCTGGATAAGTGGGTTTAGGAAATGAATGGATAATATGATAATTATTAATCTTCTGAGCTTACTGGGCTATGGTGAAGCCAGATATTATCATGGTAGCACTGGGTGCAAGGCACTGTCAATTATGGACAATGCCTTTGAAAATAAATTCATTATTCAAGGCAATGTACAGTATAAAATAAAGCAACATGGACTGGAAGTAAACAATACAGCTATCTTCCTTATTTCTGTATTAATAGACTTTTCTGGAAATGCAAAGAATGTTTTTTTTTAATAAAGGAGCAATGGCTCTGCCTCTGCTTCAGTGCTTATGCCCCACCAGCCTGATCCAGTTTCCCAGGGCGCTCTTGTGAGCACAAACCTGTTACTCATCCATCAGCTGCCTTCAGATGAAATCAAAGTCTTTCTGTTCATGTGTACCCACAGGGTTACCAAAAGCTGCCCGTCTCATTTCCCCTCTCCACGTTTTCTCCAGGATGGGAAGACATCTGTTATAACTTTGACCTGGAAACCAAAGCAGCTGTTTGCAGTCCAGCTGTCCACGTTCATCTCAGAAGTGACGTGTTTACGTATGTGTGTGTGTGTCTGTAAGGTCTTCTGACGATCTGTGCTGAGTAATCCAAAGTGAGCATTTCTGATGAACTGATTTATGAACCCTCCGGCAACACTTCCATTGTAATGTACTGCATAAATAACAAAGAATCAGGTGACTAAAGAAGCTGTTGACAAATACACACATTAAAGGATAAAAATACATTTACCGCTACCTGCCTAGTAAAATAATAATGTTAAGAGAAATCAAAGAAGCCAGAAGTTACACGGAGAAAAGCTCAGGGTCTCCTGTTACTGTACCTTCTTTCTTTGCCCAGTGTGCACTGAGGGATCCAAGGCTAATCACTGCAATTTAAACCTCAAGGACAATCCGGTGGGCAGCAAGCTGAGCACAGCTTTGGCATTGAATTCCTTGTTACCTCCTCTGCAGAGGACTGATATGTCTCAGTCTCGCTCTCGCTCTCTCTCTCTCCTTCTTTCTGTTTTGCCCTGTACACACCTGGAAGAGCTGTGCCTTCCTTCACCCTGCTCTGGCCTCCAGACAACCCTCCTTGCTGCAGACTGACGTGGCAGAGACAGACATCAAAGAGGCCTACGTTTAAATTATAGCTGTTTGAGATTCCACATCCTAAGGCGAAATGACGGGGTTGTGCTGCTGCAACGCTGTAAACTGAGGAGGAGTCCCAACTGCATCCTGTACCATTATAAACTACTAGCTGGCTGCTATCCAAAAACCTAACATTAGCTTGCTTAGCCTGTGTTCTCTGATAAATGAGACGTTTTGGAAATAAACAGAGTTCTGGGGTGCATTTCTGAAGGTGTGGTTCACTAGCCAAATAGCAAGTACCCTGTCAGGTGCTGTCAAAGACATATATATACAGACAGACAGATAGACAGACAGAGAAAAACGGTGTTACTCTTTTTGCCTTAATTTGAGATCCATGTGGATCAATAATATGTGTCTTATAGCCTCCAAATAATCACCATTCCATTCATTAACTAATTTTATATTCTAGTTACATAAATCTTTTCACAGCAAGAATCATAACAAGGTATTTTTTTCCTAGTTAATTTATGAAAATATCCTTTATCTTTATTTCTTATAACATGTCTGAAAATTGTTCCATTTGAAGGCTTCAAATTCAGAGTCGGCCTTTATTTATGGTGTTCCTTTCATGATATGATTGATCACAGGGTGTTTTAAAGTGAAGAAATCATTTGTCACCTGTTTCAAAAGTAGTCTTTTTTTTTTTTAACTGGTGAAGCTGGAGTTTATATTAGAAGCCGTCACTACTATATATCTCCTTTATCTCCTATCATCATTACTAGGTCCTATAAAATGCAGAATTCACATACCCACCAATAAAAACTCAAGTAAAACAGCATGAAAATTCGAAATGAAAGCCTGAATGTCCTAGAATTATTATAAAGCAGGAATCTATTTAAGAAGACGTGGTGGGGTGAACGTCAGGAAGGAAAAAAAATTCAAACCTCGGAGATATAATTTGAGCAGTTGTTGATGTCTTTCCAGCAAGTCGCAACACATCTGAAATGCCTGACAAGCCTTTCCTTCAGGGGATGGATAATGGGCCTGTGTGAGCGCTGGGCGCCACCCTTTTGTTAAACTCTGCCCTGCAGGGCTCTGTTCTCAGATGAGCTGCAGCTTGTAATGAATGGAAATTGTTAAGTGCCACTGACAGCTTCAGCCAAGTATGGTGTTATACTCCAGCTATCTGTGGTATTTACTAGGATAACAGCTAATGTCTAAATCAAAATAAAGCAACTAAAGGGTATAGCAGTGAGAAACCAGCAGTTGGGAAACGTGAACTTTTTTGGTGTTTTCCTTTAGTCTAAAGTAATCCTTTTTGCTTTCTGTCCTAGCCACATAGTAGGAAATGAGCAGTGCAGAGAGTGGTGATGAAGTGTACCAAAATAAAAGTCACTTTGGGTCAGAGGGAAACTGGGAATACAGGAAGGGAGTAAATGGTGAATAACCTGATTATATATTCTTGGCAGGTTATAAAGACCCCCATCCCTGGGGATGAAAGAAACAGACTTAACAGTCAGGGTGGAAAGATACATTTAACCAAAGACCTACACACTGGCATACAGTTTAGGGGAGTCTTTATAAGACATTAAAATAACAATCATTTCACTCGGTGGTAATGGGCATGTGCACTTTCTTACTCTTTATAGAGGAAAGGATGAACGGTAACTAACTTATCAGATGGTCAGTTAAAATGTGTCATAGTATCAAAAAAGATGGAAGCATTCATTCAAATTAATTCATCCGTTTATTTTATAAACCCATCTATTCCAACTTTGTATTGCTTGGGGATGGAGCCTATCTGGTGTCATTCATTTCTGGACAATTTAGAGTCACCAATTCACTTAGCCTTTGGTAGAGCTGCAATAGTATTATTTCCATGAGAGTCCTTTAACAATGAATAAAACCTACAAAACAAACTGGTAAGACTGTAGACTCCACAACAGAGGATGACGGGGTAAAGATTTAAACTCAGTCTCTAGGACAGTAAAGACAGTGGCATTAACTACTGTGCCGCTATGCCACAATGCAATTTAATTTTGTTTAAATCAATGCATCTCTTCTATGTCCAATGGACATGCATGTTAGGTTACTTATTGACTTTAAACTGACTGTGCTTAATGGGTTTCTTGTGCCCAGTTTTACCAGGAAATGCATGTGATTCTGAGTTGAATAAGCAATCTAGAAATGAATGGATGAGCATCTAGCTGCTTTATATTAAGCTGCATCTTTACAGTACTTTTGAGGTCCTCTCTGAACTCCAGTGGTCACTCAGAAGCCATTCAATCCTGAGGAGAAATCTCCTTTTTAATGCTTATCATTTTTGTTGCCACCAACATTTCATGACAATAACATAAGAGGAGTGTTGAAGATAAATTGATAAATGAAGGACTTTGTCTAAAACATTGTTTCACTGACACAGTCCCTTGGAAGAGACGTTAAAATAGAATGAAAGGTTCAAAAGAAGGTGGATATTTGAACCCAAATAGCTCATCACTTCTGATCCACTTATCTGTTTAAAAATGTCAAATCCAAACACTGGCAATTATGACCTTTAAGACATACCAAGTGATCTACTTCTTCTTCTTCTCCTTCTTCTTTAGGCTGCTCCCGTTAGGGGATCATCCAGAATTGTTGTCCGCATATTGATTTGGCAAAATTTTACACCGGATGCCCTTCCAGACGTAACTCTCCCCATTTATCCAGGCTTGGGACCGGCACGAAGAAACACTGGTTTGTGCATCCCCATGGCAGTTAAAATAAACAAAACCTTACTGGCACACTTACAAGAAATGTGGTATCATGTAGTAAATGCTATTGTCCACTGAAGTATGTTTCTAACCCATTTTCAAACATTAGAAGTTATGAGGTTTCATTTCATCTACTGATTGGCCCCTTTATGAAATTTGGAAGGTAATTTGAGGGCAAGGACACCCCAAAGCTACACACTCCACATTTACCTATTACTGTTTTACCTGTTGTCACAGCTGGATGGAGGTGGTACCCAGTCGGGACGCCTGAGAAGACAGGAGGAGGGCTGGTGCCTCCTCCAGACCTCGAGGGGGCGACCGCCTTGGAGGCCTCGGGTAAAGAGCTGGGAAGCTCGACCCTGTAGGGACCCGGGGTTACTGCCAGGGGGACCCCAATACCTGGAAGACCCTAGACCTCAGCACTTCCGCCACACCAGGAAGTGCTGGGGGGAAGAGAAAATAGGGACACCCGGAGTGCTTCTGGAGAGACAGCCAGCACTTCCGCCACACTGGGGCGTGTCGGTGGGAGATTGCCGGGAACACACCTGGAGCACATCCGGGTGCTTATTTAAAGGGGCCGCCTCCCTCCAGTCGAGGTAGAGTCGGGTGGAAGAGTGACAAGGTCTGGAGGAGGCGGTCTGAAGAAAAGAGAGAAGAAAAGAAGACAGAGAAGAAGAAAGAGAAGGCTTTGGATTGGCCTGGACTGAGGGGTATTGGGGGTTGGTGAGCGGAAAGAAATGGAAAATAAACGTGTGTTTGTGGGTGACATTAACGTGTCTGCCTGTCTGTGTCCGGGGCAATGTTCACAATGGCGCCCAACGTGGGGCCCTCTGTCTGTGCCAAGACGGGGACCCCAAAATAAAAATTTTGTGAACGGCCCGGAGCAGCAGGCAACCCCGCACAGGTTTCGAGGGTGCGAAGTGCTCACGGCCCCAGGAAGACAAGAAATTCCCCAGATCGCCACCGGAATGCAGTCGGATTCCTACCTGGTGCGGCAATACAGCAATGGGCGTTGCAGGGGTGCAGCATTCTCCTGTGTGGGTGCTGCCCATGATGACGTCCGGGACGGAGTGGCGTATATGAAGTCCATGCCGGGGCGGGCGCCTCGGTCAGAAGGGATCCGGGACGTAAGGTCCCTGCTTGCCGACAGTCAGCCCGGGAGGGCAGATCGAGTTTGGTGTTCAGCAGGCAGGGGCTCCCCGGGTCCATACGGATGGCAAACACACGCCGATCCGCGGCGCTTTGTGGACGCGACAGCGGCGAAAGGAGCCGCCATGGAGGAGACGCTGCAACACGAAGAGCTGGAATGGCATCGCACCAGAAGGAGAGGAGCCAAGATGGCCACGGACCGTAAGTTCCTCCTTGAGACAGGCAGGGGATTGGACGGTGTGTCTTGTGTGCCCGCCAATGACTGTATAGAGGCGGGACCAAGGAATGTCCATCTCGTGCCAAGGAGAGACCCGATTGGCCTGGAGAAGCCTCACAGAAAGCAGACGGCGAAGACTGACAACCAGGTAGGTCAATCGTCGACTGACTTTCTGTGCTTGTCAATGATGCAGGTGCTAGTTGCCATCCGTGCTAAACTGCAAAATCTGAAGGAGACGGCGGGCGCGTCAGTGACGTCAGAACGGCGCGACGCTGGAATCTTTAGACGGACTGGTACCGCGGAGATGGTGAGTAGAATCGACTCCGTACAGCATAAAGGAGAACCCACCGAACTCAGCCGTGATCTGAATGAACGGTATCAAGTAGGGGGTTATCCGACACTGCATGTGACGGTGAGTTCTGTGTGTGAGGGGAGGGGAGAGACAGCGAGAGGGTTGGCAGGACGCGGGCTGATGAGTGCCCTGGGTCCTAGCGCCCTACGCCCCAAGCCTGCAACAGTCTCCCGTCGCTCTATAGGGACGCAAACCGGACAGGGTCTGTATTTTTCCCATAGGCAGACTCAAGCCGTTATAGCGTCCCAGAATAAAAGGGGGAATCGAGGGGAGAGTGCCGATTCCCCCGATAAGAAAGGTCGTCCTCTGCGGTGGCAGGAAAAAGTCCCGGAGTCGGTGGGGGAGACGACAGTGAGAGTGAACCCGTCGCAGCCAATCAGAGGGGCACGGAACCCACGGAGGGGGTGCCAAACAGGCAAGTGCCGGTCAGATGGGGGAGCGCTGCCAGTGCGTGGCACAGAAGGATGCCAGGGAAGGGTGTCCAGGCAGCGGCTCTTCCCCCCTGTTTCTGTTTGTTTCAGGACCGGACCCTGGACGAGCAGAAGGGCCCGTTTCGTTGGGAACCTGCCCTCACAGGACGGGACGCTTCACTGAAGGATTCTTCGCTGGCGATGGGGTGGCCCCACTACTGGCAGGGGCTACGGAGGCGCGAGTGGCTTGCTCCAAAAGGGCAAGAAAACCTCGGAGAGGTGCCGAAGTGGTACGTTCCAGGGTGCCGGCTTGGACCCTGGATACATAGTAGGACCCACTTCGGGGATGAATTGTCCTCGCGGGACGTGGCGCTCTGACCGACGTGTCTTCGCTGGTGGTGGGGCAGTGTCACAGCTGGATGGAGGTGGTACCCAGCCGGGACGCCTGAGAAGACAGGAGAAGGGCTGGTGCCTCCTCCAGACCTCGAGGGGGCGACCGCCCTGGAGGCCTCGGGTAAAGAGCTGGGAAGCTCGACCATGTAGGGACCCGGAGTTACCGCCAGGGGGACCCCAATACCTGGAAGACCCTAGACCTCAGCACTTCCGCCACACCAGGAAGTGCTGGGGGAAGAGAAAATAGGGACACCCGGAGTGCTTTTGGAGAGACAGCCGGCACTTCCGCCACACTGGGGTGTGTCGGTGGGAGATTGCCGGGAACACACCTGGAGCACATCCGGGTGCTTATTTAAAGGGGCCGCCTCCCTCCAGTTGAGGTAAAGAGTCGGGTGGAAGAGTGACAAGGTCTGGAGGAGGCGGTCTGAAGAAAAGAGAGAAGAAAAGAAGACAGAGAAGAAGAAAGAGAAGGCATTGGATTGGCCTGGACTGAGGGGTATTGGGGGTTGGTGAGCAGAAAGAAATGGAAAATAAACGTGTGTTTGTGGGTGACATTAACGTGTCTGCTTGTCTGTGTCCGGGGCAATGTTCACACTACATTTTTCAAGACTTATTTCCAGTCAACACCTCTGCAGTGGCCACGTGGATACATTGGAGGAATCTGCTAGTTTGATCACATGAATAGGCTACCTTTCTTTGGCCATGAGGGTAACCATCAAAACTTTGAATCATTCCAGCATTAATTTCACAGCTTGCTTGCAGCCAAATAATATTCCCATAATTCTTCAAAAGACTGCCTGTTCCTACTAAAGTGTCACTGCACAACACAAAATGTGTGTTTTCCATTATTCTATGTAAAGGCTTATTTTCAGTGTCATTGCAGGACAAGCTGATAATGAAACTAAATGAATTTTTCTGTTTCTGTTCAACAGCTCATCATGTAGCTCCTGGAATATACTGTAAAAAGAGTGCACTGAAAGTAATATAAAACGTCATTTAGCTTGAGAAGTAGGAGTCATCACAGTGCACCATTTTTTCCCTCATCTTTGAGAGCAGCAAAACTATATTCCATCATTGGCAGAGCAGACGACACTTTTGTATGAAGTAAATTATCTGCCACTCAGAGCATATTTTTATTTCCAGTATTTTCATGCTTTTGATTTATAAAGTAGTTTAAGCAATGTCTTACACCTTCTCTAACTTATTTCCCCCTAAGACCACTCTTTGGATATCAACCCTCATTTTAACCGCTAATTCCAATCCAACCTTTATCTGGTTCCTTCTTCCCAATTCTTTAACTGAATTTGAGCCATTTTTATTAAATGTAATAATAAGGAAAATCACTTTTCATCCTTTGCGTCTATCTTAAATTATTTTGTCTTCATCCCATTTTTTCTGTTTTTTAATTTCTTTTCACACAGAGCATGAAGACAAGTATATTGAGCCTTTAATTCCATTTATATAGAGTATTATGAAAACATGTTTTCAGAATGGTTTGAAAATTTATTAAAAATCAAAAACTAAAATCTCTCATTCATTTAAGTATTCAGACCCTTTATAATAGTTCTAGAACATTTAGGCTTTCATTTCAAATTTTTATGCCACTTTCTGGAAACCCCTTTGGCAGCAATTACAGCATACATTACAGAGTCTCTACAAAGTTTGCACCCCTGGATTTGGACAGTTCATTCCATTCTTCCTAGCATATCGACTCATCTGCTAGAACTGCCATCTTGGAATCTCAGTACACGTGTTCTGTGTTGTTTAAGTCTTGTCCCAAAGCCATTCTAGTGTTGTCTTGGCTGCATACTTCTGTTGTGCTGAAAGGCAAGTCATTGCCCATGCATTCTGGAGCATATTTAATTCAAGAGTTTTGCTGCATTCAACTTTCCCTCAGTTCTGACCAGTCTCAGAGTCTCTGCTGCTTAGCAGCATCTGTATAGCATGGTGCTGCCACCAACATGCTTCAACCTAGAGGGAATATTAGGCAGGTTACGAGAAGTTTTTGTCTTCACCAGACGTAGTGCTTGGAGTTCTGCCCAGAAAGTCTAATTTTTGTCTCATCAGAGCAAAGAATCTTTTTCCTCATGCTCTGAAGACCTTCTTGGTTGGTTCCAGACTTCTTCTATTTTACAATTTTTGAGGCCACTGCGCTCCTGGGAACACTTGAAACCTTCAGAAATGGTTTCATACCCATGCTCTAAACTATGCCAATCAATTTTTTTGTAAGGGCTTTGGACTTCCATGCCTTGGTTTTTATCCTGACTTGTAGTGTGAATGGAGGGACCTTATATACACATGTTTGTGCCATTTTGTCCAATCAAATCCATTTCCCACAGGTGGACTCCAGCCAAGTTATAGACACATCTCAAAGAGAATCAAAGCAAACAGGATATGCCCGACGATAATCTGTAGTGCTATAGCAAAGGGGCTGAATACTTAAAGAAAGGAGATATCTGAGTTTTTGATTCATATTAAATTTGCAAATCTTTCTTAAAACATTTTTTATGGGTTTTGAGTGTAGATTTATGGGCAAAAATGGCAAGTGTATCCATTTAAAATTAAATCTACAGCTCAATAAAGTGTGGAAAGTGAAGCAGTCCGAATACTCACTCGCACTCTCTCTCTCTTTCTCTCTCATATGTAAAGATTTTTATTGTGTATATAAATAAGCAATTATATAAATAAATATATTCTTTGGTTGTTTATCTTGTCACTTATAGAACTAAATTAATATAACACAAATTTCCATTTGATGCTATTCAGGAATAATTTAGTTTATTTTCTCTGTTCTTTTCACTATCTCGTATATATACACAAGCAAATGAGTTTATTTGACAGCATTTCTGCAACTCCTGCTATTGCTATGTGATTTTTTGATTTAGCCCTCATTTGTAAAATGTAATATGCTTGCAGCAGTAAGACACAGCTAAATATGTTGCATGATTTTTGTCTATTTCTGTTTATCTATACTAATAAAAGGCAAAGCCCTCACTGACTGACTCACTGACTGACTGACTGACTGATCACTAATTCTCCAACTTCCCGTGTAAGTAGAATGCTGAAATTTGGCAGGCTCATTCCTTACAGCTTACTTACAAAAATTAGGCAGGTTTCATTTAGAAATTCTACGCGTAACGGTCATAACTAGAAACCTACTTACGTACATATATACGGCCATAGCCTGCAGCTCTGACGCCGTGTGAGGCTGAGTTGTGTCCCTCATAGTCCTGCCTCCCACGTAATTGAGTGCCTGCCCATATAAGGCCGTCCGTCAGCAGCAATCCAATAGACACTCTGCCACTAAATATTCGTGGGTGAAGGACTGTGCTTATGCAAACGAAGATGAGATGGTCAGTGATAGACTAGTGTTTGGCACAAACTCAGCGAAAGTGCAAGAGAAACTTTTAAGTGCCGGGTCTTAGCTAACATTAAATAAAGCCGTGGACAATGCAAAATCGCACAAGATAGCACAAGCACAGCTGAGAACCTTCGATGCATGTACTCCGAGCGCCTCACGTGAACTGACTGTGAACGCAGTACGCAGACAACAAGCAAGAGCTCCAAAGAGTGCTGAACATAAAAACGCATTACACAATTGAGACGGCAGCAATAGAATATGAAGCGACTGACGCATACAAGCATATTCATAAGTTCACCTACTGCGGAAACAAACCACACGGTGGAAGAAGTCAATATCCAGCTAAAGGAAGACAGTGTAAAAAATGTGGTAAATTGAAGCACTTCGCTAAAGTTTGCAGGACTGGGAAAGGTAAACCCGTGCATGCAGTGTGTGATGTCTCAGATAAAGAGGAAGATGAGCTGTTTATTGATGCAGTAAGAAAGGAACAACCCTCTGAAGCTGAACAAGCCTTTGTAGACATATCAATAGGAAAGCAAAGTGTAAAGCTTAAGTTTAAGTTACGTTCCTAGACACGCTGACGCTAAATATTCGCAGGCAAATCCACAACTTAATACCAAGAATGCCTGTTAAACATCTTAGATTCACGAGTACCGATTTGGGTGGTGATCACTTCGATGAATGAAACCTGTTATCTTTACAACGGTTGACAACGAAGATGAGATGGTCAGGGATAGACTAGACAAACACGGAATGTAACTTGAACACAACACATCCTCCAAATACGAACCTGATTGAAAGAAATAATGATAATCAAATCCTTGATGACAGCAACACTCATAACACAAAACAATTACATTGACAATCATGTTACGTTATTTTTAAAATGTTTCCTTTTCTTTTTCTTAACTTCTTTAACACACTACTTCTCCGCTGCGAAGCATGGGTATTTTGGTAGTTTATGATATAAAATGACACATCTCTCCTAAGATTGGGTGGTGGAATGGTTAGCACTGCTTCAACCTAATAGTTTCAGATGACAAGGTTCAAAACCTGGGCCACTTACTGTCTGTGTGATGTCTGTTTCTGCCACATCCCCAAGCCATGAAAGATAAGTGTGTACTGGTATCTAAAATAGCTCTTTGTGAGTATGTGTAGTGGGGTGTGTATGAGTGTGCCCTACAGTGGTTTTAAGCCTGATCTTGGGTTGGTTTGTGCATCGTGCCAGAATTTACTGGGAAAGAGTCTGGCCTCACTGTGGCCATAAATTGGATTGATATTATTTGAAAATTACTTGTCAGATATATCGGCAATATCATAAAGGTTAGTGTATGTAAAGCAGAAGCCCAGTGTTGGAGAACAAGAATTTGTCTGACATGATTTCCTCACAAACAATTCTGATGAGAAGGGCTGTTACTTTTTAGTCAATGTATCCTTCTATTTCTGTGTATTCGCTTTATGCATTGTTTACATATCACATACAATATAACGTCTAAAGCAGAAACCAATCTTGCACTGGATGCATGTTCCTCACAGGGCACATTATTTCGTACAAACTCACTTACATAGCCTCATTATAGCCTTGACAATTATCCTAACCTGTATGTGGTTGAGATGTAGGAGGAAATTTCAGTATGTGGAAGAAACTAACATGGTCAAGGAAAGAAGGTTCTGTCCTCACATGGATGAGTGCAGAATTCAATCCATGTCTCTATCGCTGTCAGGCAGCAACTACCCCCATTCAGTCAGTTTCGTCTTACTTCAGATAATATCCTGGAGAGTCCGGAATGCATTCAAGAGTACATTTACTGTTATATGTGTCAACAGTTTTGGAACATAGGAGTCCCTATACTTTCTGTATCTACTATCTTTGTGATAGTTTACAATTACAATTTACAACTGTATCCCTTAGTAAGTGATAAGAACTAAGAAAAGATAGAAAAGTTAACATATTACAGTGTAATCATATCTCAATGAGTGATATCCAAATCCCTGTGAATTCTTCATTATGTAGCCACTTTTAACTGTTGACAAGCAAAGGTTATAAAGCAGTTCACTGAGATCTGTACCAAACATACTGTGACCGTGAATGCCCAAGTGTAAATACGTAAACTCTTGTTAAGTACAAAATTAAGAAATTCTAGTATTGTTGGAAAGTAAAATAAAAAAAATATGTAAAACATTAGTAAAATGAATATTCATGGTTCCACCAAAAACATGCAAAAATTTTTGCTGAAATTCTTTGAAAATGTAGTCAAGTTGTTGAACTGTAAGTGTCAGGATTGCTGGTTCAATCCTCAACAGTGACTCACCGTGTGATCCTTAGTAAGTTACTAAAACTTATAGTAGGTTGGGATCACGCACTAATAGCGCGTTGCTGCACCCACCACACAATAATATGATGTGCTTGGAGAATCAGGCATAAAGTTTTACTTGGTACTTGTGACCTCTGCTGTTTCTTTGGATAAAGACATCAACAGTTTAAGTAAGGGTAAAAGTGAAAAACGTTGTTGTATATTAATTAATAAGCTTATTTAATATAGGAACAAAAATAGGTGTTAGTCCAGTTATACTGTTTTGTTTTTGGTTTGTTATAACATTTATTGAAACTGGCAGGTATAAATAACTGGGTAATATGCATATGTTGATTATTACATAAGTATGGTATGTCAAAATCGTTTTCCATATTTCTTATTGTTACGGCTAGACTGACTTACCAAGTAATTTTATTGAGTACACAAGTCAGACTGTGACAAACAAAAATTATAAAATCTCTCTATTATAATGAAAAAATCCTGGTACGAGATGAGACTTTTTAGCCTGGGACGAGACAAGACTTTTTCAAAGAGATACTTTCATGTTGCGTGAGACGAGACTTTGTGCCAAGAGATTAAACCATGCCTGGGGCCGGAAATAAAAGACAAAGAGTAGATGACAAAGTAGAATGTCATAAAGAATTCAAAAACGTTGGCACGATACACATGCTGAGCAGGTTAGAGATAATGAAAGTACTAAAATTCAAAACTCTCAAAAAAAATGATAGTAACGATTGCATTAGCGCAAATAAACGGAAATTATTACTCAGTGAAATAATGGAACAGCGAAAAGAGATTAAATATATTGTTCGGATTTAAACTCTAAGTCGGAGATTTGTAGATCGTCTAATTCGTGTTGCCATTAGGGAAAAGTAGTGTTTCTTCCCAATGAAGAGGCATATCCGTGAGAATTAAAAGATTTGTTGTATGGTGAAAGTTAAAACCACATATGCAAGCAGTAGAGACGCGAAGTGGCTGCCGCATAGCGCAGGCCAGGGGTTTGGCGAGCAAAGCCCCCTAGTAAATAAATAAAAAGCTAGGAGGCACGAAGGTCCACCGGGATTAGATCTAAGGATGAATGTACTAAGCAAAGTGCATTCTGGATTCTCCATCGATTAAATTTCTTGTCAGGTTAGGGTTGAAAGTTGAGTTCTTTTTGGATTGGTTCTGAAGCATATCTTACTTGCATTTGTCAGACTGAGTTGTGTTTTGTTATAATGCTTTGTGTTCAGATAAATATTAAAAACATGCATTTTATATATTAGGCTGAGAGACCAAGTGCTCTGCAAAACTTAAAATTTAGTAATTGATCACTAATCACTAGTCACTAATCTGTACTAAAAATAAAATATAACTAAGATGATTCTATCAAGGAGGTGGGACAGATGTCTTGATCTCTCCCTTGACTTAATTTTATAAGCTGCAGAATACCATGCAATACATATCTAGATACCTTTGTACTGTATGTATAGTGTATATTGGCTTTATAAAGCACATTGGGATTGTGCTGTCTTTTCCTTCTTCTCCCCAGGTAAGGATGGCACAGTACTTTTTTTACTGTGAGAGTCATCTGTATGAAAATCTTACATCTATTTAGAGATTTGTATTTTCCAGATCAAAGTTGCAATGGTGGATTAAGCCTTAGATGGCATGTTATACTGGGCACAAACCCACACAAAATCACACCAGGACACTAGTGAGTCAGCAGTCAATCTAGAGGTATGTTCAGGACTAGGAAAGTTAAGTCAACTCCAGGCAGAATCATGAACGCATGGATAATATTCAGTCTTTGCATAGAAGGTAGTCCTATCTAGAGTGCCAGAAAATAAAGGAAAAATGCTACTTACTGCAACATCAAGAAACATTTATTGATTTACAAAACAAAAAGCTAAGTTCTTCAGAATTAAATGATAAAAATAGAAAAAAACTAGAATTACAAGTCAAAAAATCTATTTGATCATTAAGTGTCTAAAACAAAACTGTCAATTACAATGGACGTTTCAGTTCATCCAGAGCAAAAATGAAAATCTTTAACCACAGGAGAGTTTTTGTTTTGTCTCTATCTCTGTCCACTTGGCACCCAATTGGTAAATTCTCACTTTTTCATATTTTAGAAACAGTGCAAATTGAGAACAAGGTTTGTCAACCTTTACAATGATTTCATCATTTCCTTTAGGCTGGGTGTTTGGGTTTTGGTGGAAACAGAAGAATAATGCTAACATGCAGACAAGATGATCACTAGCATTATTACATATAGGCATATTCTAATATGTGAGACAGATGGAATGGAAGGGATAGGCATAACAAAACTGAGAGATCAAAAACTTGGAGATAAATTACAAATTGAATTTGAGGAAAGAAATTTGACTTAGATTCCTGAGTAATCTATGCAAGGCTATAGATTAGTTTAAATAAGCAACAATGGATGAGAAACTACTATTTTCAAGCAATGGCAAGTAGTAGGGGTTGTTAACAGCATGGTTACGTATACATGAGGCAGCAAAGTAAGACGTGCAGTGACTCAAAATTGTGAATGTGTATAGGTAAAAATGCTTTGCAATGTATGGGCATCACCCTATGATGGATGTGGATATATCTATTCGCAGTTCACAAAAGTAGATAGATAAATAAATGTTAGTCGTTATTTTATATATTGTGTTTTATGGTAAAGTATGTTTTAAAGCACTTTAAAAATACATTATTTGGATTAAGGTATAAAAAAAAAGATCTTGAGGAAATATTTAAAATTGTGCCGAAACCCAAGGGTTATAGGCCGTATTACCTCAATATGAACAACATCCTTGAATAGGCTTATACAGTGATCCATAGTTTTATGAAAAGCTACTGAAAACAACCAACAGATGTGTGCCACAAAGAATAAAAAAATAAAAACCAGAGTGAGTCTTCAAGCAACTACTGAACTCATTACATGCTTTTACAGCAGCCCCGATTTACTCATTCAAAAAGTGATTTGGACAATTATAATATTTCAACCTGTCATATTCTCAGAACTAGAACACATATTTAGCAAAGACATGTAACCACAGCTCTAGCTACAGCTAAAATGAATTTCTTCTGTAAGTTAAATAAATAAAGACAGCTGCAATAAGGAGCCCGCCCATTAATCAGCACTGCAGATGAACTGCTTGATAGCAGCAGTCGGCATTTTATGAAGAGCACTGATTCAACTGAAACTGGCTGAGCATTTAGGAAAACTGGGTGCCTGATTACTTATTTATTTTTGGCCTTCCAATCTCTCCCACCAAACTGAGGTACATTGGCAGAAATTAGGTAATCTGCAGTTTACCTTCTCTTTAGAGGCTTGTATTAACACAGTAATACAGCTGCTAAGTGTGAAGCTTTATTTCTTATTGGGTGTCAATTATTATTTTTTAATGCAGAAAACAACTTCATTTCTTACATGTGTAGATATGCTCTCTAGCAACATTTCTGGCTGTGCGGAACCGTGACACTATTTAATAAATCTATCCAACAGCATAATTATAGTTAATAATCTTATTCATTAATTATATCATTCTGTCATTTGGAGCACAATAAAAACATGAATAAGAATCCTGGACTTGCCTTCATGATTTGACAATGGCCTATGTTTCCTCTTTGTCCACAAATACATACTCCATTTAAACTCAGAAAATATCATAATCCATTTTAAAATGTTACAGAAATTTGCAGATTTCATAAAAATATAAATTACAAGTATTTAATCAAACCAATATAAATAACTTTTATGTACACCTCCTGACATATACTGCAAAAATGCATTGGTTATTTGGAGTACTTAAGCGAATATACTCTATTAATTATTGTTACCATTGACTTCTGTCATTACTTGACAAAGAGCTCATGTTCAAGTTATTATGTCATCTGCCTACTTGTATTTTCTAAACCTCTTAAACCTTGTTATTCAATTCTATTATCAGATTATACTGTAGCACAACAAACTTTTCTTAAAAAGAAGTGTTCAGTAAGTTATAGGCATATTTTTTTTACACAAAGGTTACATATATTCTTCTTATGTAGCATAAAAATAAAATGTACCAAGCAGATTATTTAGAGAGTTCTCACAATTCTGCAATTAAAATTATTATTTATTGAACATGTATAACACTGATCCAGAAATAATTGCCTAAGATACTAATTGGTATTCGTTTTTACTTTACTTTACTTTTAAGTTTTTTTTTACTTTTTTGCATATAGATAGATAGATAGATAGATACTTTATTAATCCCAAGGGGAAATTCACATACTCCAGCAGTAGCATACTGATAAAGAATACTATTAAATTAAAGAGTGATAACAATGAAGGTATAACAGACAGACAATAATTGTATGAGTCCATCTGAGAAAACAGAGAACAAACTTCAGATCTGTTACTGCAGGATTCCATTATAATATATGGACAAGTAATGTTTAATTCCAGTCACAGCAAACATTACCAAAGTCAGAGGATGCAGCCTGTATTACATCTCTATCTACCCAGGCACTATAACATCAGAAAGGTCAGTCACCCAGGTAACTGTGCAGCTGCCTAGTCATGAGATTCAGGGAGCTACCAGCCAATTAAAGGCCAGCACAGAGGGGAGTGAAATGACTGTGTCAGCAAAAAGCAAACCCCTGGCTAAGACAACTCTGGATCTTTTCTGTTTTTTTCAAGGTGCCTCACAAATCACATGCAAAAGCAAAATTCTTAGATAATCTCTGCTAGCTTTGGATCAGACAGTCTGCAACTATTCACATTCAAGGTTACAATGACAGATAGATAGATAGATAGTTTTTATCTATCTATCTATCTATCTATCTATCTATCTATCTATCTATCTATCTATCTATCT
>JANRMT010062854.1:69998989-70039098 GCA_026402145.1 Polypterus bichir lapradei | reverse complement strand
AGAGAGAGAGAGAGAGAGAGAGAGAGAGAGAGAGAGATAGATATGACAACAACACTCATATCAATGACAAAACAATTACATTAACAATCATGTTACGTTATTTTTAAAATATTTCCTTTTCTTTTTCATAACTTCTTTAACACACTACTTCTCCGCTGTGAAGCGCGGGTATTCTGCTATAGATATATATACTGTATATATGATGTGTGTGTATGTATGTATGTGTATATATATATATATATATATAGGACAGCAACACTCATAACGGTGACAAAACAATTACATTGACAATCATGTTACGTTATTTTCAAAATGTTTCCTTTAATTTTTCATTACTTCTTTAACACACTACTTCTCCGCTGTGAAGCGCGGGTATTTTGCTAGTATGAGATAAATCACTTGGAAATAAGCCAACACTGAGAGAACCCAACACTTATCCAAACATAAAAAAACAAACACAAAATGAACCAAGGATGACAATGACAGTTACAGTAGTCAACATTACAAGTCCTGTAAAGTGAAAATAGGCAGAGAATGGGCAAACTAAAAAGGAGGACAGAATAAAGATCTTCAGATTGATCTATTTATCTTTAAACTACCTAACTTTAAAAGAAAAAGGACATAATATAATGTGGGTAGCACAGTGTTGTAGCAGTTAGCACTGCTGCCTCGGTTAGATAAGAGAAGGGTTGAATTCTGGCCTTGTCACTGCCTGTGTACAGTTTGCATGTTTTCCCTGTTTTAGTGTGACTTTTCACCAGGAACTGAGTTGTTGGGGATTATATAACATTTTCAAAATAAATTGGCCCATATATTTGAGTGCTACCCCTTCCATTGTTGCTTCCTGTCTTGTGCCTGTGACTGCAAGTGCAGGCTTCAGCAATACTAAAGGAAGATTGATTAAGCCTTAGATGACATATATTTATAAGAAGATTTCTCTCTTCACATTCTGATGTTATATATGAATACCAGTAAACTCATTTGCCTTCACAGTATATTTTTAATTCTATTCTACTTACATTTATATACACTATATACTTTGCTAAGCACAAGCTACAAGATACCATCTATGTAAAACCTAAATTTTTAATAACTTTAAAAGCTCTGCATTCCCAATGGGCCGACTTAATGGAAATATTAATCCACAGTCATCATCTAGAATTTTAAGGTAAAAATTGTAATACTCAAATTTTGCTGATGCATTTTTTCCTTAACAACAGGCCTACTATATAGCAGGCACTTTCCAAGCTACTAACTTTAATGTTCATGTTAGGGAGGAGCCTTACGGTATCACTGCTAATTGAAAACATTATCATAATGGGAGTATATTATTATTTTTACCATTTAAAAAACAGGATTGGATAGAAGGAGAAGGACAAACAAATTGTAATTGCCTTTACTACAATATTGCAACATAGACTTGTCTTGCTCAACTGGAAGAATCCTAACTGACCTCTTTTAAGTCAGTGGGTAACTGATGTTATATATTATTTGAAATTGGAAAAAAAAAATTTAATTCTCACTTAGAGGATCTGTACAAAACTTTTTCAAAACCAGGCAGGATCTGGTAAGTAACATTTTAGAATAAGCATTTAAATCAGGGAAGTGGATTCTCTCCCCTCTTTTTCTATTCTATCTATCTATATTTATATGTTTTTACTATTACTAAAGTGCTACACTGCTAACCTAGCTCTCTTTCTCATGGGGGGTTGATTTGTTTCAAACCAGTTTTATTAAACTTGACTTGCATGTATGGAATGTTTTTTGATTTTAATAAAATAAAACATAAAAAAAAAATACTAGACAGAATGTCCGTTTTCCCCAGATTACATATTTGGGCAATTTTGTATATATGAAGTCAAGTCATAAACCTTGCCAATTGTTAACTAAGTGTGCTCATTTACTAAAAACTGCTACATACCATAAAATTCTACATTTTATTAATAGTTAGTGTAGAGCACCATGGGTAGCACAGTTGACACTTACAGCTTTAGGGGTCTTGACTCAAATCCTGGCCCAGCCATTCTGTCTAGAGTTTCCCATTTCTCATATTTCTCTGTGACTCTTGCAGTCTCATCTCTCATACTATAGATGTACTGTACAGATTGGTGCCTCTAGGCTTAGCCTGTGAGTGTGACCTGCAATGGACTTCTATCAAAACCAGGATAGGCTCCAACTTCCCAGTGGGTTAATAAAAAAAGGTTTATGGATGGATAAAATAGATAAACAAAAATGTTAAGCAGAAAGGACAACAAAATTTGTATTTTCTGTCATCTTTTAGGTCAGATCAACTACATAAAGTGCAAAGATTCAGCAAACACTTCTCTGTTTTGGTATACAGGATTTGTGATTAGTGAAGTGATTCACTCAGCCTGGGTGATGGCTGAAGGAAGCCATTGGCAGATGAGAAGTGCATGTAGAGAGAGTCCAGCCTCAAACCTCTGAAAACTCTTCTAATTAAGAGAGTAATTAATAATTCCATACACGTGTGTAAGAGAGAAGAGTGAGCCTTCAGCTATGATTCTCTTACTAATAAAGCTATCCATTGAATCATCAAGCCTTTAACAAGCAATAGTGTTGATTTTCCTGCAAAGTGTATTATTTGAGAATTGTACTCTTCTGCTAATGCTTGCACCATAAGCTGATTAAAATGCATATTAATGACATATACACATTCACAGACTGTACATCTTTTTTTTTCTTTAAAGCCCTCACTTAATTTTGCCAAGCATATTAAGCATTTAATGAATGCTGCCCACATACTACAATTTTCACAGCATGTATTTCAAAACCAAACCTTTGGTCAGTTATTCATTGACCCTATGATTTGCAGTGCTGCTTAACTTATTAACTAATGATGTGGTCATACTCCACATCATTTTATGATACCTTTGAGGCTAAAGATATGGGACTGCTTATGTATTTGTCATAATTCTCAATTAGGCGGCACAGCACATGCAGCAGAGCCCTAATTAACTCAGATTACCTTGTCTTTCATTTGTAATTTTCTGTTTAGGGATCTACTAAGACATGAGCAGAAAACGATACATGGAAATTAGCCATTGGGATGGGGGGAGTTTTTTTAATACAGTATTTGTTTTTCTCACTATACAGAGGAGATATTCAAAATGTTGATGTAATGGACTTCTTAATGATACCAAGAAAAGAAACAATTTTCTTGGATATATTGGTTAGTGTAATCCAGTGAAATAAAATACACCAACAGACTGCAACAGAAATGTTTAATAAGCTCTTTCTAAACCCTGTCACATACATATTCCCCATCCCTGAAACACGCCTCTTCATGGCTTATGAGAGCAGACTAAACAAAGGAACAGAGGTGGGACTCTGCATTTCTCCACTCTTTTTCTTCCCTTGTTTCATAACAGTACCCTCTAAACATTAGAATCAACTCATAAACAAATAACTAAATGAAAGAAGCCTAATCAAACAGCTTTTAGAAAGGAAGCAAACACTTTGCAGGAACCATTACCAAATACCAGAAATGCCTGCTTTGTTTGCTTTGGAGTCACACAATAGTGAATAAGACAATGGCCCAAGCAGCATTGCTAGTCTTAGGTCCTTGTGCATTTTGTAAAAGTCAGTACCATAAAGGCAATAAGACATTTACATACACAGCATTTATAGTAAACAGTGTCGGCAGTTCAGGCTGGCATTGTTTGAAGTACTCCATAGTGTACACAGCACAAACAAGTAGTAAAAGGCTCTCTGCTTTCCTTTTCCAAATTGTACTTCTAGCACTAAAACTCAATTGATGCTATACTGATTTCTGAAAACACTAAATAAATGAAAAAATAAAATATGTGTTATGTATGTGCAATGTTCATTAGCCAATAAGGCTAATTGTTCATATTTACATTAAACATTGGTTTCAAAGAGTTCCTGGCCAACTTCATTTTAAACTATAATGATATCCACTTTCTGATACTGACACCCTAGAAAGGCTGCTGAATTGAAGGAAGCTGATACGTTGATAGCTTTGCTCATTTTTAAATTGGGGCAAGCCAATATACTGCCCCCTCTATCTATATATGAAGCATTTAACACCTGTATATTTTGCAATAAGGAATTCCTAATTCTGTGAAAAATATAGCGAAAAAAAGGAGTCAGACTTCTTAATGGAAATCTGAAATGTCTGATCAGATTCAAATAGTACATTTTATCCTTATCTATGAAAACAGATTAAGCTTATTGGAAAAGAAGATCTTTTTAAGTACTGGAATTTTCTGTAGCCAAATTTAAATTACAAAAGCATGTACACACTAAATGCCTACCTGATATATTGTACTTACAACAGACGGGTGGACAATTAGGTCAGTACTGCACATTTTCTTTTTTTTTTTTTTAATCTATTTTGAGGAAGCCCTTTAATATTACATTAGGCTGTGAGCAAATTACCTGGTTTTAAGTAGAAGCGTTATTACTTTTGCATAAACTATGCAAGTAAAAGATGTGTACAGTATAGATAATCGATTTGATTGATTTTATTTATGTAGACTTATATCAGCCAAATATGTATATGATGTTTTGGAAATAATGCAGAAGGTTCGTAGTTAAGAAGAGCCAAATCTGATTACCGTAACTTATCTCATAACAATGAGAAACAGTAAATTGTGGCTATGACATACCTGAGTTGCTGTCATGGTAAATATGTGATGTTTTCCATAACACGTAATAAGTAGTAACCATAAGCTTCAAAAAATAAGTAATTGAAATGAAACACAAGAAAAGAAGTCTTAAGTATAAGACTCAAAACATTTAATCTATGGGAGTTAGATGTCAGATTATAAGCAATGATCATGAGATCAATGACATGAAAACTTAAGAAAATGACTTAAAGATAAGTCATGACCACAAAATATAAGATATTAAGTTGTAATCATGAGATGCTAGGTAACACTTTGCAGAAAATATATGCAAGAAAATATGCCATAGTCAAAAGATTTAGGATAATAAGTTTAGAAAGTGACATACAAGACACTGTGCTAAGTTGTATTGGGAAGGCAGTCATGACCATGAGATGCAAGATAATAAGTCATAATAATGAAGGAACAGAGAACATCATGGAATTAATTCATGGTATGATAACTTGTTTTCATGTAATAAAAATGAAAAAATATTAAGTCAAGGGATATGATACAACTATAAGTTACAAAACAGTAAGTTATCAAAGTGTGATAAAACTGTTAATCTATACTAATAAAAGGCAAAGCCCTCACTGACTGACTGACTCACTGACTGACTCACTCACTCACTCACTCATCACTAATTCTCCAACTTCCCATGTAGGTAGAAGGCTGAAATTTGGCAGGTTCATTCCTTACAGGTTACTTACAAAAGTTAAGCAGGTTTCATTTCGAAATTCTACACGTAACGGTCATGACTGAATCCTACTTACGTACATATATACGTCCATAGCCTGCAGCTCGCTCGCCATGTGAGGCGGCATTGCGTCCCCCATCCCCACGCCTCCCACGTAATTGGCTGCCTGCCCATATAAGGTCGTCCGTCGCTCCGGTCCCTTCCTTGCTTCGCCACGGTATTCATGTCTCCCTACTGATAACTGCAGCCTTTTTTTTTTTAAGTCCACGGCTTCTCCGCTGTTTTATTGTTCGTTTATTACGCTTATAGTTATTGTGTAGGTATTTTAGACTTAGTTTACATTGTTCAGGTACCCATTTCTTTTACCGTTCCAACCGTACCCCCATTAACATGTCTATCGAGGTGATCACCATCGATCAAAGAACTGTCACTTACCGAGTGGTTTCCATGCCCGGAGATGCCGCCCGCCTTTTCCATTCTCTGTGTTACATATTGCATGGCCATATCAGGCTCACTCTTGATATCCAGTGGAACATTGTGTCTTATGTATTGAATGACTGGGACAGGTTCAAGGTGTGGACTGATGACGGTACAGGAGATAATTATACTACACAGGAGCACTGTAAGAGTGAAATGCTTAAGCCCTTCACCTATGGTTCTGCATGTGAGTTGATGGCTGCCACTGAATTGTTCAGTTGTCGCTTTCAAGTGTACCGAAATGGCCAAATATTTTACACCTTTGGAGAACCACCAATGCCTCTTAAACAACTTAGATTCACAGGTGACGGTTTGAGTAGTGGACACTTTGATGTTTATGAATGTTTAAACTCTCAAAAGCTGGATGCGAAGTTATCGATGAAACCGGTTGTATGCTTACAACGCTTGACAGATGCCGACTGTCACTTCAACACAACAAGTCCTGCAAATACTAACGCAATTGAAACAAGCCATGAAACTCAAACTGATAATGACAGCAGCAGCCCAAGCTGTGAGAAAACAGTAAAAAGGAGGCGTGTCAGACGTTGTGGTACATTTTCTGATGCAGCTAGACGGAAATAACTTCGTGACGCTGCCGCCAAATACTCGCAGAAAAATCCACAAGTTAATAGACACGCTGTCGCTAAATACTCGCAGGCAAATCCACAAATTAATAGACACGCTGTCGCTAAATACTCGCAGGCAAATCCACAAGTTCATAGAGACACTTTTGCTAAATACTCGCAGAAAAATCCACAAGTTAATAGACATGCTGTTGCTAAATACTCGCAGGCAAATCCACAAGTTCATAGAGACGCTGCCGCTAAATATTCGCAGGCAAATCCACAAGTTAATACCGGGAGTGCCTGTTAAACATCTTAGATTCACGAGTAGCGATTTGGGTAGTGAACACTTCGATGAATGAAACCTGTTATCTTTACAACGGTTGACAAACACGGAATGTAACTTGAACACAACACGTCCTCCAAATATGAACCTGATTGAAAGAAACAATGGTAATCAAATCCTTGATGACAGCAACACTCATAACAGTGACAAAACAATTACATTGACAATCATGTTACGTTATTTTTAAAATGTTTCCTTTTCTTTTTCATAACTTCTTTAACATACTACTTCTCCACTGCGAAGCGCGGGTATTTTGCTAGTACAATATAAAACACCAGTAACGGCACACTGCACAGTAATGCACAGTGAATACACTTGACTTGAGCATTCATAGTTTTCTTACTCTTTCTCTACGTTTAGCATTCGTTTGCTCAGAGGTTGATGCGCTTGCTGCTTCCTGAGCAGCTCTTCTTTTCTCCATCCTAGCAGTCCGCTTCTTCCCTTCTTTCGTCGACATCTTTTCGCAATATAACTGATAAAGTCAGTGTTTGTGTTGCAATTACTTAGTACTTTTTCTTTAATATTTCACTTAAGCTGGCACTTAAGTTTTCAATCTGCCTCAAGAATGATTTAAGATATGAAGCAGTAGGGGAAATGACGGGAAAGGTGGTAGGGATGAGAACGGCGCCCATATGCAAGCGCCACACAGCCGCCCTTCTGGCTGCTGCCGAGAGTTGATTTTACAGTAAAATAAAATAAATATAAAAAGAGAAATAACCTTGGAGGTCAATCATCACCCCGAAAGCATACAGTAGACGTCACATAGTATATGTGTACCAAATTTCAGGTCAATCGGTCAAACGGTGTGCGAGCTAAAGGTGGTTTAAAATCCTGGACAGACAAATGAACAGCCATGGTAGCGTAATATACAGTATAAGAAGATGGGCCATTAAAGGCTAATGTCTTGGTATAAGCTATTTAAATTGGATTCAATACAAGAAAATGTTGGCCTTAATATTCTAAAGTCAAGAACATGAGATAATAATAAGTGTCCATGAGAAATACAAAATAGTAAATTATTAAAATGATACACAAAATATCAGTTATAAAAAATATAATATAGTTATCACTGTAAACTGTAAACAAAATAACAACTTGTCAGAAAAACTATGATAATATAATTAATGCTCATGAATGCTAATATCAAGGACATAAGATAATATGCCATGGTTGTTTAATGTAACATAATAAATGACAAACACAGGAGCTTATAAATGAGATTTTCCTGCCACACCGAAGTCTGGAAGATAAAATATATCTCATGGTTTTGACCTACTGATGTTTACCCTGCATAATAGGTCACGTAAACAAAATAATATAGTGTGTCACTGAGATAATAAGTCAAGGGCATGAGATAATATACAATAACAGACAGCAAAGAAAACTTGTTTGTACTTGTGTTTTTATAATCTTGCAGCTTGTAAGAGAATATGAGTTTTGTGTTCTTTAGAAAATAAGTTCTAGAAAAATGATACTAAATTGACTTTTACTTTTGAACATCATTTTGAGCTAGTGTAGTAGGTAAAGTAACGTACTGTATAGTTGAATAGACATCACCAGTTACAAACTGAGGTAGCTAAACATGAAGAAGAGCCCCAAGTAATTCTGGAGACTCAAATCTGGGAGTAGGATTATATTACCACTCTGGATGTGCCTGGACACCAGTAACATCCTAGACTGAATTTGTTATAATACTTCTACGAGAATTCTATGAGGAGGCAACAATAGGATACGATCAAAGTGGAGCTTATGATATTATTTATCTGGACTTTCAGAAAGCATTTGATAAGGTACCACATGAAAGGTTGTGCATCAAGTTAAAAGAAGTGGGAGTTCAGGGTGATGTTTTTAGATGGGTGCAGAATTGGCTCAGACACAGGAAGCAGAGGGTGATGGTGTGAGGAACCTCATCAGAACTGGCTGATGTTAAGAGTGGTGTTCCACAGGGGTCAGTGCTAGGGCCGCTGCTATTTTTAATATATATAAATGATTTAGATAGGAATATAAGTAACAAGCTGGTTAAGTTTGCAGATGATACCAAGATAGGTGGATTAGCAGATAATTTGGAATCCGTTATATCATTACAGAAGGACTTGGATAGCATACATACATGGGCAGATTTGTGGCAGATGAAATTTAATGTCAGTAAATGTAAAGTGTTACACATAGGAAGTAAAAATGTTAGCTTTGAATACACAATGGGCAGTCGGAAAATCGAGAGTACACCTTATGAGAAGGATTTAGGAGTCATAGTGGACTCTAAGCTATTAACTTCCCGACAGTGTTCAGAAGCCATTAAGAAGGCTAACAGAATGTTAGGTTATATAGCACGATGTGTGGAGTACAAGTCCAAGGAGGTTATGCTCAACCTTTATAATGCACTGGTGAGGCCTCATCTTGAGTACTGTGTGCAGTTTTGGTCTCCAGGCTACAAAATGGACATAGCAGCACTAGAAAAGGTCCAGAGAAGAGCGACTAGGCTTATTCCAGGGCTATAGGGATTGAATTATGAGGAAAGATTAAAAGAGCTGAGCCTTTACAGTTTAAGCAAAAGAAGATTAAGAGGTGACATGATTGAAGTGTTTAAAATTATGAAGGGAATTAGTACAGTGGATCGAGACTTGTATTTTAAAATGAGTTCATCAAGAACACGGGGACACAGTTGGAAACTTAAGGGTAAATTTCGCACAAACATTAGGAAGTTTTTCTTTACACAAAGAACGATAGACACTTGGAATAAGCTACCAAGTAGTGTGGTAGACAGTAAGACGTTAGGTATTTTCAAAACTCAACTTCATGTTTTCTTGGAGGAAATAAGTGGATAGGACTGGCGAGCTTTGTTGGGCTGAATGGCCTGTTCTCGTCTAGAGTATTCTAATGTTCTAATGTTCTTGATGGTTAGCTGTCATACTGAAAGATGTCTATGATTCCTCCAAATATCGAGCACATCGTTTTCAGAAAAGGCATATCTTAAACAAGTGAACTGTCTTTTTTACTTTAAAACCCCATGCATTTACTAAATCCTCCCAGTCCAACTATTGGCAGCCCTGAGCATAAGGGGACCCACAAATCCTGGGCCAGTTTAGAGATGGCAATTATCAACACTTGCATGTCTTAACAAATTTTCCATGAAAACCAGAGTAACCTGAGATACATTCATGAGAAAAATAAATTATACGTACCATAATGAGAAATATAAATTATACATACCAAAGTATTACGTTTATGTTCTAATAACAACAATACAGTATTTTACTCTCTTGTTGTACTGTATAAAATATGAATGTAAAAAAAATGTGTGCCCAATAATTTTTCTCAATAGCAATATTTTCTTTCCATTGTAAGGGCATGCAGCTGGGTAAGTGCGTGGCATCTAGTACTTAGTGGCTGGGGTGTCTTTTTGATGTCCACTAAGAATTTGCATGTGTAGAATGGCAACATGTGTTAGGACTGGTATGTGTTTGTGTGTGTTGACAAGATTAAAGCAGACAAAGAGGGTAGAGGGGAATGCACCAATGGTGAACAATGACAGTTGCCTGGAACTGATTCAAAGTATGTCTGAGTGGGGTGTGCTTTATGTTATTTAGTGCTGCCATGTGTATAGTAACAGCTATTAGTCGATGAATGGCAGAACATCTAATGCTGACATGATCACAGTTGGTTTTGCATTTTAAATTGTGTAAAGACATGAGGAGAAAAATCACTGCTCTCTATTGGTTTGACATTTTGCCAGTATGAAACACTGCAAATTGTCTAAAAGTGGTAAATCTGTCTAGAAGGTCACAGTGAGCAGCACGGTGTAACGTACTGTATGCATGGCAGCAGTTGGCAAACATGATAGGAATGCTTAGCTGATTGTTTGACAGCATATGCAGCCAGAGGAAGTGAGTGAACATGAGGGCAGGCCATTGTCAAACACGAGCTATGAGCGTTTTGCTCAATACCTTAACATAAACTGAATCCACAGACAAAGTAAAAAAAAAATAACACACTCAGTTATAGGCTAAATGACAAACTGAAAGATTCTTTGGATCCTATAAGAAACACCTCAGTCACTACAGTCATGTCAGTAATCTCCATCCTTGGCCTGCTTGTGGCCAAGCTCACCACATTCACTTGAGGAGGCTTAGACAGATAGATTTACTCAATCCAAGTCATGTTGAAAATGCAGTGGAATATGAGACAAGTTTTGTGGGTTCACCTATAGCTTAGTGTAGCTATGTAAAAAAGCCTTTAAATAAACATGACAACTATGATTCAAAATGTATCCTGAAGAGAGGGGAAATAAAAAATTTATTTTAAAGCTATATTAATGCCATTCTGTGACTCAAATGCCATTCATTTATTTTATGTGTCAGTTAGGGTGATTGTTTATTATAAATTCCATGGGTATGAATGAGCTTGTGTGTGGGTCCATTGTTGTTCCTGAGCTTGCAGGATAGGCTTTAGTACTCAGTCTTTCTTAATTAAACCTAAATGGGCTGAGACGATGGATGGATGTTTAACTATATATATTATATATACAGTGGTGCTTGAAAGTTTGTGAACCGTTTAGAATTTTCTATATTTCTGCATAAATATGACCTTAAACATCATCAGATTTTCACTCAAGTCCTAAAAGTTGATAAAGAGAAACCAGTTAAACAAATGAGACAAAAATATTATACTTGGTCATTTATTTATTAAGGAAAATGATCGAATATTACATACTGTATTTGTGAGTGGCAAAAGTATGTGAACCTTTGCTTTCAGTATCTGGTGTGACTCCCCCTTTGCAGCAATAACTGCAACAAAATGTTTCCGGTAACTTTTGATCATTCCTGCACACTGGCTTGGAGGAATTTTAGCCCATTCCTCCATACAGAACAGCTTTAGCTCTGGGATGTTGGTGGGTTTCCTCACATTAACAGCTCACTTCAGGTCCTTCCACAACATTTCGATTGGATTAAGGTCAGGACTTTGATTTGGCCATTCCAAAACATTAACTTTATTCTTCTTTAACCATTCTTTGGTAGAACGACTTGTGTGCTTAGGGTTGTTGTCTTGCTGCATGACACACCTTCTCTTGAGATTCAGTTCATGGACAGATGTCCTGACATTTTCCTTTAGAATTATCGGATATAATTCAGAATTCATTGTTCCATCAATAAAGGCAAGCCGTCCTGGCCCAGATGCAGCTAAACAGGCCCAAACCATGGTACTACCACCACCATGTTTCATAGATGGGATAAGGTTCTTATGCTGGAATGCAGTGTTTTCCATTCTCCAAACATAACGCTTTTCATTTAAACCAAAAAGTTCTATTTTGGTCTCATCCGTCCACAAAACATTCTTCCATTAGCCTTCTGGCTTGTCCACGTGATCTTTAGCAAACTGCAGACGAGCAGCAATTTTTTTGGAGAGCATTTGCTTTCTCCTTGCAACTCTGCCATGCACACCATTGTTGTTCAGTGTTCTCCTGATGGTGGACTCATGAACATGAACATTAGCCAATGTGAGAGAGGTCTTCAGTTGCTTAGAAGTTACCCAGGGGTCCTTTGTGACCTCGCTGACTCTTACACGCCTTGTTCTTGGAGTGATCTTTGTTGGTCGACCACTCCTGGGGAGGGTAACAATGGTCTTGAATTTCCTCCATTTGTACACTAACTGTTTGACTGTGGATTGGTGGAGTCCAAACTCTTTAGAGATGGTTTTGTAACCTTTTCCAGCCTGATGAGCACCAACAACTCTTTTTCTGAGGTCCTCAGAAATCTCCTTTGTTCGTGCCATGATATAATTCCACAAACATGTGTTGTGAAGAGCAGACTTTGATAGATCCTTGTTCTTTAAATAACACAGGGTGCCCACTCACACCTGATTGTCATCCCATTGATTGAAAACACCTCACTCTAATTTCACCTTCAAACTAACTGCTAATCCTAGAGGTTCACATACTTTTGCCACTCTCAAATATGTAATATTCGATCATTTTCCTCAATAAATAAATGACCAAGTAAAATATTTTTGTCTCATTTGTTTAACTGGTTTCTCTTTATCTACTTTTAGGACTTGTGTGAAAATCTGATGATGTTTTAGGTCATATTTATGCAGAAATATAGAAAATTCTAAAGGGTTCACAAACTTTCAAGCTCCACTGTATATGTGTATGTATATATGTGTGTGTGTGTGTGTGTTACCCTTACATTTTCTATTGCTCCTTTATCGTAGTCAGAGTTACATGCAGGTATAGTCTACCCTGACAATAGTGTTAGGGAAGCAGGAAGTAGCCCTGAACAAAGTTGTAGTTCATGTCACAGTTCACACTTCTACTCCAGAGTGGATAATAAACTTAAAAGTATAAGTTTGGACTTGGTCTAAACCCACAGTAAAATTGGTGAAACTAACAGATTTTACTTAGAAGGTACCAAAGCATGGGTGTGATGCCTGAGTCAAGGGCTGTGAGCTGACAACACTATGCCATGAGGGTGCCCTTATAACAACCCACCCTTTTATTTAATAAATATTTTTAGCAGGGATGACTGTAACCCTGTTATTTCCAAAACTGTTACATCTAAGTCAGTATTGTGGGGAAGCTAGAAAATGGCTGAAAGCACCTGCTAAGGAAATTACAAATATGACAATAATAAGCTGAAAACAGTAATGCATTTACCAGAGCTTTAATACTAATTTCCAACAAAAAATACATATGCGTAAACATGTATTGTACATTGACATCTTTCCTGGAGTTGGATCCTGCCTTAAAAACAATATTCTCCAGGATAATCGCCAACTTCCACAACCAATTACTTACTTATTTTATATAAAGTATTTTTAAAAATCGTCTTTTAAACTTCAATCTTTGAGATAGACACATTGTAAAATTAAAAGCATTAATGTCATATGCTTTGAAAACTTGAGTTTCCATAAAAAACAACAGGAGAATCTCATCTTCCACAGAACATCTCAAGTTCATTTTAGCCGGCTTTTCCAGCCAAGTGATCCAAGTGCCCTTCAATACTCCCTAAATCTTTCAGTTGCACCACATGTTTTATATATTCTGCCCCCTAAACAAGTTTATAAAATCTAATCTTAAAATCACAATAATTAAAATTAAACTTTATGCTGATAACATGGGAATGCTAGAGAGGGAACAATATTTAGCTTGTAATGAATAGGTTATGTGTCATATACCTTCCCACTCAAAGACTGCACTGCTCGGCAGAATTCACTGTATGACCTTTGTAAGGAGATATGGCAACCCGCCCTAAGCAAAGTCTGAAGGGGACACATAAGTGCAAAGAGAACGAGATATGGAAAACGATGGGCTGATGAGGAAAAGGCTGAGCCTGGAAGGAGAGTTGTGATCTGTTTAGGAAACATCAAGTGTGACCTGCTAATACACAAAGGTGTTTAAGGATAAAAGTCTGATAAGACAGTGAGGTGTGAGTGTTGAGTTAACCATGGAAACGGATTACTGTAAAGCACAAGACAGATGCTTAAATACTCCTGGCCCTGCTTTGACAGGATTTGTACTGACTGTAAGCACAGTATTGTATGTGTCAGCCACAGTGAAAGTAGACATCTGCAGTACTGAATTAATACACTGTTAACAGCGATTCTTTTCTTAACGTGTTACACACTACATTTCACCATCACCGTACCTTTTGTTGCACTGGGCAATGGAAATTAGTCACAGTATTGTATATGTCAGCCACTGTAAAAGGATAGCACATGAAAACAAGCCAGCCATTTTGAATAAAGTGACAATCACTAATATTACATTTATCTATAATTCATTTAATTCCAAAAGTGCACGTGCCCTTGCAGTAATTGTGTATACCATTAAACACCTTTGCATTTGTTAAGTTCTGCTTACAGGGCATGAAAGGATTTTGAAAGTTTCACAACACCATTACAGCAGGTAAAGTGTTTCTTTTCCTGTAGTTTGTATTATATTTCTAATATTCCTGTTCCATTCAGAATCTGGCAAAACCATATGTAAGGTTGATTATTGGAAATTTAGGGGTTTTTTTTTTTCCTTATTGTAGGCAACAGATTGAGCTCAACAAATACCAATACCTCCCTCTGGTGGTGGAACAGCATGAAATAATGAGTCCTCAAAAGCCACTCAACATTTAAAAAATCTGCTTCTGCATTGCACTTTATCTCTGACAACACTAAAGCGTGACGGTTCCTTAGGATTCCAGATGTTATTCATTGCAGGCACAGCTGTTTTTATGGTAGCTTATTTCTGGAAAATCTGTAACCAATGAAAAATTGGACCTTGTTTTGCCACAGTATGTTTGGGACCAAAATCATATTTTACAAATGGTAAGCACTGTGTTATTGAAAAGGCTATGTTTCCTGATTCTCCTTAAATGCAGTAGCCAGGGCATTCAGGCTAAGGGTGCTTAATAAGCCTAATAGATGAAATAAAACATATATTTTAAAGGTAGAACTGAGAAACTTTGGAAGAACATTGGAAGAAAACACTGTAAAGCCTGATAAGGCTGTTAAAATGCATGCATCTGTGAACCGGATATACTGTTACAATTTTTTCTTACAGGAAACTAGAAAAGCTGTTGGGATGAAGCTGAGGAAGTACTGCCTGTTTCAACACAGGATGTTGCTGCACAGGAATGAACCACTAAGGCACACCCGAGAGCTGGAAACACTGGATGATTCACTTTTATTTCATGTCAGCCCTGGAGGATGCTATCTGTAATTCACAAGTTCTAGAGGTAAACCCCTGTCTGCCACAAAACAGCTGGAGGTATTCTCCTCCCATCTGCAGTTGGGGTCACTTAAATGAATACACGAGTGTGCAACTTTTTTGTGTGAGTTAATCACAGTTTTCACCCTGATAAAGACAGAAAGTAAATCCATCCATCCATTTTCCAACCCGCTGAATCCGAACACAGGGTCACGGGGGTCTGCTGGAGCCAATCCCAGCCAACACAGAGCACAAGGCAGGAACCCATCCTGGGCAGGGTGCCAACCCACCGCAGCAGAAAGTAAATTTAGTGTAAAAATATGTTAAAAATATATGTACAGTAGAAGTTATTCATGCATACACATACATATAGATTTCCCATTCATCCACCCATTTACTCACCCACTTATCCAGTTAATAGCTGCAGGAAGCTATTACCTATTCTGGCAGTAATAGACACAAGGTGAGAAAAACTCCTGAATGGAGTGTCAGATCATAACAGGGCACACTCATCCATAAAACCCCACCCTGAGCTGGTTAGACTTGTCAATTAAAGAAATGTTCTTGTCTTTGGGGAAAGGGAGGAAAATGAAAACTCCCACAGACGTCGAATGAATGTACAGAATTCATGTTAATAGTAACCTCTTCGAATCGTGTGAGGCTGATGCACTAACCACTCTACCACCATACCATATATGTACATATACATTATCCATATTTAACATAGTGTTTGAGCATGCATTTGTGTAAGAAATACAGTATACAAATATATAAAACTTATATGCATTTACCTATTTAATGGTAATCAAAAAAAATATAATTAATTGTAATTCACACATTTCAACATAGCATTGGGAAGATTCCTTCTTGACAACCATACCATTTTCACATTAAACCATCATACATGCACAGTGATAGATGACAGTGGATGGGATGTTAATTTTGCTTTTTTTGTTTTTTTTTTTGTACTCTTCAGTAGGTAACTTTCACATTTTTATTTTGCTTTCTAAGTGCTGGGAGCTCTGGGGTGTTGGCCAAGTCTTACCACCTCTGGGCAGAAGTGGGAGCCAACAGTTCCACCAAAATTGCCAGAGTAACCAGTAGCAGAAAATGGGGTAAGCTTTTATTATGAGTAGTCCCAAATGTGGGCACTCGTCCCTCTCTCTGTGGTTTTTAGGAAACCCTTTTTTATTGTGTAATTAACAACTGAAAAACTTACTTAAGAAAATAAATGACAAAACCTTGTCCCTCAGTCACATTTTCTCCAACTTACTAATATGTACCTGTGGTATTATCTGCTCTGTGGTCTTGGATAAAACCTTAATGTGTTGAAAGAGTAATCCGAGTGAAGATGAAAAGATGACATGAAGCTGTGGTCCTCAAGAAGTGCCCAATCAATATTTATGAGTATCAAAAATGCTGTCATGGAAAGACTGTTAAGCAAGCCATGTTAAGAAAAGACACTCACTGAGGTGTAGTTGGTTTTTCCTTGACTCTGGTTTTGGTTGCGCACCTCCTGTTCTCGAAACTGTAAACCAGCAAGATGTTTTTCCAGAGCCTCCCAGTCCATTGTAGGCAATTGTGTCTCTTCAGCATGACAGGTCCCTGAGATGTCTGGTGGCTCTGTCCTGGAAACACCACCACCACCCACTATCCTCAAAGCCTGCTGGGGCTTTTCAAGAGTTTTATTAGCTTTGGCCATTGTGTGCTGTGGCACCACATTACCATTTTGCTTCAGTTCCTCCGATACTGTGTCTCTATGAGGCAGAGGCATTGGGCTGTTTACATCCTGAAATTCCTCTGCCAAACTCCGGCTGTTCACAGATTTGGGATACACCTCATTTTCGGTGTACTCCCCATATTCACTTTCCCAGTCCTCAATGACCTTCTTTTTGTATTCCTGATAGTCCTCCTCTTCATAGTCATCCAATGTAGCAAGATCCAAGCTGGGAGATGATTTGTACTCTGAACATGGAGTCACTTTGTTAGAATTTGCCTCTGAGCTGGAGCGACTGCAGGCATCACTTCCCAAATCCATACCATCCTCTCTGTAATCCTAATGGGGGCAAAAAAAACCACAGTGCATTAGCATTAGGATTAAGGCAGAAGAACATGATGAAGCACTCCTTAGAATGCTTGAAGCTGCGCTAGCTCAGCTATCATGTATTTTAACACTTTGGAGCTCACAAGGATTTAGTCAGAGAACCAAATGAAAATCATATGCAATTTGGTAAAATATTCTCACTGGCCTGTTGCAGCATAAGAGAAGGATAATAAAATTCAACACATTTATTTTAAAATAGTCATAAGGTCAATGTACCATTTTCTTCATTTTGACACACACAACATTCAAAAAAATGTAAGTGACAGTGAAATTACTCAGCATGGCTTAAATGAGAAGCCTGCAAGTGTGTAATTCACACAGCCGCACACATGCTGGCAGATCATGTAGCGTAAAAGTTGCTAATTATCAGAAACATGGGAAAGTCTGCACAGATCATCTTAAAAGACACCTCGGAATTCAAAGTTAATGTGCTGTTTCTCAATCACTTAATTCCAGGGTTGAAAAGAAATTAGTAAAGAATTTAATTGAGTGAACTGAGAAAAGGTTGATATTGAACCATATTGTAAAGAAGGGCAAATAGCATGTTACAGAAGTGAAGTACTCCGTGGTTACTGAGCTGTTCCACTGTGAAGTAACATGCAAAGGTACAGTCAGGTGTAAAGACTGACTAATAGACCGAACAAGCAGATTAATATGTAAATAACAAAGCTCATTCCTTGTATCTTGTTATTATCCTTTCCACCCAAGCCAACAGAGGCATGGATAAAACAGTCATAAGACAAATATTTAAAATTATGAATGGTGGAAAAAATGTTGTCACCCTGCTGTTATTTCACAAGTTCTTCAAGCCACTGGTTGCAAGTTGCTGGTTAACTGTAAATTCCACACAGATGCCAGAATCCTTTCCCACACAGACTATCAGTACACACACATAAGTACTCGATTTCTAGGAATGAGACTGCGTGGAGACCCTTAGCAACCTTGCAATCTCAGCTTCACAGAACTTTGTACCTGCAGTTTCTAGGCTTGAATGGCCTAATCTACAAAAATACAACCTCTTTCTTAACCCAATTAACTTATTTATCCTTTCCCAATAGTCATTAGATAGCATGCAATTTACTGAGACAACAGAAGCTTCTTAAGTGTAGACTTCACACAAATAGAGAACACATTTTCTTACACATAGTTGGAAGTGTGGTTTGGAGTAACACACTCTTTGAAGTTCAGCTTGATACTGTTTGTGGAACACAAGGTGTCCAGTAAACTGCATTGGGGTGCCACATACATTTAAGTCCAAATACTGTAGCTGAAAACTCCTTAAAATTCAACCAAGGGTGGCTCATTCAACTGTCCACTAGAGCAGACAGAGAAAATCACACAAGACATGAGGGGAACATGCAGAGAAAAATGTTCAGCTGGTGACTGGTAATCATAGAATGCCTGGGCCTACCCTGACAGCATCAGGCATAAAGCAGCTACTAGCCTTGTATGCAAAGCCAGTCTCACAGGCCACATTCACTCACACAATCAAAGTAACAGACACCTCCAGCCAGCTTTGAGTTGTCAGTTCACGCACACTAGCTTGACTATACAGTACATTGAAGCCACCAGACATTTCCATGATGTGCCAATAGGGGAATGTTGCTGCAGTGGCAATGACTGAGCTGGAAATGGAACTGCAGAAAGCAAAAGCAAGCAGAAATGTCAGGAGCTGTGCCAAATTTCAATGGCTGAGTGTTAACTACTTGTACATTGTCCTCCTTATTGAACTTCCTTTTTAAACAGTCCATTAACAAAATGCAGCCATACCCACATAAACAATATGCTCTGTTAGAAAATATACAACATTCTTAAAAAATATATAAAAAATATCAATAAAGGTCAGCTATGGGGTCAAAATTATCACAAAGTGTCTTTAAAGTTTTACTCCCATTGAAGGTTAAAACAACGCTAACATGACCCAATAATTAAGAGTCATGTCATACTTCACCAACACTGTCTATGTGGCAACCTTTATTAATATTAACATGGCATCTTTTGTGCAAAGCTGATATGTTTATGGAAACATCCCACATATGCTTCAGGCAAAATGAGGAGAGGAAAGGGTGTTGTTTCAAAATGATATCAGCAGTGCAAATTAAGCTAAAAGCACTGCACACAACAAGAAGCTGTAAATATATTAAAGAGAAAATAATGGCAAAACCCAGGCACAAAAGTGGGACTTGCTCATGGATAAAGTGGCACAAGGAAAGAATAGTCACAATGTGTTTGGTAAAGAACGGAAAGTTATGACTGTGAGAATTCAGCTTAAGAGCCAGTCGTACACAAACGTTCTGTCTGTAAAATAGCATAGAACAATACTGAAACAGAATATGAAAAGAGTAAATGAAATAAATCTGTTTTCAAAATATATAATCATAATATATAATGTAGACTCAAGACAAATCACATGTATAACCAGTCTCAGTTAAATTTCCAAAATAAGTAAGCAAGATTACAGTCCTTTACACTGTAGCACAAAAGGACATCAAAATTCTGAAAGCTTCTCTCAGGTGATCTGCGAGCATATATTTTCTGCTGCAGAAACTACTCCACACTGACAAATATGTTCTGATATTAAGTGTGCTATATGCCTGATATGTTTTCAGTGACATGGCTCACTTTTCGTTTGTGCCATGAGTTGAAAAGGCTAGGAATGAAGGTGACAATGATATGTCTGGACAAGAAATGTAGTCTTCCAGTCTGACATTTCCTTCAAAGTTTAGATCACAAAACACTTTAAGCATTCAAAAACCAGAACTGATTTTAGCTGATTACTGATAGATAGATAGATAGATAGATAGATAGATAGATAGATAGATAGATAGATAGATAGATAGATACCATATAAGGTAGACACAGTTGTTTGCATATAAGTACAATGAGTGTAAATGTGGGTATCTACATCTGCATATTTAAAAAGGAATTGCATATGTCCATCTTTTTGATCCCTCTCTATGATATAATTCATTTAGTCTCTCTTCATGTACAGTTTATCTATCTGCGTAATATACTGAATTTTCTGTCTATCCTTAATCGTGCTTTTGAGATCTATCAATCTTTCGACCATACGAGACAGTTTAGGATTAGATCAATATCTTTATACTGTATCTGTCCTCATAAATAATAGAAATAGTAACATGCTATTATACAGATACTGCAGGTTTCACTTGTGCCTGTCATTTTTACTACTGAAGCAAACTTAATTTCTCAAAAGTACAGTATTATATTGTGAATTACGTAGTCAAACAACCCATGGCCAAACTTCCATTGCATCGAACCTGCTCGGCGTGTTTTTACACAACACACGCTTACGTACAGCTGAAAAGGAGACACAGATAACCAGGACAGACTATCCTTGACGAGCATCATCCTCGTTCTCCATATACTAAGAAGCGCAGAATCAGCGAGCGAGTACCCCTGCTGGTCTCGCGGCTCGGTCCAAGATTGCTATTTAGATACAGAGATAAAACTCCGATAACAGCAAGCCACATTTTCCAACAAACCCACAGAGCAAACTCACCTTTGCTTACAATAGGCAATTCATAACGCGATCTGTTGCATTCTTGAAATCCGAAGCGGCGGCACCACCTTACAAGACACATCACTGTAGATTGGAGATCCTGTCACATGACAGAAGGACATCATATAGGTCGGATCGCGCTCTGTTAATTGACTATATATACAGTACACACGCAGTTTTCAGCTTTTACTTTTTCAGTTTTCGTGTAATGTAGGTGAACATGTCCAAACTTACCAGAAGGCTCATCTGTAATTGCTCACCTTCCTTCTTTTTCATACGCACTGAGGACCTCATCTGTTTTTGGTTTTGTTATTTCGAGTACCGTATGTACAGAAAGAGCACAGCCATTACGTGGTGTTACAGTTGCATAAACTGGACAAGTATGGAATCATGTCGGGTTTCCATAGACGACACGCAGTCAGTCCTCAGAGTTGGGAGTCATTCAAAAGGAAAAGCCGTGGGAATCCTGCTTTAAATTTCCACTTGTTTCACTCTTAAAAGGGCAACGCCTCGCAAGCGCCTCAGAAACAAAACTGTAACGGAAAAAACAGCATATCCTTAAAAAGCACACGTGGGAGAAGACAGCGAAGGGCTTCGATTTCACAACACCTCCCGGCTTGCTCCTGGTGGCAGGCTTCTGCCTCGATGCCCCTTTCGGGGGCTCCGCCTTGCGGTGCCGGCGGTGCGGTGGGACCCACTTGCGGACACGCCGGAGGATTGAAACAAAACTCTAAATACAAATCCGCGGCAGACGCTGCGTGCGAAACGAGCGCATTAAGGAAGAAATCCGGCCCGGCGAGCTGCACCATTTGTTATTAATAGGAATATTACTGGGATCCTTCCAATCAATTGAAACTGTAATTTTTTATTTCATCATTACTTGCTAAAACATTGCGTGTTTTTCGGATGCTTAAAGCTTCATAAATTCATGACACCCATTTAGGTAACGTTCACTTTCTAATGAATAAAATTGCCGGTTATTCTTAAAGAGAAAGTCGGTGTACGCTGAAGATACTGAACAGTTGTTTCAGAAGGTATAAGATGTGCTTTAGATGGTAAAGTGCAAACCAGGTTAAATCAGCCTCAAATGAAATTAAGAAGTCGTCCAGATATGTGAGGTGTTATAAGCTTTAATCATAAAAATATGAGGATTATTACGTGCGAAAACCGGTATTACATTTATGCGTGCACAGTGTAGGATTCCATTAAACTACCACCCTTTTTATTTAATATCCCCTCATTTTGTAAATTAACGAGAAATTTGCTGTCGGTACCGGTGTGGCCACCCAATTCCAGTGACATGAAACTCTTGACAATTGCGGAGGGCAGCTGCCTCTAACACTCCAGACTTGACACGGAGACAGCGAGCGCAGAATGCTGTCACATGCAATAGCAATATGGGTGGGTGGAAGTGCAGTACTTACAGTCATCTTCTTTTGGCTCTTCAAGACATTTTCAGATACATACACTAACAGACCAATCGCTTCGCCTTTTCCAAACTGCATCAGCCGGTGCGATGTTATGGGCGCCTGTGATATTTTTCATCGCATTCTTGCTTTCGTCTCTTTGGAGCCCAGCCCTCCCTTTTTTTACTCTGGAGGTTGAGTTCAAAAATAGACTTAAAATAATCGCTTGGCTTCAAACAACCACGCTTTTGCCTTTTCCCCCAGCAGATGTCAGACACCGGCACAACAGAAGAGAAAGTGGTGCCGCTGGATGCTTTATATATTTATTTATTTTGCAACGCAGTCTCTGCTTGTCTCCCTGATCTTGGCTGTCCTCTGTCGCGAGCAGCACCCACCGCTTTGCGAACTGTTTGAATCCTCCGAATGCGCACACACGCACACGCACGAGCCGAACGTGACAGAACTGCTGTTCGGGGGGGTGCGCGCATCATAATATTTACACGCGCGGTGATTGGCTGCCGCGGGAGAGAAAGGGGGTTCCGTTACCTGAGGATCCTTGCTAAGACTTTTCAACGTGGTTCATACAAAATGAAACATTTTTGGGTACACTTTTTTATAACAAAAACCCCGTTAATTCACTTTACCTGCTTTCTTGCTCCTCTTTTTACCAGTTAGGCATGTTGGTATATTAGGCTAGGTCTGATTGCTGCTAATTACAGCCCCATCTCAGTTTAGCGTTGCCAAGCACACCTATTTTAGGTAACGAACATTCAGGGAAAGCCAGCACAGCCACTGGGAGATGTGCAAACCTCATAATGCCAGTAAATGAGCAGAATGTGCAGGGAAGATGTGAAAAGGCAGTACAAACAGACCTGTTGATAGGGGGTCACTCACCCCCATGTTAAGCCCTCTCCAATGCGGTCAGGAATTTGTTAGCGCTTATTTAGTTTTGGAAAAGTCTGGAGACTGGGCTGAGTACACATCTGCACCCATGCCAATTTCAACAAAAGGAAAAAATATGGTTAAAAATAAATCCTGGATGAGAGATTTTACTTTGTAAGTGTTGGAAAATCTAAAGGAAGATGAGCCAGTGGGATAGGACCCCGTGTTACACTGGCATCCCTCTCTGGGCTGGGTCTCTGATACTGCTGGCATAGGCACTCACTCTTACAAGATTGTGAAGGAACAAGTGGGTTCAGTAAACAGATTTAGAATATGTGGCAGTGTGGTACAGTGGTCAAAGCTTTGGACTTCAGACCTTGAGAGTGCCAATCCTTTTACTGACCCTGTGTGACTTTGAGCAAATCACTCCCCTTGCCTATGTTCCAAGAGGGAAAAAAAAGAAATGTTTTTAAGGCACCCTCTCTCTGAAAGTCTCATCCCACGATAAGTTCCATCCATCCATCCACTTTCTAACCTGCTACTCAGCTTAGCATTACAGAGAGTCAGTACCTGTCTTGGCAGCATTGGGGGTGATCTGGAAGGCAGTTCTGGATGGGATTTTCTGTGTCAAATCCCAAAATACCAGGCTTTGTGTGACCCTGAGAAGGCTGTCACACCTTCTGAACTCCTGATTCAGAAGTGCTGTATACAGGTAGCAATGATTGTGTAAAATGTAAAGCACTGTTGGATGGTTTGTATTATGACAAGTACAATATCAAACAAAATTTTTGTTGGCTTGATTTGTCATTCTCCTAGCATTAAATTGCTTCTATTTTCCTGCATCATAAATTTAGAATTTGTGGGGCAGCATCATGGCACAGTGCTTAGTGCTGCTGCTTCACAGTTGTTATTGGAATTGAAATATTTTCTTTGTGTCCTCCCATGTTTTCCTGCACATCCCTAAAGACACACAGGTTGCATTATTTGACACTAATAAATGGACCCAGTATGAGTGAGAGTATGTGGGCTGAGGCCCTGTCCAGTGTTGTTCCCTGCCTTGCACCCTGTACAACTCAGATTGGCTGCGGCCCAATGACCCTGATTAGTTATAAATGGATTTGTTGCATGTATTCTTTCATTTGTGATAATTTGTGACTCTTATATGATATATCTAAAACATTTTTAATACTTTATAATTTATCCTACATTGTATCATTTTGAATTACTTAACAAAGTACTTTGTGATAAAGTGTACTATTAATGAATTTTGCTTTATAAAATATTCAATTAAGAAAAGTAGATTTATTTTTGTCAAATATGTGTGCTCTGGTTACTTCCCCTAGTTTTCATTGATTTTGTATACTCTTGTAAATTTGAAGTTTAAATATTACTTTCTGTATGTTATTGTATTTTGGAATTCTTATTCAAACCTGTTCTTTATTATCTGTTTTATCTTATGTTGCTTTGTATTGCAGTTTTCAAAGAATCATATGACTATGCTTACCATGACAGATGTTGTCAAATTCGCCCAGTACCCTCAGTAAATAATGCTGTAAATCTGATAGTAGCCATCAGTGGGTGCGAGAGAGCACATACCACTCTGCTGGCAGTGTCTCAGTTGTGTCATATCAAGAGCAATGCAGCTTAACTTGAGCGATGGTAGCACTGCTGACAGACGGCACCTGCCCAGAGGGTCAGCTGTACACCGCCTCACCTATGATGTGAATCATTGCAGTTTTCATGGGTAACTATGTCCCTTCACCATTACATGCCACTCCTTTATTCTCATATTTGCAGCTGCAAATTCTCACTATTTCTGAGCCAGCAACTTTCAGTGGCAACACCTTCAGAGCAACAAGGAAAAGAGAGTGTTGCAAACATGGTTGGACTGCCATATAATACCTGGTGACATAAACTACTCTGTCCTGCTGCCATATTTTGTCCACATTCATGCATTTAATCACTATTTTATATAGAGTCTTTTAGAAGATACAGCAAAACAAGACATTCTGGCAAGCATAAATTAATTTGTGAAACTTCACAAATGCATTCTCATAATAATGCCCACACAGATAAACATGTGCAACAGTTAGCCATGTTATGGTAATAGTCACTGGATAGTTGAAGATAATTATTTGGATGTGGGAAATATGTAGATTCTACACATTAGTTATCCAGTGTAGGATCAAACTGGCTAACTTTTGTGTGACGTTGTTGCCCCACAGTTTAAGCGTTCACTGAGGCCTCCATCCTCCTAGAACTTGCCAGATGAGTATCTTGATACTTTTTTTATCCATGATCTAATTTGGTTCTGTCTGATCCAAACCCCCAAGCCATTTCTGTTTCCAGCTGCAGCTGCTCACCTGCTATGCCATCAGGCCCTGACATCTTAGGTTGCTTGCTGCTTTTGCTGAATAGGATGGCAATAATTAATCTGTTGCATGACTTTATTCTTCAGCTGTAGGTCATTCTTTTTCATTATTTTCCAAAATTGTAATTGAAAAAAAATATTTGTATTATGTTGTGACAAATGGCAGTGGAAATAAGAAATGATATTAATTGTTGGCGCAGTGAAGTGAATGTTGTTAATAACAGAGGGAAATCTATAAAATGCATTTTTGATATACATTACAGAATATTACTTACAATTTTAATCTGACCATCACAGGATTAAAACACACACACACACACACACACACACACACACCTACACACACACAAAGCCTGCAGGATTGAAAAAATAATACATTCTTCTTGCCAAAGACAATTTAGGCCTTTGGGTTAACTGGAATATTGAAGCAGTTATAAACTGAACAGTTAGTTTGTGCCTTTAGGATGGCAATTTCATTTTTTTTTTCCTTTTTTTAAGTGGGTTTAGACATGTTATAAAAAAATCTGATTACTTTTGAAAAACATGTCTTAATTCTTGGGATCCCAAGTGGCAAGTCATCTGCAGGTTTTCTGTTAGCGGTTATACAAATACAAGCCTTTGTGATTTTCTGACACCCCTTCTCCTCCACATTGTTGTGAAGAGTCGAATGCTATCCCCACCAGATCAGGGTAAGGTAAGAACCAGTTCATCGCAGAGCATACTTATGCACACACCTACATTTACTCACACTGGGCCGATTTAAAGTCCCTCGTGAAGCTAACCTGCATGTGTTTGGAATGTAAGAGAATGCCCAAGGAGTCATAGAAAACATGCAAACTCCTTACAGGCATGACCTAGTGAACTCAGATCCCTGGAGCTTTCAGGCGGTGGTGCTAATCACTGTGCCACACACCAAGCACCACAAAATCTCTTTTAATATATGTACTGTATATCATCCTGAAGCCAAAACCCATGAAGGGTAGGCTCTGAAGGTTATGTTCACAGTACCTGCTGCACTGTTGAAATATCATCAGTACACAGAGGAGTTCCCAAATTTTCATTAAAGATGTCACATAGTGCTTCAGTGTTACTAAATGAAACTTCTGTTCTCAGCTTCTTAACCTCTGCAGTTGGGGGCACTGTATTTTTGCAACACTATACACACAAAACAGTATTAATATATAATTTGAAAACATGTATAATTTTTCAGGAGGGATGCAACCCTATCTGTCCACAAGCTAGTCAATTAACACATACCTTATAGACGGGAGCAGAAAATGCATGGACGTCACTCTTCTTTATTTGGTTTGGTTTGATTTGATGACTAAAAAGGGTAAGGGATATGGAAAACTTTTTTGACTAATCAGCAGAGTTAAAGGAGCTCTGGCAGTGTTACAGTAACCCTGGAATTTGTATATTTACTGTACATGAGAAATGTTTTCATATGCACACTTAAGTGCTAGTTTTATACTGGTGATTCGTGGTTACCATTAAGTTGGCATTCTCTGGGAAATGACAAAATTCAAACAATGCCTGAAAAATTCTATCCCTCACCATCTCCAGTGTTGCAGCCAATTGGCACAGGTCACATGACAACAACCCACATATGCAGCTTGTCTTTGTCCCCACCTTCCAGTTGCCAATTTGCCTTTGGCATTGCCTCCCAACTTCAATTACATTGGTGATCATCTGAAGCTTGTGGAAGCTAATGTCCTCAATATTGAAATTGATACCTGCATTTTTATTGTCTCCTCCTGCTTATTTGTGTTTAGCTCTGTTTACAATTCAGCTTCTAACCTTTTTTTCATATTGGGCTATGCTTACTCATTCCTTGCCTAGTTAAGTCTAATATCATTGGGTTTTTGTTGTCTCTGAAGCCACATCAGGATATTTGCTATAAGACACCAGGACAGTTATTCATTCACCTTCAGCCAATCATCCTTTAGATTTTCCCCATTTCAATCACTGAATTGAAGGAAGCCCATGATGCTGTGAGTAAAGGGGAAATCTGGGAAAATGTATCCATTCCATGGTTTCTAACTCTACATTCAGCTATTTCTTCTAGAAAAATGACAATTAAAATCGTTCTTAGACCCATCTGACTGCATGAAACAATATCCTGGATGAATAATGACACCAAACTCTTGGCAAAACTTCTCACCCAACACCTTCACACTGTTATTCATAATCTGGCACACCAAAATCAGACTGGCTTAAATGGGATTATCAAGTCTGTCCATAACATCTGTCATCTTCTTTAAGTAATTGATGTAACTCTATCCAGTTGTCCTTGTCACTTGGGATGCAGAAACAGCAGTTAACCTCATGAACTGGACATTTTTATGGCGAGTTTTGGGTATGATAGAATCTGTACAGAATTTATGAACATGATTAAGGTTCTTTAGCCATCTTCATCAGTTGTTACTTTACAAACTGTAACCTTTTGAATTCTCAGAGGCTGTCCCCTTTCCCCAATTTTATTTGACCTTTCACTTGAAACACTCATCATTTCTTTGAAGTTCTCCTCTCTGTAGAACACTACACTATTTTAACACTATTTCTAGTGTTCTAACACTATTTAAATAGCTAAATTGCCATTACCCAATTCCACTTTACACTGTCCTTTCTCATATTGTCATGTGTTGATCCCCCTTTGATAAGATCAATTTTTTTCCTTTTTCACTCTTAGTAGATAAGTTTACAGTTGACCACTGCAGGGCGGATCATCAATTTCAGTCTCCTATATCCACCTATATCCTCCATCTAAAGTTGTTTGCACCCGAGCAGACATCCCCATATGCATGTTGGGATTATAAAAACAACCCAGAGGGATTTCCTCCATTACAAAAAACTAATCACTGCAGTTTATCAATATGACATGCTCTTGTCAGTCATTTTTCTCGCACTGAACTATGACCATGTTACTTAGGCAGGTCATTTTTCACTGGGACGTTACACCATACATGAAACCTCAAATTACAATACCACACATGACTAGATTTTTGGGGATTTCTTTTTTTTGGGGGGGATTTTCTTTTTATGACCATGACTTTTCATGTGATTCTTAGATTCAAACAGTTAAAATTGTCCATCTGGCAAAAAAAAAAATAAAAAAAAAATCACTTTTTAACTAACAGTTTGAAATCCTGGTAATGAGCGAGGATGGGAGAGTATGTGCCATGGTGTTAAATAAAAGAAAAGTATGAGAATGACTTCTGTGGTGAATGCAGCGATTTTATTGCTGTCATTGCTGGTAATTATTTCTAATATGTTTCACTAGTGCACAAGATGTAAATAACCCAATTTGTGCTTTTTCTGATTTGATCCTGCAGCGCTGTTTTAATTATATACATTCTGTCGACTGCTTAAAGCAGAAGAATTTCAGGCCTACATAATGTCTTGTAACAGGCAAAGAGCAGGATTTTTCAAATGCATTTTGTTAACTTTGTAGTGCTTGACTTAGAGTCAAAGCAGTGAAGGGATAATTATATTACGTCGCTTACAGTAAATGTGTTAAGAGAAAGTCTGTCGAGTTTTAACTGGCAATTAGGATGAGTATGACTCAGTATGCATCAGACAAGCTTCACCTTTATAATTTAAGTGATCAAGACTAAGTTTGCTCAGCGTCTTTCAAGGCCCTCATTTAAGGTGTAGGCAGTTGTCTGGTTTGAATCCACAGACTTTCAAAACACTGCCCCATATATATATATAGAAAACAGCCTAAAAGAGTTAGCAATCAGGGATTCTGCTTGTTACTTGCTAATCTGAAGCTCCTACATGTGCCATTTCCCTCCATCAATCCATTCATTTTCCACTGGCCTGTCCTGGCAGGAATAGCCTGCTAGTTGGATGGTAGTCCAGTGCAGGCCTCACTTTCCCATACACCCTCTTGGGCCAGTTTAGAGTCATCAATTAACCTAACCCACATCTTTGTAAGCACTGTACATGGAGTAAACCCACAAGCAAAATCCATACAGGCAGCAATTGGGCCAGGATTTCAAAGTACATTCCTCGAGTTGAGTGGCAGCAGCACCAGTAAACTTTCTCTGCTATTTTCATATATTACAAAATGTATGCTGGTAGTGTTTATGGAGGAGGCAAGCAGTGATATTACTTTCATGTAAAATGTTTTCCTTATTTTTGTGGAAATCGTGAAAATCTAAGCAGTGCAGCAGATGGCTGTTCTGATTCACTAAGGCACCAGTTCACTTTACAGCCGTATGATTCCATCTTCAATGAAGTGTTCACAGTAACAGATTCCATGGATCCCAATTATATGCCTGAGGTGCGTGCTTAGTTAAATTGGTAACTCCCAAGGGTGAATAACTGATGACCCTCAAGGCTTCTGCCTGGCACTTGTTGCTCCTGTACAGCAGATTCTGTGAGCAAGTTGTCAAAATACCACATCCGTCCATGTTATGTCAAAACCAGTTAATCATGCTCAGAGTAGTGGGAAGGTAGAAGAGACTAGGTGGATTCAGAAAGTATTCAGACCCTTTCACATTCTGCCCTTTTTGCTGTGTTGTGGATTTCATTTTAAGTGGATACATTTACCATCTTTGTCTATCAATCTAAACTCAATAACCCATAATGACAAAGTGGAAACATGTTCTTAAAAAGGTTTACAGGTTTATTAAACATCGAACACTGAAATCTCTCTTTATAGAATAATTAAAACCTTTTGCTGTGTCACTCTAAATAGTGCATCCTGCTTGCTTTATTTATCCATGAGATGAGTATTGAACTTTTTTGGAGTCTACCTGTGGCAAACTGAACTGATTGGACATCATTTAGAAAGAAGGCACACACCTGTGTATATACAGTGCGTCCGGAAAGTATTCACAGCGCATCACTTTTTCCACATTTTGTTATGTTACAGCCTTATTCCAAAATGGATTAAATTCATTTTTTTCCTCAGAATTTTACACACAACACCCTATAATGACAACGTGAAAAAAGTTTACTTGAGGTTTTTGCAAATTTATTAAAAATAAAAAAATTGAGAAAGCACATGTACATAAGTATTCACAGCCTTTGCCATGAAGCTCAAAATTGAGCTCAGGTGCATCCTGTTTCCCCTGATCATCCTTGAGATGTTTCTGCAGCTTAATTGGAGTCCACCTGTGGTAAATTCAGTTGATTGGACATGATTTGGAAAGCCACACATCTGTCTGTATAAGGTCCCACAGTTGACAGTTCATGTCAGAGCACAGACCAAGCATGAAGTCAAAGGAATTATCTGTAGACAATCAGGATTGTCTCGAGGCACAAATCTGGGGAAGGTTACAGAAAAATTTCTGCTGCTTTGAAGGTCCCAATGAGCACAGTGGCCTCCATCATCCGTAAGTGGAAGAAGTTTGAAACCACCAGGACTCTTCCTAGAGCTGGCCGGCTATCTAAACTGAGCGATTGGGGGAGAAGGGCCTTAGTCAAGGAGGTGACCAAGAACCCGATGGTCACTCTGTCAGAGCTCCAGAGGTCCTATGTGGAGAGAGGAGAACCTTCCAGAAGGACAACCATCTCTGCAGCAATCCACCAATCAGGCCTGTATGGTAGAGTGGCCAGACGGAAGCCACTCCTTAGTAAAAGGCACATGGCAGTCTGCCTGGAGTTTGCCAAAAGGCACCTGAAGGACTCTCAGACCGTGAGAAACAAAATTCTCTGGTCTGATGAGACAAAGATTGAACTCTTTGGTGTGAGTGCTAGGCGTCATGTTTAGAGGAAACCAGGCACCGCTCATCACCGGGCCAATACCATCCCTACAGTGAAGCGTGGTGGTTGCAGCATCATGCTGTGGGGATGTTTTTCAGTGGAAGGAACTGGGAGACTAGTCAGGATAAAGGGAAAGATGACTGCAGCAATGTACAGAGACATCCTGGATGAAAACCTGCTCCAGAGCGCTCTTGACCTCAGACTGGGGCGACGGTTCATCTTTCAGCAGGACAACGACCCTAAGCACACAGCCAAGATATCAAAGGAGTGGCTTCAGGACAACTCTGTGAATGTCCTTGAGTGGCCCAGCCAGAGCCCAGACTTGAATTCGATTGAACATCTCTTGAGAGATCTTAAAATGGCTGTGCACCGACGCTTCCCATCCAACCTGATGGATCTTGAGAGGTGCTGCAAAGAGGAATGGGCGAAACTGGCCAAGAATAGGTGTGCCATGCTTGTGGCATCATATTCAAAAAGACTTGAGGCTGTAATTGCTGCCAAAGATGCATCAACAAAGTATTGAGCAAAGGCTGTGAATACTTATGTACATGTGATTTCTCAGTTTTTTTATTTTTAATAAATTTGCAAAAACCTCAAGTAAACTTTTTCACTTTGTCATTATGGGGTGTTGTGTGTAGAATTCTGAGGGAAAAAATTAATTTAATCCATTTTGGAATAAGGCTGTAACATAACAAAATGTGGAAAAAGTGATGTGCTGTGAATACTGCACTGTAAGGCCCTACAATTCATACGGCATGTCAGGGCAAAAACCAAGTCATGAAGTCCAAGGAACTCTCTGTGGACCTTTGCTGTAAAATTGTGGTGATGCACGTTAGGGGTCTTTGGACAGTGAGCAGATTTTAAATTAAAACATTGTGGTTCAGGCTTGGGGTGTTCAGTGTGGAGGTGAGCTGATTGTTTGATTTGTTCAGCTGTTGTACTTCGGTACTCTGTGAGTCCTAATTGAGGCACCACACCCACAGGGTCACAAATAGAGAGGCTGAGTAAAAGGAATGGAGAAATTGAGGAAGGAAGAAGAGAAGGAGACATGGTGGTTAAAAGGACAGGACAGGGGAGGATACCAGGATCATGACTGAGCTGGTGCTGCTACAAAGAGGAGGCAGGCAGTCAAGAATGTTGTCCCAAATGGAGCAGTGGCTCTCCAGGGTAGGGTCATTCCTATTGAGTGTCTAGAGTAGCTGGAGCACCCAGCCACTCTGAGAAAATCCTGCAGATACAGGAGGATTGGAAGGGAGAAGGGAGCAATGCCTGAGGGGTCTCACAAACACAGAGGGATGGTCACATGGGCACGAGCCAGATGAAAAGGTTTGGATGTCTCCTCTTGCTGAGGAGACCATATTAGGTGAGCTAAGGAGATGTTGGTTTTAAAAGGAGGCACAGGCTCGGGGGTGATTTTAAAGGACAGATTATGTGTTTTTAACATTTAATATTGAAATATTTATTGTTGATTTTAACCTCTACCAAGGCACTGGATTTCATGTGAGGTTATTTATTATGGATTTTTTTTTATTGAAAGATTGCATTGCACTTTGTTAGAACACTGTGTGAATAATAAAGCACTTTGCACTAATTTGTAGCTTTGTAGTTATGTGCTGTCTTAGCCCAGTGCATCTTGGTTTCATGACTATTGACGACCTGGATGCAAGGGAAGTATGCCAACTGCAGGGTACTTGGACATCATATGGTGAGGCATAGGTCATCAAACCATTTCTAAGGCTTCAAGTGTTCCCAAGAGCACAGTGGCTTCAATAATTCTGAAATGGAAGAAGTTTAGAGCCACCAGGACTCTTCCTAGAGCTGGCTGTCCAGTCAAACTGACTAACCGATCAAGAAGGAGGTGACCATGAACCCAATGGTCACTCTAGCAGAGCTTCAGAAGTCCTCTGCTTAGACGGGAGAACCTGTCGCAAGGATGACCATCTTGGCAACACTCCTTCAATCAAGTATTTATGGATGGATGTTAGCCACTGTTCAGTAAAAAGGCATATGACAGCTCGCTTGGAGTTTGCCAAATGACGTTTAAAGGTCTCTAAGAGCATGAGGAAAAAAATCTGTGGTCTAATGAGACAAAAACTGAACTTGAACTGAACCTCCCTAATACCATCTTTATGGTGAAGCATGGTGGTGGTAGCATCATGCTATGGGGATGCTTCTCAGCACAAGTCAAAAATAAGGGAAGGGTGAATGCAACCAAATAGAGATAGTCCTTGAGGAAAACCTGCTCCAGAGTGCATGAAACCTCAGGCTGGGGTAACAGTTCAGCTTTCGGTATGACAATCATCCCAAACTAACAGACAAGACAACGCTGGAGTGGCATTGGGAAGGTCTCTGACTGTCTTTGAGTGGCCGAGCCAAAGCCCAGACTTAAAGACTACAGAACATCTGTGGCATGACATGGCAAGTTTATAGATGCATCCATCTAATTTAAAGGAGCTTGAGGCGATCTGCCCAGAAAAATGTCATAAACTGCCCAAATCCAGGTGTGCTTATAGACACTTACTCAGAAAGACTTGAACCTGTAGGTTCAACCAAAGGGGCTTCTAGAACATACTAAATTAAGAGTGTGAATGCTTACATAAATTACAGCTTTCAGTTTCTGATTTTTGAGAAATTTTCAAACCTTTGTGGAAACCATTTTTTCAGTTTGTAATTATGGGTTATTGGGTCCGAATCATATTATGTGATATCATCTACTGCTGAATTCTGCTCTGTACTTGCATTATTTCAATTGCACTATGTATGGAGGATTACTTGTTACTTGTGTTCTGTTCTGCGTATTGTATTGTATTGACCCCCTTTTCTTGACACCCACTACACACCCATCCTACCTGGAAAGGGGTCTTTCTTTGAACTGCCTTTCTCAAGGTTTCTTCCATTTTTTCCCTACTAGGGTTTATTTGGGGAGTTTTTCCTTGTCTTCTTAGAGAGTCTAGGCTGGGGGGCTGTGAAAAGGCAGGGCTTGTTAAAGCCCATTGCGGCACTCCTTGTGTGATTTTGGGCTATACAAATATAAATTGTATTGTATTGTAGATTAATGGGCAAAAATGGAAAATGTATCAATTTAAAATTGAATCTACAACACAATAAAGTGTTCAGAAGGTTAAGGTGTCTGAATACTGTCTGAATCCACTTATCTCAAAAGCTTCAGGCACAAGGCATGTGTGCCAGTCCATCATATACACTGTGACAGATGGCCGGGGTCCATGCCTGGCCGAGTCGCCCCTTCGCCACATCTGCCAGGGGGACAAGGGTGGGAAGCCCAGTATCTCCCCCTGGACACTAGATGGCAGCCTCCCTGGGTTGCAGTGGTGCCTTGGACTCACCCAGGGCTTCATGGGGGTTGAAGTTCTGTGCAGCTCTGTGGGGTTCTGCAGGTGCCGCCAGGGGGTGCTGCAACAGGAGCTGCTGGCCCCTTATGGGCCAGCAGCCTTACCTGGAATTGCAGCCAGATGTTGCCAATCAAGCACCTGGAGCACTTCCAGGTACCCAATAAAAGGGAGCCAACGACCACCACTCAGTGGCCAGAGTCGGGTGGAAGGAGGACAAAGCTTGCTGAGGAGGAGTGGTAGTGGAAAAGAGAAGGATAAGTGCTTGGTGTGACTTTTATATTGTGCTTGGGACTGTGTTGTGGCTGGAGGGATTACGGGGAAGATGTGCCCTTCAGCTGAATGAACAGTTTATGTATTTTACCTGTGCCTCCCGTGTGAATCTGCGTCAGGTCAGGCGCTATATAGCGTCCTTCTTACAACACACAAACCTAAACTTGTAGAGTATTAGGAACGAAAGTCAATGCAGGCATGATGAGCAAACTCTGCAAAGGCAGTGAATAAGGCAGGAATTAATCTCAGGACCCTGAAGGTATGAGGCAGCAGCACTGAAAACTCCACCATCATGCCATCTGCAAACTCCAAAGGATACTTCCGTTTATACACCTGAATTGTATAGGAAGGAAGCTGGTATTTTATACCTGAAACTGTAAGTTTGCCCTGACAGGTGCAAACATTTCGACTCACAGAGAAGAATCGTTGAAAAGGAGTTTAACAATAATGACTCAAATGGATATTATTAGTAGTTAAAGAATAGTCTACTGAACATCCATTAATAAAATCATGCATTAAGCAACAAAGAAAAAGACAAATGTTTGTTAATGGTTTTGACTAGTAAGAAAGCAATCATGGTCTCACAATGCATGCTCTGGAGTGAGGGGGACCATTCAAATACGAATGATATGTTTGCTGTGACTTTACCCAGCCTGCAAGTTACTTGTGAATCCTACTGTGACTTAAGAAAGAAAATGAATTTCCAAATAATGCATGAAACGCTTGAGCTCTCCATAAGGAGCATAATGGGAAGGAAATTACAGCAGTAGCAAAGCTAAGATACGTTTTCATGATGTATAATCTTTAAAACAATTGACTTTAGTTACACATTATGCTGATACATTATTATTGTATGAAATACAAATCTGTGCCTTCATCTGAAGATTAATTTTAAAATAGCTTATTTTTTCTTTCTCACAGAAAATAAATAAAATGAGTGATCCTAAAACAGGGAAGCTTCACCCTGGCATTGTATAGCATTAACCTGAAGCAAGCAGCTACGGGATTACATGAAGGATTTTCCTGCTCGCTTGTAAAGCCTCCTAGAAAGGGCCTGGCTGTCTGATAACCTCTTCAGTTTATGTCTGAAGCCTATTGGAGAGCATTGTTTGTACTTCGTCCCCCTCCTGCCTTAAAAGCTTTCTATTTGGCCTTGAATTTTTGTTTCACTGAGATCCATACAAAGTATGGTTTGTTTATCTTTTTCTGACATTGTTGAAATTTAGCAGTAATGTATTTGTATGCATGAGAAAAGCTGGATGAAAGATACAGTCTGAGTTTTAGATGTGTTCTGAGGGACACTGAATAGCTGAGAATCTAATTCTGACTGAATCTACTATACATGAAAAAACGTATGAGATCACTTCTAATCAGATTGACTTGAGTGGACTAAACTACACCTTGGAAAACTGAAATGTTGAACTGATCCACAATACAGGAAATAAACTGCATAAAACTGCCAGTTTGATGAATTACATTTTGATAAAGATAATTTGCAAGAGCAGCACTAAGAGGCATGAAATAATGCAGCCTGGACATTTTTTGTTTACAATTAACAAATTAGCCTATCTACATTTTTCACTTGAAATAGCAGGTTTAAAATAACAATAAAATACAAAGTGAAATAAATTCTTCTGCAAACCATGGTAGTCATGTCATGTCATTTTCTAACCTGCTTAGTCCTGAACAGGGTCACGAGGGGTGCTGGAGCTTATCCCACCTAGCATAGGCACAAGGGAGGAAAAAACCTTGGACTGGGGGACAGTTCATCATAGGGTAACCCACACAGACACACACACATCCCAACCATACACTAGGGCCAATTTAGTATCGTCAATCCACCTAACCTGCACGACTTTGGACTGTGGGAGGAAACCATTATAGTATATACTGCTGTATTGTAAATACACACACACACACACATATATAATAATAAAAAACCCTGGGACGAGATGAGACTTTTTCAAAGAGATACTTTCATGTTCCACGAGACGAGACTTTGTGCCAAGAGATTTAAACACACCCGGGGCCGGAAATAAAAGAAAAAAAGTAGGTGACAAAGTAGATTGTCGTAAAGAATTCAAAAACGTTGGCGCGATACACATGCGAAGCAGGTTAGAGATAATGAAAGTACTAAAATTCGAAAGTCTCAAAAAAATGATAAAGTAAAGATCGCATTAGCGCAAACAAAAGGTAATCATTACTCGATAAAATAACGGAACAGTGAAAAGAGATTGAATATATTGTTCGGATTTAAACTTTAAGTCGGAGACTTGTAGATTGTCTAATTCATGTTGCCATCAGGGAAAAGTAGTGTTTCTTCCCAATGAAGAGACGTATACGTGAGAATTAAAAAATTTTTTGTTTGGTGAAAGTGAAATCCACATACGCGAGACGTGAAGTGGCTGGTGCGTAGCGCAGGCCCTTTGTGTTGGTGAATGAAGTTCTCTAGTATATATATATACTAGCAAAATACCCGCGCTTCGCAGCGGCGAAGTACTGCATTAAAATTTTTATTAAGAAGAAAATGTAACCTTTTTAAACTGAGGGAAAATATGCCAATAATTATTTGTTAAGGATCTCTTTGTATACCACGTTGTCAGTTCGGCCCTCCGGTTGTAACATGACCAAGCTGTGCGCTGAGCTTACTCTTGAGCATGCAACGTACAGTTGGCCATGTGAACAGTAATCTTGTCTCAAATCTCACAGCTTGGATTGCTGCTGTCATAATCAGTTTGAGGTTCATGGTTTGTTTCAATTACGACAGTATTTGCAGGACTTGTGTTGAAGTGACATTCGGCATCTGTCAAGCGTTGTAAGCTTACAACCGGTTTCATCGATAACTTCACATCCAGCTTTTGAGAGTTTAAACATTCATAAACATCAAAGTGTCCACTACTGAAATCGTCACCTGTGAATCTAAGATGTTTAAGAGGTATTGGCGGTTGTCGAAAGGTGTAAAATATTTGGCCATTTCGGTACACTTGAAAGCACCAACTGAACAATTCAGCGGCAGCCATCAACTCACATTCAGAACCATAGGTGAAGGGCTTAAGCATTTCACTCTTCTAGTGCTCCTGTGTAGTATAATTATCTCCTGTACCGTCATCAGTCCACACCTTGAACCTGTCCCAGTCATTCAATACATAAGACACAATGTTCTTCCGGATATCAAGAGTGAGCCTGATATGGCCGTGCAATATGTAACACAGAGAATGGAAAAGGTAGGTGCCATCTCCGGGCATGGAAACCACTCGGTAAGTGACAGTTCTTTGATCGATGGTGATTACCTCGATAGACATGGTAATGGGGGTTGGAATGATGAAGGAAATGGGTACCTGAGTAATGTAAAGTAAGTGTAAAATACCTACACAATAACTATAATTGTAATAAACAAACAATAAAACAGCGGAGAAGCCGTGGATTAAACAAAAAGGCTGTAGTTATCAGCAGGGAGACGTGAATCCCGTGGCGAAGCAAGGAAGGGAATGTAGAGACTGGAGCGACGGACGGCCTTATATAGGCAGGCAGCCAACAACGTGGGAGGCGTTGGGATGGGGGACCCAACGCCGCCTCACATGGTGACCAAGCTGCAGGCTATGGACGTATATATGTACGTAAGTAGGATTCAGTTAGTGTTGGGAACCCGTGTACCAAATTTCTTGAAGATGGGTCCATAAGTAACAAAGACTGTTGAAAAGTTCAATATGGCGGCCGACAGTGGCATCATACCACCGAAATAAGTACGTACATTGGTTTCGGTTAGTGCAGGGAAGCCGCCTACCAAATTTCGAGAAGATGGGGCCATAAATAAGAAAGTTCAACATGGCGGACGTTGTTGACCGTTATGACCGTTACGCGTAGATTTTCGAAATGAAACCTGCTTAACTTTTGTAAGTAAGCTGTAAGGAATGAGTCTGCCAAATTTCAGCCTTCTACCTATACGGGAAGTTGGAGAATTAGTGATGTTGGAAAATTCAATATGGCGGCTGACAGTGGCGTCATACCACTGAAATAAGTACGTACATTGGTTTTGGTTAGCTCAGGGAAGCCACCTACCAAATTTCGTGAAGATAGGGCCGTAAATAAGAAAGTTCAACATGGCGGACGTTGTTGACCATTATGACCGTTATGCATAGAATTTCGAAATGAAACCTGCTTAACTTTTGTAAGTAAGCTGTAAGGAATGAGCCTGCCAAATTTCAGCCTTCTACGTACACGGGAAGTTTGAGAATTAGTGACGTTGGAAAGTTCAATATGGCGACTCACAGTGGCGTCATACCACCGAAATAAGTATGTACATTGGTTTCGGTTAGCGCAGGGAAGCTGCCTACCAAATTTCGTGAAGATGGGGCCATGAATAAGAAAGTTCAATATGGCGGACGTTGTTGATCGTTATGACCGTTGCGCGTAGAATTTCGAAATGAAACCTGCTTAACTTTTGTAAGTAAGCTGTAAGGAATGGGCCTACCAAATTTCAGCCTTCTACCTACACGGGAAGTTGGAGAATTAGTGACGTTTGGAAAATTCAATATGGCGGCCGACAGTGGCGTCATACCATCGAAATAAGTACGTACATCGGTTTCGGTTAGCGCAGGGAAGTCACCTACCAAATTTCGTGAAGATGGGGTCAGCCTTCTACCTACACGGGAAGTTTGAAAATTGGTGACGTTGGAAAATTCAATATGGCGGCCGACAGTGGCGTCATACCATCGAAATAAGTACATACATCGGTTTCGGTGAGCGCAGGGAAGCCACCTACCAAATTTCGTGAAGATGGGGCCATAAATAAGAAAGTTCAACATGGCGGACATTGTCGACCGTTATCGACCGTTATGACCGTTACGTGTAGAATTTCGAAATGAAACCTGCTTAACTTTTGTAAGTAAGCTGTAAGGAATGAGCCTACCAAATTTCAGCTTTCTACCTACATGGGAAGTTGGAGAATTAGTGATGAGTCAGTCAGTCAGTCAGTCAGTCAGTCAATCAGTCAGTCAGTCAGTCAGTCAGTCAGTGAGTGAGGGCTTTGCCTTTTATTATTATATATATATATATATATATATATATATA
>JANRMT010062854.1:69944679-69986088 GCA_026402145.1 Polypterus bichir lapradei | reverse complement strand
AGATAGATAGATAGATAGATAGATAGATAGATAGATAGATAGATAGATAGATAGATAGATAGATAGATAGATAACAGTGGTCACCATGAAGGCTGTTGTGTTATTCAACATATAAAGCACAATATGGGCAGCCAGACAAATCTCTGGGTAACACCGCATACAGGAGGTTAAGTTTAGAAGGATGTTTTGCAAATCAACTGTTAATGAATAAAAAGATTTATTGAAGTCACAGTGCTAGTGGTGCCATATAAATATATTTAAACACTTCACACTATAATTTACTGTGTCAGTGTGCTTGCATTGGTAGATGAACAGCGTATTTGTTCAGTACATAGCTTTGCAATATACATGTAAGCTGCTTGAAATGCATATTTCCTTACATCAATGAGAGCATTTGTGTTGCTTTGTGTTCAATCACAAGATTTTTGGAGTGTTAAAATGGCAAGCACAATAATGTGATATTTCTGACTCCCAAGAAAAACACCCACCCCTAGTTCAGATTATATATTGGTAGGAATGTGCCTAGGAGGCTTTCTTGCAGTCACTGAAGCGTGGCTCTCCAAATACTCCAGAGGAAATATGATTTGAGGCTGTTAGGCACTTTACTGAAAAACACATGTCATTCAACCAAACCTGCAGAGAACATGCACACTCCACACATGAGCCACTTAGGATTCAAACCTTATAAAAATCATTTGCATTAAATTTGTCAGTACTACGCCCTCCTTAACAGTACAGTAATGGCAAAGTTAGGGTTAGGGACTCTTTTTCTTAAATGTGTTCATGCATTCATGTAGTGATCAGTTTTAAGCAGGGGTGGCACTTTGTGATTACCACATATGCCCAACCTGGACAGAATGTCCTGTAGGTGTCTGGTCCTATTGGAGATCCGAGTGCTCATTTCAATATATATGAGGGTAAGAATCTTTTAATTTGTTATCCTACAACCCTCTCTTAACTAACTATAGTTTGTCACATATAACTTAAAATGTCATAAACTATGGCTAGACATATACCCTGGAATATGACTTGAGTCATTTGCAACATAACTATAATGTAAATGTTTCACTGGTTTGGCAGATCCTGTACAAACTCAACCCAAGACCTTGTGCACAGTAGTGGAGTAAGCAATGGCCCCCGAGACAGTGAAGTCAGAAGGGACATGTTTGCTAGAATTACAGCATTTAGGAAAAGACTTTGTGCTTAGGTACAGCTCAGTAATGTAAATTAATGAAGCTTACCAGAAACATAGCAGTTCTTCAGCCCCATGCTGGGTTATGTGCACTCAACAGCAGCAGTGGTGAATTATCTTTTGTGTTCACCTAGATATGCAGTTCTAATTCAAAAACAACTGAGATCACATTGCCTAGTATTTGTCTTATCGCCATCTGCAAATCTCTCCTAATAACACATCACTGGACTAAAGGTTCAAAAACCCTTTCATCAAACCTCATTCAAGGCCTCTATGGCCCTGACATTTCTTCCCAGGACTGTCCAAATAATGACAACAGTGCTATCAATGGATTAGGTGCTCACAGCTGTGAATTTATTGAAGTAATATTTAGTGTGGACAAAGACTGAAAACTAGTGCTTTTACTTTTTTGAAACCACATAATTTTATGCCTGTCCAGGGTTACATTTTATTCAGCTATATTTAGAATTTTTGAAGCACTTAAGATGCAGTGCACCAAGAGTCTAACAGAAATTTGCATTGTCAGGCTGAAATAATTAGCAAACAGGACAATTGAATTTTTTTTCCTTGTTGCTCTTGAGTTTATGTGTATTGACTGCACAGGACAGCAGAAGTTGTTTTAATATTAGAATCAGGAGATACAGCAAAGTCAGGGAATGCAAGTTAAAGTTGTAACCAACAGAGCAGGAATCTGATAAACTAAACCCAAGGCTTAATTCAAAAAAATGTATTTAAATAGTGGAGTGAAAATATCAAAGTTGAGGATAAGACACAGCAAAAATGAAAGATGTAAATCGTATTTAGGGACAGAATTGATTTCAAAACCAAAGAGTATTTCGCTGAACAAACAAAAAGAAAGCTGAACCTTTTAAGTGGATTCCAAAACTGGACAACCATGGAGTGTATTACAGTGACCTTTATACCTTTGACCTGGTATTGTCATGTGCAGCACACTTTCGACAACCACAGCGACGAAGTTCCAAAATGGCAATGCCCATAAAAAATATAAGAGGGGGTCATAGGTGAATGCCAAAAAAAAAATTCCTAACATAAGTGAAAAACACATTGAAACAGTAAATAAATTAGAGCATTGGATTTCTTGTTTCACAAAAACACCATCCAAAACAATGTGTAGAAAATCTGAGAGCCGTAGGAAACATTTAGAAAAACTGAAAATGAGAGTCAAGTCACAAACTATATGTGCTGCTCGTTCAAGTTTTGGTTTTCTGGGCAGATGAGAAGACAGATATCATGCTGACCCTCCTTCATTTTTTCTTTTCAAAGTTACAACTGTGCCTTCATATTTCACTCTTTTTTTTTTCAAAAATGTTCTCATGTTCCCCTGCTCCTTTGTTGGTATTCGGTTTATTTTCTCTTTATTGTTTGTAATTTTACCGTTGTCCCTTTATTCAGAAGTATTCAAGCAGGGCCTTCAGATAAGCCCTAGTTAAACTCCCTGATCACCACACTTCCATGCCATGGCATTAGCTTTTCTGGGCTCTTTGACTTCCTTTTGTGTAAAACCCTTTGGTGACTTTTTGTTTTTTGACCAATTTGTTCTAATTCTTTGGGTTTTTGTATTATCTTTTATTTATTTATTTGCTTTAGGTTTTGGTGATATTTTTTTAGTTTCTTGATCTTTCCTTTTGCTATTTTCTTAGATATTTGTGTTTTTTCTGCATTTAGTAGTTTTCTTGTTTGCCACTTTTGAAAGTAATTTTTGTTTTGGAATTTTAGTAATTATTTTTGTATCTTTGCCAGTTTTTGAGCTCTTTGAATTATTTTTGCTTCATTTAATAAATTAATCTAAAAAACAATATTTTTTGCTTATTTGAGCCAGGGGTTTTGTCAGTTCCCCTCTCTGTTTTGAGTTTTACTTATTTAGGAATTTTTTTGAGTTTCTAGGCCTTAGGCACCTTCTGAGCTTTTTAAGCCGACATCATAACAATGCCCTCTTGTCCCAAAGGGTGTGTTTTGCAGTTATAGAAGTTGAGCAGATCAAGCTGAAATTTGCTAGTGCATGAGTTCAATAAGTTTTGTTTTTACCTCAGTAGGATTTTTAAGAGCTACACAATTTCCAGCATTTTCAGTGTTGCAGAGAGCCGTAGCCTCAGCATAGTAACAAATATACTGTGCTTTTTACCCGAGCAAAAGGTGGCCTTCCTGAGGAGCTCTTTTACATTTTAGAATTATGTGTTTTTAATACAAGAATGCTTTTATTATAACAATTCTTCCCTGAATTCAGCCTTTGAAGTTCTTTTTATACAAGCTGTGAGAGTCACAATTAAGAAAATGCTCTGGAAATTGGCCTTTGCTCATAAAAGTGCACTGGGCACTACTCACATTTTATAAATTCTCAATAATTACACTACAGAGAAATGAAAATAAAAAAATCAACTTCAAAGTGCACTTGTTGCATTATTAAGTGGAATCTTATTGGAAAATGCACTGCCTCTGGAGACTAATTGAAAATATCTATGATTTTAAAGTTAGTAATAAGTTTTATGCAATATTTCTGAAAGCATTCTGACCTGGCAAATATAATGTAGGCACAGTTTCAACCATTCGACTCGGTGGTTTTAACTTTCTTGGCTGTTTTACCCAAACTTGCTGCTTCACAGGGAATTTTTTTGCAGTCATACATCCATTGAACATGAGCCTTGTTACATTAGAGTATATATTTTTATTATTATTATTTCTTTTTTAATTATTTTTATTATTATTATTATATTGGTAGACACAATGACCTCTGGTCCTCCTAAGATCGAGGTTCATGCCCCAAGCAGGGTGTCTCTTTGAATGTGCTTTCTGGTTAGCAGATGCAGCAGCTGTTATTCTCCTTCCTATTACATAATTGGTTTCCACATTTTGCTTCACACTCAGCAGATGTTGTGATTCTTTTTTTTCTGTCATATTACCTTCTTAATAAGTTGCTCTATGCAGTTTGCCACAGGAGAGATGTGAACCATGATAACTTCATGGAGGTTGCCGGTGATCACATTTCTTGCCTCACCGTAATGTGTCACATTATAATCTTTCAATTAAGACTATTAGGAGCAAAGTCAAGGTTCTAAACCAGTGGTTTGTGAGTAACTGCATAACAGACGAACACAATGCTTTGAATTTTATATACAGAGATACTTGCCTGATGACTTTACCTACGGTATCTGGGATCATACATTGAGTTGTAGGCAGGAGCTGAATCGGTAACCTTGTAGTGTTGGTGCATGTGTTCCTTGTGACTTTTCATTTCTTCTGAGTAATTGGTGGTGATTTGCAGTTTACTAATTAAAGTATGCATGCTTCTTTCTTTTTTTAAAGGCAAAATTTTAACTTGATACCATTTTGCTGCTTTCTAGTACTCATTTTTTCTGAACTTTATGCACTTGAATGAATAATGAATGCTGTTGTAAACATACTTTCTAATCCAATGCAAAATCCAAATTGGACAACCAGAACATTCACCTGATTGTCTGAACTATTATATATTTTCCAGAAGCTTATATTTTAGGTTAAACACTAAGGTAAAGTCAGAAATTTTAATTTTGTATGCCAAAGAGGGTATCATCTGAACACTGGAGTCTATACTAGTCACACTGGGAACAAGGCAGAAACAGAGGTCAACTCCCTCACACTGAGCAGTTTAGAGTCAACGTTAATGAGCCAGCATGCCATTGAACTGTTTCAGGAGAACCACACACACTGGTAAGGATGCATGATAAGAGTGTCAATGTTCTTCCATATACCCTTTCATTTTCTAAGCCAGTTTAGGGTTGACAGCCATAGCAGCTACGTTTTTTTTTCTGGAATGTTAAAATTTGGAAGACCACGGTGGCTGCAGGTTTTTGTTCCAACTCAATTTTTTTTAACCAGAAGTCAATCCATGCTTGTAACAGAACTTGTTACATTTATATATCTGGCTGACAACGTACAACATTTGAGATACAATTGGTTGCATTTCTTCTGTATTTTGAATTGGAGCACAGGCAGGTTCACAGTCACACAGTGACAGTAGAGGGATCTGAACCACAACCTCAAGGTGTAAAGTCTAAAGATGTAACCACTACACCACACCATAGCTTTCATTCTACCATGTTAAGTTATTTTTGCTTTGAGCCCTCCCCACTATAATTTTTTGTCTATGGGGGAGGAGTGAAAGCTTTATGTTCGTCAAAAATTTCAATCTCCGGTTTTCGATGGATCTTGAAGTGTTAGGGTCCCGTGATACCAAAAACATTGATATCTCAATGATGATTGTGTGTCTGTCTGTGTGTCACAGTTTCTTGAGGACAGTCTACAGCTAAAATGGCTGGACAGAAAAATACCAGACTTGAAACTTAATCCTGTTATAAATTGACAATGTGCTGATTAGTTTTTGAGCCAAACCGTGCAAGAGACAGAGGCACTCTAGAGGAACACTCAAATACAGAAGTTCTGCAATTACTTTTGCATTTTTCTCATCAATCGTAATGACCTATTTTATGATCAGAAAGTTCAGCACCAGAGTGGTAAATAATTACTGAAATGTTATAAAATAATTTGGGTATTTTGTTTCCAAGGGCGCAAAGCATACTGACGCTCACTTCCGAATTTTTCTGTTGGAGATTTTTCTTTTGCCAGGATATCACCCAAATGATTTATGGCCTAGAAGAAATTTGAAAATCTCTGCCCTTCTCTGTGTTTCTCTTCCATTTCCTTTCAAAATTTACTAAAAAGATACTTCATGATGAACGCATACAGATGTAAATGGAAAGTTAAAAGGTGAGTTGCAGGCTCATTTTTCAGTTGCATCTCCTTATTAATTGGCAATGGGTTTCAGAAAACAAGAAGCAATTAGAAACATTGTTAAGACCAAAAGAAGCATTGACAGGTAGAAAAACCCTCCAGAGCTGAAACTACCTTAAATGAAACACCTACAGCATTTTATATTCTTATGAGCCAAAATAGTCATTAGTTTCTCTTTCAGATATCTCCACAAAAAACAATGATGACATTTAATACCACAACGTGTGGCTTTCTGTCCTTTTCAGGGTGCCCCTCATCTCCATGAGGATGGAGGGTCTGTTTTCACAACAAAATTGTGTGTGCACACTCTTTTAATAATAAAAATAGTAATGCATTTTATTGAATATTCACCTTTCCTAGCACTATGGTCAACATATAAAAAATTAAAGAACAGTAATAAAGATAAAAACAAACATAACAATTAAATCAAATAACAACAAGGGAGCAAAAGTGGTAACAAACATCAAAGATAGCTGGCTGCAACAGGAGTAGAACCATATTTGGTATGCCAGTTTGAAAAGATATATTTTGAGAGCAGTTTTAAATTGTGGTGTTGAACCCAGCTGACGGATGTGAGACTTGAGTTGAAGGGTACTGTGACCAGAATGCTCGAGCTCCCATAGAACAGAGTTTGATGTGTATTACAGAAAGTAAAGCTGCAGATGAAGATGTGAGGAAGTGAGAGGGAGAGTAAGTCTGTAAGAGATCAGTGAGGTAGGGAGGAGCGAGACTGCGGAGAACTAAATTGAATTGTATTCGATAGTAGACAGGGAGCCAGTGGAGTTGAGAGAGAATAGGTGTGACGTGTTCAGTGGACTTAGAACAGGTGATTATCCTAGCAGCAGTATTTTGTACAAGTAGTAAGTGAAGGATATGTTTTTTAGGGATGCCAGATAGAATAGTATTACAGTAATCTATACGTGAAGTGACTAAGGCATTAACCAATACTTCAGTAATATGTTGCGTAAGAACAGGACAAAATCTAGAACTGTTTTGCAGATGGTAGAAGGCAGTCCGAGAAACATTATTTATATGGAATGAAAATAAAGGGTGCTGTCTAGAATGAGGCCCAGGCACTTAACCTTGAAAGAGATGTTTATGAGAGTTTTATTAATTAAGATGGAAGAATGGTTAACCTTAGCAAGTGTAGATTTGCAACCAATGAAGAGCAAATCATCCATGACTTTATGTCTTGGAGACATGCCGTAAGAGTGTTTGGAGGGTCATCACACTGCTTGACACCACACTGCACTTGGCACCCACGAGTACCTGTTGATTTGAGTCATTATAGGCCGGGTTAGAGCCTAGTTAAAGCTGCAAACACCACTCTCCTTTCCATACCAAATGAAACTCTCCTGCATTTTGGCTACAACCAACCTATCCTTCCATCTATCCATTACTTTTCTATATCTACCTTGTCTTTGTCAGGGTCATATGGGCTGGAGACCTGACAGCACTGAGTGTAAAGGAGCTACCGGTCTAGGCCAATGCACCAACTCCAACCCATCTGTCTCTACTTAATAAGGAAGCTCTAGATAAAAGCATTTTTCCTAGAGCGCTAAATGAAATAAAGACTGAAGTTGAAGATGAGTTTTTGGATTGGATGTACAGTAGCTGCTCTTTGTGATGGCAAACACACAAATTACAGCAGATAAGAAATGCAATTTTATTTAGATTGGGGTACCATTTTAAATAATATTTTGTGATCGGTACAAGTACCCCCTTTAAGGATAGTTTGTTCATTGTGCCCAGTGCAATAAATATAGGTTTCACCTCTATGTGAGTCTGAAGTGGATTAAGAAGGTTTAATATGGATGAATGGACATTTAACTTTATATATTGCGAAACTGTTAATAACAGGGGTGGCACAGTATTGCAGTGGTAACACTGCTGCCTTGAACTAAGGAAGCCAAGGTTCACGTCCCCGGTGCTTTCAGCATGGTGTTTGCATATTTATCCCATTTCTACATGTGTACTCCAGTTTTCTCCCACAGTCCATAGGACAAACAGGTTAAGTGAACTGGCATTGCTAAATTGTCCCATGCGGGTGAGTGGGTATGGGTGTGTTTACCCTGTGATGGACTCGTCAAATGCTTGTGGGATATTCTCCAGCTTTCCTGCAACCCTGCTCAGGGTATGCGAGTTTCTGAATGGATGGATGGCTGTTAATAACTGTATTATAGCTAGGCAATAAAATAAAGGTAACAGTAGGACTGCCACGTTATTGTGCTTAAACCCTGATTTTCCAGCTAGAGTGCTGTCTTCATGGAGCTTACGTTTTCCTCTTTTTACGTGGGTTTATTCTGGAGACTCCTTACACTTTAAATACATGCTCAAAAATTGACTGGGTACTCTAAATATGAGGGTGACTATGCACACATGGATAAATGAATTTAGGAAATGCTATGGTACAGTGAAGCAGCCAGAAGAAAAAGTAGGACTTTGAAAGGAGACATAGTCAGAAATAAGCAGCGGCAACAAAACTGGGAGGTCAGAAAACAAATTCAAGAGTTCAAAGACAGAGTTAAAAACCAGAGACAAAAGAGTTTCTTTGAAAAAAAAGGTTTGTTGTCTGCAATCTCAGTTGGGGAAAATACATCCAAATACTGACCTTTAAAACATATTATATTCAGAAGACATGCCCCTAATATCCGAGAGCGGAGTCCTCAAGACAAGTAGTACAAAATGGCAGTGATCATAAGTAATTAAACAGTGATGAAAATGACCTAAAATAATTTACAAAAACATATAAACAAGTTATTTAAAATAAAACTAACTAATATTAAATATTTATTCCCTGTGAAAAATGTAATAAATATGCCACTTCGTAGGGAACAGATGGGCATATATTAACAGCTTTATAATAAAATGTTAAAACACCTACAGTCATTATTATATGGTCATTGGGCAGCATTACAAAATTAGAACATGAGAACAATCTGAACGAGAACAGGCCATTCAGCCAAACAAAGCTCTCCAGTCCTATCCACTTAATTGTTCTACGTAAAATAACAGCAAGTCGAGTTTTGAAAGTCTTACTGTCTACCACACTACTTTGTAGCCTAATCCAAATGTATGTGGTTCTCGTAATGTTTGTGAGAAATTTATTCTTAAAAAGTTTCCAACTGTGTCCTCATGTTCTTGTTGAACTAATTTTAAAATAACAGTCTCAATCCACTGTACTAATTCCCTTCATAATTTTAAACATTTCAATCATGTCTCCTCTTAATCCTCTTTTGCTTAAACTGAAAAGTTTCAGATCTTTTAACCTTTCATTTTAATTCATCCCCTGTAGCCTTGGTGTCAGCTCTGGTTGCTCTTCTCTGGATTTTTACCAGTGCTGCTATGTCCTTTTTGTATCCTGGGGACCAAAACAGTATTACTAAAAAGATGCACATTGAAATTACTGTCTGCATTTGGGGTGTCTATAGCCCACTTCTAAAATAAGGCCTCTATTCCTAATGCTTCTCAGTTAAATCCAGATGTCCTTATTAAGATGGGTCTCATCATCCAACTGAATAAGACATGCATTTAATTTCTATTAAACTACAAAACCCCTTTTTTCTGTTCTGTCTATCCTTCCTAAAAATATGTACTTATGTATGTTATACACATCCCCATCTTTGTTATTTAGTCAGCTTTCTATTATTGCTATAATAAAATAATTATGCTCAGCTACATACAATTCCAACTCACTTATTTTATTTTTGATACTTCTAGCATTGAGGAAAGTTATTTTTATGTGTTACTTATTTTACTTCTGTACTTAAACATTGGGATAGAATTTATGCTGCTGTGTATATTTATTTTTACACTATTGTTTGTCATTTCATGTACAGTTCTAAACCTGTCCTGTCCTAAACGTCTTGCTTCCCCATTGCCTAGTTTAAACAATCCTTGTCTGACCTACTCATGCACCTCCCCTACACAATGGTGCCCTTCTGGTTCAAATGTGACCTGTCACTTTCAGAACAGATCTAATCTGTTCCAAAAGGAGTCTCAATACCCCATAAAGATTTGAAGAATGGAATTTCTTAAGTATGTATGCTCTGTAATGAGCTGGTGCCCAGTATTCTCAGGACAGGCTGTGGTCCTATACTAGTATAAATGCATCTTGAAAAATGAGTGAATGAACATTAGCATCTTCTGTATTCCTCTCAGGGTACAACCTATTTTTTTGTGGAGAATAATTTTCAAGTGTGTTACTTAAACCTGCCCTTGTTAAGTGTTGAACCCAAGCTACTATTTTTGCTTTGCTTCATATATGCAATTGAGTCTGGCCTTCTAAGATGTGAGAATAGCAGCTCTGCTAGCGGCTTCATTTCCATCTATTTTTTTAAATCACACTGCTTACTGCTTGGCCTGCTATTGCTTTGGCCATTCAGAGTTATATTCAACTTTTAGTCATCTTGTGCAGACGAAGCAGAACGCTCTAGTAAATGGTGCTTCACGACAGGTGAAGTATTCCACGGCTCAGCAAAAAGAAAAAAAGAAAAAATAAAAAACCACCTTAACGGCACTTTTGAAACTGCACACAGATGTGCTTTTATCATTCAGAAGTCCTTAAAAAATTTGGGAAACATTTAAAAGAGTGTTATGCTTGAGAAAGCTCCATTTAATGAACTGCAGGACAGAAGCCTGAACATTTTATGTCTCTCCTAGTGCCAGCATTTCAGGCTCAGCTTGTGATTTATGCATTTGCATCCAGCCGGCTGAATCCGAAATGAATGCAAGCAACAGTTCCCTTTCTCGCTTGGGTGCCAGAATGGTGCTCATGCAGTTAGCATTACAGGTGCTCACCTCCTGCTACTTGAAATAAAAGAAGAAACTCCAGGTGAGAAATGCCAAGCAAAGAACAAGGTCAGACTCTTAACGGCTGGGTAAACTTAGAGTATGAATGTAAAACAGCTGAATCATGGGAAGGGTACTGACCTGTCATACACCATAGGCCTTCTAGAATGACCCTTTTCAATCCATTGATTACTCTGGTAATGTACTCAGTTTAGACTGTGTTGGTCATTAAAGACTCAATTTGAAGTGTTTCTAAATGACTTTGCTTAACTACCTTCATCTATTAATCATTCAGACTAGGAATTTGTCCCATAATGATCAGCATCCTCTTGATTGTCTACCTTGACTCATTTATGAGTTATAGTGGGCGGCACAATAGTAGCACTCTTTGCAACAAACACCTAGGTTTATGTTTAACTTATGCTCTTTGTGAAGTTTTCATGTTCTCCTAGTGTTTTTGTGGGTTTCCTCTGGGTATTCTGGTTTCCTGCTACAGTTCCAATAGAAATTAGGTGGACTGTGAATGCTAAATTGGCCTGTGTGTGTGTATTTTCACCCTGTGATGGACTGCCACCATATCAATGTGTTGTTCCAGCCTTGTGCTCAATGCTAGCTGGGATAAGCTGCAGCTTCTCCACAGTACTGCCCTGGATAAGTGGGTTGAGAAGATGAATGGATGGATAAATAACAATTAGTTAGAACTCTTAAGCAAATCCTGTTGGCATGAGAAAGTCTCCTTGTGCTGTAAGCCAGTGGGTTTAATTAGGTTAGGGGTTAGGATAAGGGCCAATGAGACAGTAAAAGCAAAAGGAAATGGCAAGAACAAAAGAGTGGTGAATGGTGATAGCAAAGGCAAACCAGAACAAGGATAAAGATAAAGGCAAGCATAAGGATAAAGGGAAAGGCAGGGACAAAAACAGAAGTGATTATGAGGCCAGGAAAAATCATAGAGTATGAATAAGGTAGGAGAAAGGTAGTGGATGGGTCAGTATGAAACCAGAGAAAAAGAAAGTGACTAGGGCAAAAGGGACATCATGGGTGAAGGTAAAAGCAGGATAGTGTCCAAGTTTGAGATGAAATTTGGATAGGGGTGAAAACAGGGAAAATGGGAAAGGGTGAAGGTAAGAAGTATGGTAAGGAACAAGGAGAGAACAAATGTGAAAATAAAGGTAGGGTCAAAGAAGGGATAAGGGCAATGGTAAAGGAAGGTTCAAAGGCAAGCACAAAAGCAAATGCAAAGGCAAGAGAGGGTATGAGGGCTAGGCTAAGGGGAAAGATTAAGAGGGAATGTGAGTGTATACATATCTAATGACAGTGGTAATGGAGATGGCAAGAGAGTATAAACGACAGAGGAAAGCTGAGACTGATTATGTGAGTCCACTGAAGAGAATCAATGTTACTTCAAAATGCCACTGTTGAAGTGTACCAGACACCTCAAAGAGGAGATAAGCGTACCTGCCATACAGCCAAGCCTCCAAGTCCACTATACAAAAGATGTTATCTGTTTTATTGTTCCATACATTAAAATGTTCTGAACTCTCTGTCTAAGATGTGCACAAGTAAAAACATTTAATTCAGGTTAACTCCATCATCAAACCATATAATGAGATGTAAGACAGCAACCATTAATATAAAATGTTGAAATGTATTAATGTAAAACAAGAACTCTTCATTCTTCAAACTGCAGTTTTTGTAAGTAAACTAGTGGTGTTTCCTGGCTTCGACCAGGAACTTGTGTAAGATATTGGCCATCAGTTATAGTGCTGTTGGTTAATCAGGTGTATCTCAAGTACTATGTAGTTTTTGTTTTTACCAAGGAGTAATATTATTTACAGGCAGTGTGTTGCATTGGTTAAAGCTTTGGACTTCAAACCCTGAGGTTATGAGTTCAAATCTTGCTACTGACACTGTGTGACAATGAACAAGTCACTTTACCTGACTGTGCTCCAATTAGGGAAACAAAAGAAATCAGAATCAGAAATTACTTTATTGGCCAGGTGCACTAATGTGTACTAGGAATTTGTCCTAGTGCAACATACAAGGACAACACAGAATATAAAAGATAAATATAAGAAGATAAAATATAAAATGATAAATTGTGATGCAGCATACAAGAACAATAAATAAATTAAAGAGAGAATAGGACTAAAATGTCCAGGCAGTCCAGTGTACAGGTATACAATGATACAGAGTAGAAGCTCAGACCTGATTAGTAAGAATAACTGCACATGGAAAAAACTGTTTAGGTGACATGTTGTTTTAGCTTTCACTGCACAAGGGTGTTTGCCATAGGAAATTCTGAGGAACAGCTGATGCCCTGGGTGAGTCAGATCAGCAATGATGTTTGCAGCCTGAATCCTTACCCTGGACTCATATAGGACTTCAATGGTGGTGACTTACAGCCTTTGATTATTTCACAGGCTTTGATGGTGTGTTGCAGATTGGCCTTAGCCTGAACAGAGGCAGCACCAAACCAGATAGATGAGGTCAGAATTGACTTGATGATGGTCGTGTAGAATTGGACCAATTTTGTTTGAGGGAGATTGAATTTTCTCAGCTGATGTTAAAAGAACATTCTCTCATGGGCTTACTTAATACTACATGTGATGTTATTGTCCCACTTAAGGTTTTGTGACAGCACAGTGCCCAGAAACTTAAATGATTCTGTCATCCCAATACCAATTGTACTTCAGATGTTGTATTTCGCTTTGTATAAATTCATCAGTCAAATAATAAGCAACAATATTATTGGGTCACTGGATCTGCTTACTCTTGAATGTTATACACAATTGTCCTTGAGGAAAACATTCGTACTTTAGATCAGTTCCTGCTTTTTCTGCTTTTCTTAGTGACTTGGCATTTGTTGATAGCCATTGCAAAACACAATTTATAGGAAAGTGTTTTCTTTTGAATTGAAATCGGTAATCAGTAGTTAAAATTTTGTACATATTATTATCATTATTATATGTTTATGATTTCCATTCGTTTACGCTGTTCACTCAAGTACAGTATTTTTTTATCTTTTTCATCACACGTTTCTAATTCCCTGTAAAGACCACAGATGTGAATGCATATGCATTGCAGTGTTTAAAGTGGAGATACATAAGTGCCAGTACCCTATGTGTTATACTGATTTAATGTGAAGAGTGAGGAGTGTGGGGCATTTTCCTATTAGCAATTCAAGCGTGACTATCTAATTCCAGGCATACTCGTATAATGTGCGATTTTGGCTCAGTTTTAAGGCCGATTTGCAGAGTCAGAGTCAGACAGAATTTCAGCTTCATCAGACATCGTTTCATATGCACTATGTGCAGGGTTGTGGTTGCATCTTATGACTGGGTCATCATACAATCAGATGAATTTCTGTCATATCAGAAATATCAGTTGGCTGTTTTGTTGTGTGAGTAGTCTCACAACCAGATTTTCTGACGTCGCTATCAAATTTCATGGTGTATCGATCACACTATATTGTACATTTGGTATTGCTGTTGTCACGCTCATTTTCACATTTTTGATTTAAAAAATCTAAACATCATGTTTCAACACATCAAAAACTAAATGGCCAATGACAAAAGCATCTTTAGGAAATCTTTACTGGAAGAATCTAAAATAAACACACACACAACAGTAAATTACATGAACTATGTACCTCTAATTCTCTCTTTAATGTAGACAGAGCATATTGTCTGCACCTCAATGTGTTTTTCTTTTCAGTTCATGGTGTGACAGATTGATGCTTCTTCATTGATGTTTGTAAGAGAAAGCGAGGGGAAACGCAAGCAAATTAATAGATTTTCTGTCCAACCCCTAAAGCCAATAGGACGTCATGTTACTTAAAGGCTTTTGATACAAGCCAATTCCAAACAGCCATACTTCAGACCAATGGTTACAGAATACCTTCACACCTGCCCCCAAAACCATTTGTTGGGCTAAAGCTAGGCAGTGTGGCTTTCCTGTGGGGGTTGACAGAGAGAGCCCTGAAGAGAAACATTTGGCAAACTTGTTTGAGGTGCTTCTCCCAACCCTGTCGTAAAGTTCACTATCCTGACTTAGTCCTAGAGGGTAAACATTAATGCTTCTCACTAATGTAACATTAATATTATAATCCTTTGCCTAAGATACAAATAAAGACATACAAAATATTTATCAACTTGTATGCAAAATTTCACACCACAACACTGCACCTCAGCCACCTGTGTGTCTAGTTACACTTTTTTCTTTTCATTGTACTTTCAGAGTATGGAAAGAGTCAGGAACTCGTCTCTTTTCTTTGTTGACATTTTGAGAAGTATGGACCATCATGTTTTTTTATTGAATGGGTAAAACTGTCCATCGGGGCCATGTACAGGTATAATCTGAGCACCCATATCATCGTATTTCAATTGAATTGAACATCCTCGTACACTTTGAGGACATACTCACCTGGCGTCTCTATTGTGCTGAGTGAGTAGTTGATTGACTATGATTTCTTAAATTTGCACAGTGTATGGCTTGTATAAGACCTGCTGTTTCTCCCTTGAAGTTTACAGAACTGTGATCAAAGAGTGGGGAGGCATATTGGGTTGGTATTCAGCACCGATAACCAAAATGACGGCTGGTATGCATCTAAAAGTGCTGGCAGTCAACAGCAAAAAAAAGTGCTTGCTAACCATGGAGCTTTGCTTCTTAATTGAACTTTACTGAACTTTCTCTTTCCATTTTACAATGAGATAACATTTCTTTTTTTTCCTGTCTAGGACAATGCTCCATCTTTAGTCATCTGTCCATCCTATTGGTCACTTGTGCTATTCATGTGGCCCATCAATCACTTCTGCTGGGTCCTTCCTTTGCATAAAGCATGTGCTCAGAGCAGCTGAGAGCATGTAAGTTAGTAATATTAATTATACTATTAATAAATATTGACAAATAAATAAAATGTTAGCTATTTTTTTACTTTCTTGTATACGAAGTATAGGGAAAGTATTGTAATCGTCCAAAAATTCGACCTTGAGATTTTGATGAATCTCAACATTTTAGGCTTCCCTAAGTCCAAAAAAATCAATTTTTGGAATTATGTCTGTGTGTCTGTCTGTGTGTGTTTGTAAACATGATAACTTGAACATGTTTTCACTTAGGTCAACCAAATTTTGCATGCAAGTATTAAGGAATAAAACGTAGATTTCTATCAACTTTTGAGCTATTTCCAATAACTGGAAGTGGTACTTTTTTATTCATGCAGCTGCAGAACTTCACTTTTATAATAGTTGTTCAATATATTATTAATTTGATTTGAATTGTTGTTGATGGTTCTTTAATGTACATAAAATAAAAATATAATCATTGTCTTGTGGTGTATTCCTCAAATATCCATCCCCATATCTGAGTATATGAGAAAGTCTAGGGGAGATCACTACCGATTTTTTTTTATGTAACATTATCAAATTTCAATCAAGGTCAAGGCATTTATGGGATTTTGGGGGATTTAGTTTTTTATCAGGGTGCGGTTACCCCCCTAAATATTGATACATCAGAAAATTCTTTCTTAGCAGATACCTAATGGTCTAGATGTACCATCCTGCCAAATTCAGCTTTTTAACTAAGTGGCAAATAGTGTTTTTGTTGATGAGTGAGTGAATGAAACAGTTCACTTTGCAATATATATATATATAGTTGGAGTTTGGCTTCACAACCCTGCTGGGTACCCTGGGAGCCACGGTGTGACGCTCCAGGGAGACGAAGGGATTTTTGTTTCCCATATAGCCTGGAAGTACTCCCAAGTCACAGGGAAGGAGGAACAGAAGTACTCCCTGGCTGAAGAAAAATGTAATTCTCCATCTGACCTTGAAGTGCTGACAAGTCACGTGAACAGAAGAGGAGAAGCACTTCCAGGTCAAGGACTATATAAAGGATTATGGGAGACCCAGCAAGCCAAGACAGAGTTGGGATGGAGTGTGACAGAGCTGCTGGGAGGAGAGGAGAATTATTGTGTTTGATAGTGTGCATTTATTATTAGTGATTACTTCTTTATGGTGGTGGAGGTGCTTTGAGGCACTTTGAAGAAGAAAATAAAAATACTTCTGGGTGCTTTTAAACAAGTGTCTGCAACGGTATGCTGGGTTTCACGGGGCAACAGTGCCCTCAAGCATCCATTTATTGACAATATATATATATTATATATATATATAGTATATATACTGTATATATATATATATATATATGTTACATAGTTAACTGTCAAATAATGCAAAGAGTACGCAACACATGTTTCGCCCTATTTTGGGCTCATCAGGCGTACACACTCCACTGCACTCCTCACCGGGGATCAAACCTAAGTAAACGAACTACACGCCGTGGCGCTACGAAAAGAGCCTTCGCCTCTAACACAGATGACTGAGGCCATGGCGCAACGAAAAGAGCATTTGCCTCTAATGCTGACATCCGAGGTTCGATCCCTGGTGAGGGGTGCACTGGAGTATGTACACCTGATGAGCTTAAAACATGTGTTGCATACTCTTTGCATTATTTGACAGTTAACTATGTAACATTTTATTATCTGGTTCTCACAACTGAGAGGGCACCTGTGGCGGATGTTTGCCGACTTGCAGACCAACCACACATGTTACCTGGTAGGTAACCACCCATACAATCAGATTGTGATTTAGACTTCGAATGCTATGTATGTATACTGTATATGTGTATATATATATATACATATTGTGACAGATGGGGGCACTGTCGCCTCCTTGTACCTTCAGATCAGACACCAGATAAAAGTCCAATAATTCTTTATTTTATAATAATAATGTGCACAAAGCACCCTCCACTCCACAATTGTCATAAACTATACAATAAATCCACAATACTACAATTCCTCCTACTCCCAGATGCGTTGCCACCCTTCCTCCCATCTCAGCTCGTCTGTCTCGGATTTCCCATACTCCTTTATAGTCCATGACCCGGAAGTGTTTCTGATCCCTCAGTCCTTGTGATTCTTAACACTTCCGGGTCAGATCAAAACTCTTCTTTTTTTCATCCTGGAAGTACGTCATTTCCTCTGTCCCTGTGACCAGGACGTACTTCCGGGTTATAGGGGAACATAAAAGTCTCTGAGCATCCCTGCAGTGTCCCCTTGCGGCCCTCATGGTATCCAGCAGGGCTGTGAAGGAAAACTCCAATATCCATGATGCCCTGCTGGAATTTGGGGCATCTCCATGCTGCCAGAAGGGCTCCATCTAGCAGCGTGGAGGTATTGGCTGGGATGAACGGCCGGCCATATCTCACTATATATATATATATGGTACAATAAGAATAGTTTGTTAAATAAATAAATGCTTTATACATTGAATCTATTCATCCAATAATTTTCCATTATCCTAATAAGTTTTACAAGAAAATTAATATAAACCTAAAAAAGAAACTAAGCAAGTTATTTTGTACTATGGCTATTCAGTATCTTCTTGAGGAAATCTTATTTCTCCATTTGCAGCAATCGTTCAGTGATAACATACATAAGTATTCATCTGAATTAATACCATAAAATTAAAAAAAAAGAAACAACTTTTGGTTGGTAGCATTTGCTGATGAAATTGACAAAGACATTGTAATTGCTTGGGGCAGACAACAATAGATAATGAAACAATCAAGTTTCATTAATTGAGGAAGCAAATCTGATTGTGAGGACATAATGAAACAGCTTGTAATAAATCCATGTGCTCTATGACTGGAATGGTCATGAATCATTCTCTTAAAATGGGAATGAATGGAATTTATCTTTCAACTACTTTTTACAATTTTTTCTTTAGGTGACACCTGCAAGTTTTAAATTTATGTGCAGTTTTGCTGAAACACCAATGGAGAGGTAAGAAGAAAATGAACTTTAACCTCCTGTCCTCACCTCTCTGTAAGGAGAAGAGAAATTGGTGTAAAACTCAAGCCTGATACATGGCGCATACACATTTTAGTTGGATACGGTACCAGCTCAAAAGTAGAATTCATTTGTGTTATGAATTTGTAGCTTTTAAAATTTTATTTAATGCTCATTTTTGCATTTATTTATAATTTTTCTGTATTTTGTTAAGGTTTTGGAATGTCCTGAATTCAACTGTATCATCATAACATTATCTTCTAGTAGGTTTTTAATGCTATATTATGTGATGTCATATTATGTGATATCATCTACTGTTAAATTCTGTTCCGTATTGAGGATTTGTTCTGTTCTATGTATTGTACTGTATTGTATTGACCCCCTTCTTTTTGACACCCACTGCACGCCCAACCTACCTGGAAAGGGGTCTCTCTATGAACTGCCTTTCCCAAGGTTTCTTCCATTTTTTCCCTAAAAGGTTTTTTTTTAGGAGTTTTTCCTTGTCTTCTTAGAGAGTCAAGGCTGGGGGACTGTCAAGAGAAAGGGCCGGTTAAACCCCATTTTGGCACTTCTTGTGTGATTTTGGGCTATACAAAAATAAATTGTATTGTATGGTGGAACACTGCATTAAGTGTCTAACGCTGTGAATAAAAATATCCTTTGTGGTATTTGATAACTAAATGGGGAATGTATTTTAAAGCAGACAGGATTTGGGGTTTGGTTAATTCTTACTTCAGATTCTGTTTGATGTTTTGACAATCAGGTATTTTGATGTTTTAAGACCTTGCTTTTGCTTTACCCCTTTTGCTGTCATTTCCCAGTGCACCCCGATAAAATGTATCTTTTGGGATTAAATTTATTTTGTTGCTCCGGCTGCCTGTCGACCCTGCCCTGGATAAGCAGGTTAGGAAGATGGATGGATATCACAATAATAAGGAGTACTTTAGAGTTATACTGTATGGCAGTTTTGAAAGCCTCAACAGTAAAATTGTTTTAATTTTTCTCTAAACTGCCTGCTATTTGTAAATTTGAGTTCATACAAAATGTGATTATAAACATTAAAAGATGAAAAGAAAGACACAGCACATTATAAAGAAAATGTATTGTAAACATGCTAGAAATCATCTAATTGGCATGACATAAAGGAAAACTCCTAATTATATGTTAGCAAGGCAGCAGGTGTTCAGAATAAAAACAGCCAATAAGCCAGACAGGAAAGTAAGAAAGTAGTAGTAATACTGCTATATTTTCAGAGAACAGTGACATTAATATCTGTATGCCTTACTACCATATAACACATTGTCACTCTCTGGCACAATCATAAACAAGACTATATTAAAATACAGAATATCACTGTAGTGAGTTTTGATGTCACATTTTACTACTGGAGATAATATAAATATAAACTGCTCGTGCTGAGTTTGGAGGCACCGCTGTATTTATTCTTGATAGAACACTGAACAGTAAATACCGATATTGGTCATCAGCAGTTTCAGTTTGTGACTGTTTATGGCACATTGCTGGATGGCTTAGTAGTAGTAGGAGGAGGAGGAGAAGGAGTACGTGTTATGAATAGATTGCAGTAAAATTCTTACTGGATATCCAACCAACATGCCACACCACCCTCTAACACCATGATAAACAAAAATGTATGGTGCAGAAAGTGACATTTCCACCTTTGAACTATGACTATTAATTCTCAGCTGTGTAGCATCTGCATGCTCTTCTTCTTTTGAGTCTCGCATGTTTGAGTGATAACACTTCATCTGATTTTTGTCATTATTGCTGGGATAGTCTTTTACTCCTTTTTATTCCATCCACCCATCCAAAGTCTTAACCCACTTTAATCCAATTATAAAACTACCAGGGCCAAGAAACAATCCAGGGATAGGGAAGAAGGCAGGAAACCAACCCTGGCTCATTGAAGTTCTTCCTTGCAATTAGGGTTCAGAAAACACACAGGTGAATTAGTTCCTAGACACGTCTGCAGTTATAAGTTGGCACTACAACAAGTCAAGCAGCCAATATCAGGTCAGAATAGTTGCACTTTTAGTTTGGCATAATCTATAAGCAAATATCATCATAACAGTCTTGTGCTTCAAGTGTATCACTTTCTTCTCTTTGGCAATATGCACCTAGTCTCACATTATACAGTTTACACGTATGCAGTAGTAACTATCCATGCCAGTTATATCCCAAAGCTGCCACATCATCATTTTTCCTTCAGAGATGTTATACATCTGTGTCAGTGATAGTCCAGTGTCAGTCTGGCACTTGATAAATAAGCTAACAACTTTAGCAGTATCCCAGTGCTTTCCAGGCATCATCGTCTCTACCAGCCTGTCACCCACCAATGCCAATTAGAGACAAGCATTAACTCAGCATCAGCTCCCCACTTATCAGATATCCATGTCAACATCACTTCAGCACCAGACACCATTTGCAGGCTGTCATAAGGCATACTGAAAGGAGTATCAAAATGGATCCCATAATAAATGAATCAGCAGACTCAGAGGTTATTTTTTAGTGAATGCCAAAATTTAACGCAAGCTTATTCAATCAGCCTAAATGAAACACAGTACAGTAATTATGATTATAATAGTACTATCTTGTCTGCACACATTACAGTTAATCCCAATATTCTTATGCACACATGGATAAAACTGCCAATTGCGGTGCCTTTTAGAAGTCAATCCTTTGTAATAATCTGTGCTTCTCTACGTTCCTTTCTCTATTCCAAGGTGGTAAAGACATCAAAATAGACATATTCTTGCCATTCTGAAAAGTGGACCCAGTAGGCTCAACGTATTTTCACAGAAATTGCCTCAGATTCAAAACCCCAATACCATAACCCAGGCCTGAATGTCAATGTTTAAACCACACCTTTAAATTAAATCCTTCCATTTGCATTCGGTGTGCACTTTCTTATCTAAAGTACTATAAGATCATCTTAATCCAAATGCTTTCACTATCGTATCATTTCTGGCTTCAATTCAGCAATTACAATTTGTAGTCATTACAAGCACTTAGTTGAAAATAAGGTTAAAATAAAAATTCAATAAAGAACATCATGGTGATGTCCATAACAGATCAATATTCTCTGGATAATGCAGAACAGCGAATTAAATTTTGCATTGCACTACATTAGTACAGAGGAGTGGACAGCATTTAGATTGTATAAATACCAACTTCAGTTTCCACTTTTTCAGTTTTTGGTTCATGGTATAATTATACCATTGGGAAAACGTAGCATTGCTCACACACAATGGCTGCGGTAGAATGTTGACCAGTTTCCACATTCACCCATTTGTACATGGGACTTCTCTGCTTTCTTTTCAGAACTCACACGCTTATTGACTGTCTTAGAATGATAAACAGCAGTGTGAGTGTGCCCTCAAATGAATAGGCCTTTACTTTTGAGATTAGGGTTAGGTTTAGGGTTTGGGCAGAGGCAGGTCAAGTGACTTGCTCATGGTCCCACAGTGTCAGTAATGGGACTTAAACCTATAATCTTAGGGTTTGAAGTCCAAAGCCTTAACCACTACACCACACTGTCAAAGGCATATGTCTAAGCTCACTGCAAACCAAAATTCAATAAGTTGCATTTAGACTATGGCGTAATGATACAATAAAATTGTTGCAGATAAGAACCAAGGAGGTGGAATTGGTGGTGTGGTCATTAGAACATGGCTAAACTAAAATCCCTTTCTACCAGTTTTGAGCCAAAGCCTGCAGGGAAATACTGCAAGGATACGGGACAAAAACAAGCAACTTACAGTTTCACTGGAAGTGACATCAGCTTGAGCATTCAAAGAAAACTACAGCACTTGAAGCCTAAGGAATCTACAATGTAGACCAAAAAATATGTATCTAAATGAAGAGTTGGAATACGGCAGATGTTTCCAAATGAATATGCTGCTTTCTTCTGCATATTCTGTATTAGAAAATTAAAATTCTGAAGCAGATTAACGACACAATGACCTCGGCCTGATTTACCAAGGATAGTCCCCAAATGAATGTGTGTAATTTACCTGCTGCATATCTAGCACAGCTTTACATCAGTGAATAGTTTTAGGGAAAAAAAAATTAAGACCCAAAAATTATTTTTGTATTGATATTTGGTAAGATTATCCATTTGTTTATGATGATTATCTAGCCAATTGGAAAAAAATGTTCTTCATGGCTCACTGCTCATTAAATCACATTTGAATCCCTAATATTGCTTAACTCAGTTAAGATAACAAAACTAGATGAGCAAACAATAAAACCAAAACAAACCAGAGTTTAATACAGAGGGGGCACCAGATTCAAAATCAGAAATATCCCAAGGTCTGAGCCAAAACACAAGATCTTAAGTTTCTTTTTTCTCTTACCTACAGAGCCACTACACGAATCTTAAGGATCTTCCAGAATCTGACCCTCGAGTTTCTTGACTGAGTTGAGCTCATCCATAACTTTTTTCATGGGATATGTAACTTTTTCCTTTTTTTCTTTTTAACTCTTGGAAACCTGCTGCCAAATTTCTGTTTAGATTGTTGGCTTCGAGAAAAGTTGCAGAACTTCATGATATGTGAGGTGTGCCTGATACATGCTTTATATAAGATGACACCACTAGTGTCATGTGCTGGTGCATAAGATGGCACCACTAATGTCATGTGCTGGTGCAAGTGTGCATGCCTGTGGCTTTGGAACCTGTCACATAGTAATCAGTGATCCTTGGAGTGTCCAATGACATCATCAATGTATGACAGAATGATTGTCAAAATCACCAAAGCAAGAAACACAGAGGTGGGAAAAGGCAAAGGCAAAAGCAAACAAATCTCCAAAAAAAGCAAACACACTCAAGTGCCTTCATTTGCAGATCTTTATGAGACTATATTATAAAAAATATTCAAGGTGACCCGGTGATTAGTGTGGCTAACTCATAGATTTGGGATTCTGTGTTCAAATCCCACATGTGCTCATTGTCTCTTGATGAGTTTGTGGTTTCTGTGGGTCTCCTGGTTTTCCTCCCACATCCCAAGGTAATGTTAAGGTTAACTGAAAATTGGAATTCTAAACTGGCACTATGTGAGAACTGCTGAGTAGGTCTTGGAATGGACAAGTTCGCATTCAAAGCTCGTTCATGCCATGCACTCTGTGCTACCAGCATTGGCTCATGCCACCTCAGACCATTAGTTAGGGTTAGATGGATTTAAAGAATGTTACATTATCCTTCGCTTAATACGACTGTTGTGATTAGGGTTAGGGTCATTGAAAGCTGGAAAATAATTGCCAAGAGATGAATAATTAACTAAGGGACAATCAGAAGAACAAAGAAAGGCTAACAAAATAACAATAATCAAAGCCTAATGCACAAAAGAACAAAACAAGTTATGCCATTTGGTCTGTGACCAGGCAACATTTCAAAAGGCTGTGAATTTTGATGTTTAAATTGTTAATTTATTTGAAGTAGTAAAGTGAGTGCGTGAACATGTTCAATAAATGATTCAACACAAACAGCCTCTGCTGGATAAATAGATAAATGAAGTAGGAAAATGTGGGGAGGCAAGGGGATGAAATAATACAACTAAACCAATAAATGCTAATCCTGTCTTGAAAACAACAGGATATAATTTGAAGGCTCTATAAACCATAACTGAAGTTTTTCTGCCTTTGCATTTTGGATCTGTACATAATTTTTTTTAAAATGACTCTCTTGGACGTATCCTACTACTGTTAACTCTGCTGTGCAATCTTAAAAAAATGTTCCCTCAGTTTACTGCTGTCCATTTTTGAGCAGTGTTTCAGATGGCTGTACATTTTACAAATAGGTCATTTTGCCTCTAGGCTAGGGAACTGAGTGTTTAACTGCAGAGTTCCTGGTGCAGCCCTCTGTGCTGACTAATTGTGTAACCCTGTGCAAGTCAGTTAACCCGCCAGCATTCCAACTATAAAGAAATACGTGTAAACCATTGTAGCAAGAATCTGTACTTGAAATGGTGCTTACAATGCAAAGGTGCTATAGGTTCTTCATTACTCTTTAATACACTTTATTACTGTGACAGATACTATATAAAATAATGATTGATTCGTTAGTTTTGAGAACAAGTCCACAGTCGTCTGGATCGAACTGAAGTAATTAATGTGCGCCGAAATGGCACCTTATTTACATCTTTCTAAACACACTGAATCTTTTTCCAACCATTAGTCCTACAATTGGCTATTGATGTCAAATATTGATAATCAATTTGGTTTGCTGCACTTTAATAAAGCATTGAACCATTCCATAAATTAAGCAGCAGTGTTTTCATTGAAGCATGGATCCATTTTTATTAAAAATAAAATATATATATATAAAAACATGATAAAACGTTTTTGAAAATGTAAAGTTTTCCTTAATTTCAGGTGTCCGGCCTACCTTCTCAGACTTTGTTCTCTGAGGGCTGCAAATTGATGGCTAACTTACTGGCATTACATGCAGCAGTCCACACAGGCCTACAGGACATCTTAGCAGCTCAGGGAGTGGAGGGAAGCAATCACAGCTGCCTACTTGGCCCTTGCTCTTCCAGAATGCTAACCTGGAGTTCCCTGGCCTTAAGCCAGTCAAAGGCACAGATGAGAGCTGAACCAGTAATCCCCCAAGCAGGATTAGTCTGACAGTGAAGAGCAGCACAGGCTTTAGTTGGAGAAGCTGGATTTGGTTTGGTGATTATAATGGGTAGGGTCACCACTGGCTCTTTAGAGAGTGAACAGAGTAATCTAATGTTAAATTGTGCTGTGTTTTTTTTAATTAGTAAACACACCATTCCACTAAAAAGAACTGCATCATTGACAAAGTTAAAAGTAATTTGCTAAAAAGGTTGTCACTTCTGCACTCAGTTCTATTACCAGTTGTGTCGTGGCACAGTAGAAGTTGATATACGTAGGACATGAAAAATTGCAAAAATACAGAACATTCAATTTCACCATGGTGATGATATGCATGTGACATGATTAAGTGCTTAAAAACCCCTCTCAGAAATGACTGCAATGGTTTTTAAATGAGGCAGCCCACCCAACCAAATGGGAGTCCTGCCTGGTAAAGTCATCAATGAAAATGTTTGCCATTTTCATTGCTACACACCACACAGATCATCAACACTCTCTTCTCTTTATGTGTCATATATAAGCCCATCATTTTCCAATGTTTTTAACTTTATTCTGGTTATGGCCATTTTTCAAATTTTCCTTTCCAATGTGACCTGAAACAAATAAACTGTTCTTATTTCTGCATAAATGGTTACCTGAACAATTTGTATTGCAAGCACAGTAATTCTCTTAAACAGAATGATTTGGAATGTATGGAAGAAATTGGAGATGAATATAATAATAATAATATACCACTTTTTTATTCATCATGAAATCAATCAATGGTTCTTTCTTTGTAATAAGGCACAATGTCCACTTCCTTCAAATCATTTTGCTGCCCATTCTGTTGAGATAGTGTCTACTGAGAAAGACATCAGATAGAGCACACCCTGCCCTGGCTTCCTGAGTCTGACAGAATGGGTTCCTGTATGCTGGTGATAATGGATGGATTACCCACAGCATAGAGAGCTTAGATTATTTGTAATGGTTTGCATCTTTGATTTTGCAAAAGAAAGCTGGATTAACGGAAGACATGTGCTTATGTAGTGTGCTACCTGACTGCCCAAGTACAGCATTGCTGTCTTTCATGAAAATGCAGTTCTACCCACCTCACATCCTATTTGTCATCATTAAAGGAATACTTCATCCAAAATACAATTTTTTACATTTATATTTATTTGCTTAGCAGACACTTTAATCCAAAGCAATTTACAAAAGAAGTTAAAATTGTCAAGTAACATCAGTGAGGAACTGTTTGGAAACACGTGTTGCAGAACAAGGGTTCAATATTGACCATCACAAGTGAAGAGCTCAGAACAAGAAAACAGAAGCTAGTAACAACTCCTAGATTATAAAACCTAACAGCTCATATCAGCTAGACAGAAATTCCCAGAATGAGAAAGTCTTCAAATGCTTCTTAAACACATTAAGGGAGTTTGAATTTCGAATGAGGGCGGGCAGCTCATTCCACCATCTAGGAGCTACACATGAAAAAAGTCTGGACTGAGATTTGTTACCACGCAGAGGTGGCATCAGCAGACCTGAGATGTTGAGAAGAAGCATAGAACTTCACAAGGGTCTCCAGATATATGGGGCTGATTCATTAAACACTCTATAAGAAAGCTACAAGGATCATAACTTTATATGTGTCGCTACACAGAGCCAACATAGAGATCTGAAGATAGGACTGACATGTGCCCCACTCGGCTGATTGAACACCAAATAAGCTGATGGTGTTCAGTTATTTTTTATGTTATTTACCTCATATAGTTTGCAGTGATGGAAGATCATTTTTTATCACATCTTTTTATGGAGAATAGCGATAAAAAAGTTTCTGACAGAATATCACTCTATGGTGACCAAAGTTGGACAATAGCAAACAATATCAAAATGTCAACGAAGAAAATCTCACATTTCTTGTATTGCACAATTCACGTCATGACATCCAGTCATATGCTCCCAAAACATGCATTTTCATTAAAATATTGTTAATAAAGTTACTTTTAGAAAATGTCCTCATCAACAACAATAACAACATGTATTTATATAGTTCATTTTCATACAATGTAGCTCAAAGTACTTTACAAGATGAAATAAAAAGAAAGTTATAGAAATATTAGGCAGTAATATTATACAGTATGTGACAAAGAAAAAAGTAAAGTCGGATGGCCAGGAGGACAGAAAAAACCAAAAAACTGCAGTTAGGCAGGAGAAAAAAACAAAATCTGCAGGGGTTCCAAGGTCAAAAGACCATTTGAACTAAAATGGAACATGCTCAGATAAACTTGAGCATTTGAAGTGTAGACGCACCTCCCATTGTTACATTTATAGTCATGGCCAAAACTGGAGTACCTCACGATTATTTAGGGACAGGCTCTGATCTTCTGCTTCTTGAACCATCTTGGATATGCATATTCTCAAACGGATAATGTTTTTACTCACTTTTCTTTAACTTCTAATTTTTACTTGCAAATGCCTTTCAGTGAGCTTTGCTCTGTCAGTGTCACATGATATGCAGTGTCAACCAATGAACAGGCTGTTACTGAGCTGTACTCATGACCAATCAATGAGTGGGGGAGGTGGGTTTTCAATTCAAATGCTTGGGCGAATCTGAGCACATTCCATTTTAGTTTACAAGAGTGTTTTCCGGAAGTGACTTATTTAACAATATTTCACTAAAAATACGTATGTTTGGGATGTTGCAAGCATGGGAGTGAACAACTTCATATGTAGATTATTCAATACTTCTATCAGAAACTGCATGAAAACATGAGATTAAAATTCTTCTCAGTCATCACTACAAACATCATGGAGTAAGTAGCATAAGAAAGTATCATTTCTGGTTGGAGTATTCCTTTAAGCCCAAAAAAATCATCTGCATTAGCCACCTATTGATCCCTCATTGATCCTGCTTCACCCAGTTCAATGTAATTGGGGGCCATGGCCTATCCTGCCAGCATTAAGCGCATTACAAGAACAAACCCTGGCTGAAGGAAGGTCAATTAACCTCATTTGGAAAATGCTTTATTGATACCAGAGAGTAAAATGGTTCACCTTGAGTGTGCAGCGTTGGCCTCTAGTGGCCTCTTTGCCAGTTCAGTGGTATGATCTGCATGGACTCCAAACGCTGTAATATGTGAAGAATTGTACTGCACGAATAAAACACTTTTTGAAGGAGTTGGTCCCAAAAGGCTTGGTTAGTACTAATGCCTCAGGTCTCCATTCGAGCCCTAAATGAATTTTTTTATTCTACTTCAGTTTTGCTTGGTTAAGCTGTTTTTTCCCATATCCGAAAGGCGTGCAGTTAAATAATGATAGACCACTTCATATTGCAAGGTATGAGTCAGTGTGGCAGTGGGGCACAGTGGGGCATGAGAGTGTTCTTGTGATGGGCTGGTGCCACATCCAGGTGTTTCATACCTGACTTGAGTTGGAACTACCCATGATAAGCCCCAACTCCTGTGACCCTATACTGGAACTATCTAGTTCAGATCAATTATATATTGTTCAAAATGGAAAGGAATGATCAAAGAAGCAACAAGAGCCTGGGGAAAGTGGAGAGGAAGGTAAAGGCAGCCTGACAATGTACAGTGAGATTTGAGGTTCAAACAGGGACCACAAGCAGTGTCAGTATATTGAATAATTTCAACTGTTGTGTTGCATTTTAAAACCTCAATTAATACAAGAATGATGTCTGTAGACTCTTCTTTTGCCTCTGTTCTTTTCTTGCCACATAAATTAGAATTGCAGGTTGGGGAGCATAATACAAAATTCTTTTTCAGGATTTTTTCTCTCTTTTCTTTTCTTTTTTTGTGATAGTGAACCCCATGCACATTCTATAAAAGAAGATTTAATTTTCAAAGTTGTTCATTGAGTCAGGCAGCAACCATTACCATACAGACTGCATACAAATATTGTAACATCGCTTTCTGTTTCAGTCACATTCCCTTCATGGGAACATGCCTCATTATCTAGGTGCTGGTGCTCAGATGTCAGAACAGTTAAACGCAACAGCCTCTGCCGACGGCTCTACATGGTTAGTCTGACGAGAGATGGCTGGCAAGCCCGTAAGAGCTTGATTAAACCCCCTACTGTTAAGCAGCATGACAGCAATACACTGGACAAGCACTTGCTGGGCATCAAGTATTCCGACTGGGCTGTCACCTTGTGCTTCTTTTTAGAGTACAAACATGTAAAATCTGCTGCTCATGCTCCAAAATGCACAACGCTGGTGCAAGAAGTCACTGCTGAGGTGCTCTAAGGATACATTTTTTTGACAATGACAATTCCCACTGTCTGCATGAAAAGGCAAAAAATGAAGAAACAAATGTGGTGTGAAATACTGATTGATGGAGAAGTGCCGTCAGTTCCTTCATTACGCCTTATTTCTCACAAGTGGAGCAGGGTTAGTCAGTGCTTGGATGGGAAACATCAGGCGGATAGTGGAAAAAAGTTACAGTGTTAATATTAGACACACATCTCTGTAATATGATTCGTTATGTTTCCTCTCAATGAGAGAGTGAGGAACATGCACTGTAGGGGGCTCTATTTGTAACTCATCGTATGTTTAAAATTGTGAAAGAATCTGTTATCTTTTTATGCTTATTACTTTCAAAATTCATCCTATTATTAATATATCATTGTAATGTTGACCCTCATATTCTGTCTATCAGCTGTCAGTACATTGCCGCCTTATATTCTGATTTAATGCTTTCAAAGCTCAAGAAGGAATCATCAGTATTGCTCTTTCACTTACTTTAAACTTATGTTTTCTCAGTCTACACATATTATTTTATGTTGATTAGTAGTGTATTGTTTGCCTTGTAAATTGCCTTGAAATGGTATTTGCTGTGAAATATGGATTGGGTGAGAAAGAAATAATAATAAGAATTCCATACTCTTTATAAACAAATTAAACAGACAAAATGAAGGATAAATTTATAGATAACTAGTCAGGCAGACAGGAAAGGTACTATATAGATATAACAGAGAGACAGAGGTAGATGCTCTACAGATAGATATTGGTGTATTGCTGCTAGAAGAGATGTTAATGAGGCCTTGTGGGGAGGCTTACCCCTGTGGTCTGTGTGTGGATCTCAATGACTTCTTGCAATGACAGGGACACTGTACTTAAAAACTGGCACCATCCTTAGGATAAGACATTCAACTCAGGTCCTGTGATCATAAAAGATCCCTGGGCATCTTTCGAAAAGTGTAGGGTGTTTCTCAATGCCCACTTGGCCTGGTCATTCTGACCTCCTAATTAGCTATCGGTCTGTCTTACCACTTTACCACCTAATAGCTAATAAGTGGTGAGTGTACTGGAATGACAATGGCTGCCATCACATCATCCAGGTGGATGCTACACAGTGATGGTGGCTGATGTGGTTCCCCTCTGTCTATGCAAACAATTTGAACAGATTAGAAAAGTGCTATATAAATGTAATTAGTTATTATTATTATTATTATTATTATTATTATTATTATTATTATTATTATCTAACCTGCTTTGATAGATAGATAGATAGATAGATAGATAGATAGATAGATAGATACCATATAATATGAAAGACAAAATATAACATATAGGTAGTAAAAAGGAAAATAAAATCTGCAAAATACTATAAGATAGACTGATTAACAGAATGTTTACTGAACTGGATTAAACAGTTTTGAATCTTAAGGCTCACAAAGACAATAATTTTTTTATTGCATGCCATCAACTACCATTTGTCATAGTATTGCTTTCATTCAGTATATACAGTACAGTAGGACAGGTTCTTTTTTATATTTATACATGTAAGCATACAATAAATAGGTAAATAGCAAGATATGTAAGGCCCAATTTGGCATAGATAGATAGATAGATAGATAGATAGATAGATAGATAGATAGATAGATAGATAGATAGATAGATAGATAGATAGAGAAGTGTAACTCAGTGGCTACTCTCCTGAGGGAGGACAAACACAGTATTCATTGGTCAAAAGCTGCTCATCAGTATGAACATCCCGATAGATCTTTGAGGAAATGAACACTTATTTAATGTGCTGCCTCAGCACCAAAGGGCGTCAGGGGTATTTGCTGATGTGACAGGTTTCTGTTGAGACACAAACATACGACGATTAAGCATTCCAACTGCAAATACTGGTGACTCTCACCAGCCCTAAAGCAAACAGAGGCTGTATATTTTTTTAACAATACAGAGGCCAGACTGGTTAAAATACTTTCTATTTGTGGCCACAACAGAGAAGCAGCAATCAATTTCTTTTTCACTTTATTATTCTGGCCATAAAAACATGGTGTGGCGCTTGAGCATAAGAGGTCATGACAAGACTGCTGCCATCGAGTCGAAAGTAAAGAGCAATCAACTCCGGCCTGCAATTATGGAATCAGCCTGACCTCTTGTGACAAGAAGCGTGGGGCTGAGTCTTAAGAGGTGGGGCATGTTGAGCTGGAGAAGCCGTTAGTCTTAACAAAAAGAAAACCTCTACAGTGGTTCACCACCCTCTGTGAAATTAAGCCAACAACTTGCCCTTCTCTGACTGTCCTTTTGCTGCAAGGTGTAAACTAAATCCTTATTTTACATTCCAAGCAAATTGCTGCCAAGAGACCCCGCTAGGCTCTTTTTCAGCAACAAGAATGGCAATCCAGTCTGTTGTTTAATTTATAAAAAGATTTTTTTTTTTGTTGTTGCAGAAAATACTATTTTTTATTTCTTTGGGAGGTGGGCCAATATTTTGATCCAACATAATTATAGTTTTTCCAAGCCTGAGTCTTGGCATTTTCAGAATTTTTAAAAATATGTTTGCAGTCATCCTTTTAAAAGCATTTCCAGATTTAAATATAGTAGCACCAATGTCGTCTCTCATTATTCAGATTGGCTGGAGAGTGAAAGTTTGAGATATACATAAGCATTAAGAATTCAGCCACTTTTGCTCCAGGCGCTGATCTCTGTGGTAATTTGATGGAGTCTGCAGATCTTTGCCATGTAAGAGCATGTGTGGGGGGGCATTGTTCCTAACCTAATTGAACATCATGGTATATTTACTTTAAAAAAAAAAGAAAAAAAATGGCCTCAGGGCTTTAAGCCTGGTTTAGTAAGAATGCTGGGTACGTGCTACCAGTTTTTAAAAACGGATAAGAAGAGGAAAGTGTAGGCTGTAAATTAGTTATAGGAAAAAAAATTGTCCAGCACGTTCCCAGCACCTGCCAAGAATAGAAAACAGTTGGCTATTTCTTGCTGATGATTTTTACCCATACTTAGTTTTAATGTCATGTTTTCCCGTTTTTGTAGCATTAGGTAATATGTGGAGGAGGACTGCACGTCTGGTTCACGGCTGCGGTGATCTACTCTCTATCTGCACAGCAGCCATTCAGTGGATCCTCTCCTTTGACACATCGCTCTTACATAAGCCAGGCAAATGGCTGTGCGGTCATTTTAATTACAGGCAAGCTGAGCTCTCAGCCAAACTCATGACGCAGCTTCAGACAAATGGTGCTGTATTGTCTTTAAGTTCTTGAAAATGTCATTGGTCTTCATGCACTTGTGATTTGTAAGCTACTTTGGGTAAATGCTAAATATAAAATATCTTGTTAAAAATTATAAAACATGCATCAGGCCATTGGAAGACACATTACAGGCCTGTAAGCTAAAGCTGCAGTCATTTCAGGTAAAGTAACACAACATCTGTCATGGCTTGCGCAGAGCCCTGATTTATACCTGATGGAATACATTCAGCTGCAGTTTCACAGGAAGCCAGCATGAGTAAGGAAAAAAATTAAAAAGGTACAGGCTTTTGCCAAAGCACTGCTTCAGGGGAAAAAAAATGAAAACTGTAAAAAAAAAAAAAAATTAATGAAAAATATTGAGTTATATATTTTCAAATTAACTGCAAGTATTTATTAGCAGAAAAAAGAACCAAATGGCTTATCAATACAAAATAGGTATTACTTTGCATGCAATATTTCAGCTGAATATTAATGTAGAAGTCACCCAAATAATGTCTAAAAGAAATTAGACATGAAAGCCTGCTTCATGGAAAAATGTAAAACGCATGGAAGCGTTCAGCCGTACACCTTCACTGCTGACAAAAGTGTGAGTGGCTTTTCAGGCTGAACATTTCTTACCAAGGTATTACAGGTTGCAATTCATCCAAGAGGAGAAAAAAAATGTTCTTACAGTTGACATTCAACAGGTAATGAAGCCACCTACGGAATTGTCTCGCTCTGCAAGATGAACACAGCAAAGTAAATGCCTTCTGGCTACCAACTGGCTGGATTAAGGACAACGGGAAAGCAGAAAGGAAAATCCTTTGGGCTTCAACTCATCTGAGCAGGCCCGACTGTGCATTGGCTGTTCCTGGGAAGCATGTCCTTTGAGCTATAACATAGCCAGAGTGGCCAGAAGAAGAAGAAATTGCAAGTGACTGCAAGTTGATAGGGACAGCCTGTTTAGATCCTTAGAGAAAACCAGAACTGTAAAACTAGTGGCCACTTTTGGTCAAACTAAGCAAATCAGCAACAATACTGTACAAAAAAAGAGAATGGAAAATCCATTGGATGACATCCAGATCATCTCAACTGTATATTGGACATTCCAAGGAAGAAACTCCAATAAGACACAAGAAAACCAAATTGGCCAGTTGAAGTGTGTTGAGAAAAAGGGACTGGAAAGATAAGGACCTTTGAAAGATAAGACAACTGTACATTGAGAACATGCAAGAATAGGGTCCCAATACATCCGGGTTTCCTCAGCAACGGCAATGAAATAGATGAGTGGTTCTGAAATGGTGGGCTGCACACATGATGAACATTATAGAGTAATTACAAACTCTCCCTCCCTCTGCTCTTATACGGAAAAAAAAAAACTGGAAGGGGGAGCGACATTACTCTAAATCCGCAAACCCATACCACCACTCTGATATGGAGAAAAACCACAAGGGTGACCCTTTTTGGGCTCGGGAAATATTGCAGCTCTATGCAAGAGCAAACTGCAACTGGTTACGGCTTGACTGGACTAGCCAGCTTAGACATGACTCCAGTGGCCACTTCTAATCAGACTGGAAACTGTACAGTGGGAAACTTCTTTGGGCAAGAGTGGGAGAACTTTGTCTTATACCTAAATTAATGACTGCGCAAGATTTTAGCATATACTGTAAATGTACACTGTACACTGACAGATACCAAATATTGTGAATTTCTATTGTGTGCCTTTTCAGATGAGGTGAATTAGACGGTAAGTTTTTTTATTTCATTACTTAGTACCAGCAGAGTTCTCAGTACAGCGAGCCATCCCCTGCCCAAGAATCTCTGTTTACATGGTAATGATTCATGATAACTGGTCTTGTTTATTAGAGGGGCAGTGCTGTACAGAGGACACCTACTAAGACCGAGATGAAATGTTATTTAGGTTATGGCAAAAGTCATGTGTTTTGAGGTAAGCTTTAATTTCTAAAAGACGGTATGCCAGATGAATGCACAGCAGACACTTCTTGCTCCTATGAAAGGTAGGTAGCATGCAAACAACTCGAGGGGTCCTGAAGACTGACACTGATGACAAATTATTTCATTTTGAACAATGAATTGACCAGGACAGACTTGCTGATCACAAGCCCAATATTAATCACAATCACGTTGGTGGATATGTATGCTGTGTAGTGCAAATTCTGTTTTTTTTAACAGGATTTGAAAGTTGGCTAATGTAAGTGCTCTTGTAAGTGCATGTCTCACTTATTCTAGTTGTAACAAAGATGCCAGCATGTATGTGCACTCTGCATGCAAGTCTCACTTGTTTACAGTTTCTAAGGTAAGCTCTCATTTGGTAGTTGGAATGTGGTGTCATTATCATGGATGGTCTGCTTTATACTCAGGTTGTGTAACTGAACATTTTCAAGGAACTGTGGAAGAAAAAATTCCTATAAATTTGAATTCTGAAAGAGAGGGACAGGACAGAAAGACACTAAAGTGTGTCACCCATGATCTGGATGGGCTAACTCCACAGTAGTGCCATGGGCAAACAACTCTATTTTTGCTTTGTGACAATAAAGGTTTTGCTCCATGCGCCCATCTCCCTTTTGGGAGCCTCTTGAACCCGACACCATCGATAATGTAACCGGATGAGCTGGACAATGAGGACACCAAACAAAGCAAGGGGAAGGTGCAAACAGTGTTTTTTTTTAAAACAGTGAATACCAAAAAGTATTCAAATAAAGTGCAGTGTTTCACAAGTCAATAAATAAATAATCCATAAAACCAGGGTGAAATGTGGAGGTTAAAATAATCCAATAAATATTCCAAAAACAAGGTTAAAAATCAATAATGGCTGGAAGCAGTCCTTTAAAAACCCGGTGCCTTCTTTAGCTGGCGGCTTTCATGTTTCTCCCATCCGAGCCCTGCAGCAGGGGAGTCGCCCTACCTGCAACTGACCTTCTCCTACTGGTCTGGTAGCTTTCTGACCCCTGGCTTTGTACTGCTCCACCAGATCGAGACTCAGGTTCCCTAGTGACCAGGGCGCTCATGGTGGGGCTTCAACCTCCCAAGCCTCAGACTCCCGTTGCCTTCCAATATCAAACCATCCTTAATCGTGGTCACTCCTGCACCTCTGCAAAACTTAGCAGGAGTGACTCAATCCATCTGCCCCCAGGTGCTGACCAAACACCCTGCCTTGGCTTGCTTCCCGGCTGCCAGTCATTTTTACAGCAAACCTACTCTCGCTCGCTCCTGCACCGGCTCCTTCTCCAGCCTTCTGCCTTTTCTCCTTTTTAACCTCCATCCTTTTCTTTCATTTTTTTCACCCTCCGCACTCGCGCTTTTCCTATTTATAATGGAGACGTGGCACAGGTGCGGCAATTAGTAGCTCCCAGCATCAATCACGGACATGAACGATCCCACATCTGTGCACTTCAGTTTGGAAACACCCAAGCCCGTATCGCGCCCAGCCACAATACCACACCCCCTCCTTAAGCCGCGAGTGCATTGATTATTTATTTAAAACTGGCCCTTCCTTCTGAGCCGTGGACGTGTTATATCACAAGCTTCCTCTGAACTTCCTAGCTCAGGTACATTTAATAAGACAGGATACTAATTATCCACACCATACTGCTTCTGGAAAGTTCCACTACTATTAAGGATGAGAGTGTAAACCATTTCAAGCTACAATCTAGTGTACAGATTATCAAAGATATTAAACAGAAGAAAAATAATACTGGAGATTCCTCCGTGTTGTGCCACCTAAAATATTTACGTGCAAATTTCACTCATTTGGGAAAGCAGAACCATCTGTAAAACTGTATATTTAGACAAAAACTGTAAGCTTTAGCAGAGAAAAACAAATATTCATTTCACCAGGAAATGAACCTGCTCAATGAATCATGCTGCTGCATCACACAGAGACAGACTACCAGCTCACTGACTGTAATCAAAGGATTTTATCACTCAAGCCTGCACTGAAAGGGTTGCTATAACATCTTGACATTTTGAGTCCATTGTAAAGAGGAGCAATGAATTTCGCTCATTCTTGCCATAGAGGTGGGCAGCTGTGTTGCTCAGTGGGTAGAGAAAGCACACAAAAGCAGGAGACTCCTAGTTTCAAATGGGTTCTCATTACGGTTTGCCAACGTTAAAGGGCTGTGGCCTGGAGAAGAGACTTGCAGTCGGGGAACCTAATGGATACAGTGGAAGCATTGCTGGATTGCTAGAGACGTTTATGAAAGGATGCATCTGTAGGATTTGTGAAAAATTATACAGGAAATACTGATACTGCGTATAGAGCACACAGTGACTCTTTTGCTTTATATAATAAGTTAAGGGGATGCCAGGGCACACTAGTTTGGCATGGTGCAATGAAGAGCCCTGTCTGGGGCTTAAGTAATGGAACAAAACCTATACTGACATAAAGGGGATGTCCTTTATATGCCAGTATGTGTATAGGTTGGGTCCAGTAGTGGTCATTATGTAAAGGCATTAAGAAAGGCTAGCCTGTAGCTATACTGTATAGCTCCTGAAACAGCCAGTCTAAAAAAGTGGTCACTATAGTCACATTTCACCATTTTCACCTTATATCTAAGCAAACTCATCCTATCATGTTGTAGATAGATACAGTTTCCTTCAAAAGCAAGAGAAAGAGAAAGAAAGACAAGAGAGTAGTGTCTGGGGAGGAATCCAAATGCATTCCCACAAGATTTAGAAAAGCTGTAAATATGATGCTCAATACTTTCACTCTAGCCAGACCGATGGCAGCACATGGGGAACACCTAGGAGAAGTAGGACCATGCTGCCCATTTAATTGACTACAGCCTAAAAGCTACTTAAAAGACTCAGTTATTTAAGGGCATCAAAGAATGTGATGGAAATGCAGGATCTGATAGGAAGAAGTCCCTGTACCCAAAGCAGACTGTCCCTGATCTCAGAACCCACTGGCTGATGCAAAACTAGGAGGGTAACGTTAAGCAGACTTTTCCAGAAAACATCTGGAAAAACCTGAAAATAACTGCACAATAATATTGTTGTTTGACGAGATCAACATAGAACTGACATAAGTACAGTGCCTACATGATCCTGAGGACAACCTCCCTACTGTGACATGGTGCTGGCATCATTATGCTATTGAAATGATTTTATTAGTCAGGGACTGTAGCATGTGAAGACAGATGTTAAAATAGATTTAACAAAATGCAAATAATAATCCAAACAAAATCAAACCTGGACTTCAGGAGATAAATCTTCGAGCAAAACAATAACCCCAAACATTCAGCTAAAATGGCTTTGTAATGACCTGAAAACAGAACTGTAATGTTCCTGCCAACCCTGGAACCACAGTCCAGCTGAGAACAACTCAGAATAGTTACACTTTACCAGTAGCTCCACTCAGCTTCAGGGAATTTGGGCGAACATAAAATGCTTTTGTTATCAGTATCCAGATGTGCAGAGCAGGTGCAGGTATGTTCTGAAAGAGTCACGGCTCTTATTTGGACAAAGGTGCTACTAACAAATATTGAATGAATACTTACAGAATTGTTAAAATTTGTTTAAACAGATCTGTAGTAGTAACATGGTACCATAGAGGACTTGTAGGGGCCAAGCCTACCCCTCTGGACATGTTTGTCCCCTAACAATTCTTAAAAAAATATACTGTATATACATTTTAATTGATGTGTTTTACATAAAAATTCAATATAATAACATGTAACTGAATAAGAATTACTTTTTGGTGAAAAATGTAACTATTAACTCTGTCTTTAGGTGACACAATTCAAGAGTGTGGGACCTAACTGCACCAAATGCAGTGACAAATGCATTCACATTCAAAATATCACTTCTCTGTTTGCCAGGTATTATAATTAAGATCATCACAACTGGTTTAACATCTGCCTTTGTGTTTGTGTGATTTAATCTAAGCCATATTATGAAGGTACTTTTACTTTATCTATAGTGAAGTGTTTTGATGACTAAAGAGTAGGCTGATAGTGCATTAACAGCATTATTTGAAGTACTGGAAGGCCAGCTACAGAAGAGACGTTCTTGAATGTGTATGCCTACATTTACTCTTTTCTTTTATTTTATGATCTTCTGTTGTGTGTTGGGTTTTCTGTTGCCACCTTACATGTGTTTAGTCAATAAAACCTCTGCTTGGCTTGTTACACTGCAGACCTGCAAAATGCTGTGTTGGGCAGGGTGAACTTCTGCTTGTCTCAGTCTGTTGGGCATATCAGCTCTGAATTGAAAATATGGTGGGCTTTATTTCTATTCTAATTATACATCCACCCCACTCTTGTGAAACTCCAGTGCTTTGTTCTGGTGCTGACCCAAGTTTGTTTCAATAAAATGTAAGAAAAATCATAGTTAAACTCTGGACCTTTTGTGTCATGTTATTCCTAACTAACACTGTATGTAGTGCACAGTTGTATTTTACATGATATATACAGTGCTGTGAAAAAGTATTTGCCCCCTTCCTGATTTCTTATTTGTTTGCATGTTTGTCACACTTAGATGTTTTAGATCATCAAACAAATTTAAATATTATGTAGTTTTTAATTGATGATTTTATTTATTAAGGGAAAAAAACTATCCCAACCTACATGGCCCTATGTGAAAATGTAATTGTCCCCCTTGTTAAATCATGAAGTAACTGTGGTTAATCACATGTTTTGGAAAGCTGAGTTCAATTTCACTAGCCATAGCCAAGCCAGATTACTGCCAGACCTGTTGAATCAAGAGATCACTTAAACAGAACTTGCTAGACAAAGTGAAATAGGCCAAAAGATCCCAAAAAGGAAGACACCATGCTGCCATCTAAAGAAATTCAGGAAAAAATGAGAAACAAAATAATTGACATCTATCAGTCTGGAAAAGGTTACAAAACCATTTCTAAAGCTTTGGGACTGCAGTGAACCATGGTGAGAACCATTATCCACAAATGGGGAAAACATGGAACAGTGGTGAACCTTCCCAGGAGTAGCCGGCCTACAAAAATTACCCCAAGACTGCAGCGACGACTCATCCAAGAGGTCGCAAAAGAATCTAGAACAACATCTAAAGAACTGCAGGCCTCACTTGCCTCAGTTAAGGTCAGTGTTCATGACTCAGCCATAAGAAAGAGACTGGGCAAAAATGGCATGCATGGCAGAGTTCCAAGGCAAAAACCACTGCTAACCAAAAAAGAACATAAAGGCTCACCTCACAAAAAACATTTTGATGAACCACAAGACTTTTGGGAAAATATTCTGTGGACTCACAAAAAATAAGTTGTCAGTTGTCAGTAATTGGACGCACACCTTTTTGGAAGGTGTGTGTCCAATTACATCTGGTGTAAAAGTAACACAGCATTTCAGAAAAAGAACATCATACCAACAGTCAAACATGGTGGTGGCAGTGCGATGGTCTGGGGCTGCTTTGCTGCTTCAGGGCCTGGATGACTTGTTGTGATTGATGGAATCATGAATTCTGCTTCTACCAAAAAATCCTGAAGGAGAATGTCCAGCCATCAGTTCGTGACCTCAAGCTGAAGCGTACTTGGGTTCTGCAGCAGGACAAAGATCCAAAACACACCAGCAAGTCCACTTTTTGAATGGCTTAAAAAAACAAAATGAAGGTTTTGGAGTGGTCTAGACAAAGTCTGGACTTGAATCCAATTGAGTTGGTGTGGTATGACCTTAAAATAGTGGTTCATGCACGGAAACCTTCCAGTGTGGCAGAATTGAAACAATTCTGCAAAAAAGAATGGGCCAAAATTCCTTCACAGTGATGTGAAAGACTCATTGCCAGTTATCACAAACACTTGATTGCAGTTGTTGCTGCTAAGGGTGGCAAACAGTTATTAGGTTTAGGGGACAATTACTTTTTCACATATGGCCATGTAGGTTTGGATAGTTTTTTTCCTTAATAAATAAAATCATCACTTAAAAACTGCATTTTGTGTTTACTTGGGTTATCGTTGTCTAATATTTAAATTTGTTTGATGATCTGAAACATTTAAATATGACAAACATACAAATAAATAAAAAATCAGGAAGGGGGCAAATACTTTTTCACAGCACTGTATGTCTTGTCTAGTTGGAATATAATATTCTGAAAAGCTTATTTTGTAGTTGTTTAAAGCTCAAGAAACATGGTGGATTTTTTTCACATCTGGTATTTCTTTTTTTTTTATGAATTTTCCTTTGTTTATTGAAAAGCGCATAGGTGGTGGGCGGTTGTCGTGAAGGGCACCTTGAAGATTCTCACGTCCAAGTGGGCGTGGTGAGAAACGCACCATGGGACTCGTCGATAAATGAATGTGGTACTGCATATGCTGAATGTGCTCTTTTAAAAAATGTTGTGCATCTTATTTGTGACACATACACTAAACTGAAGCTTGGTCAGTAATTCTAGACATCTCTACCAGAATGCCACAGCTGTTTTGAAGTGTGAAAAGTTTTGCTTATTTTTTATATGAGATTTTCAGTTAACTGGACACTGTAAACTGGCTGAGAGTTAGTGATTGTGGCTGTTTGTGAGTGTCTCATGTAAAGAGGAGGCGCGTTGTCCATCTCTGATTCCTGTTTTGCGTCAAATATAGTGCCTTTTACATTTACATGTCATTATATCTATCTTATAGTGTCTTTATCTATCTATCTACCTATCAAGCAATGCCTTATCTATCTATCTATCTATCTATCTATCTATCTATCTATCTATCTATCTATCTATC
>JANRMT010062854.1:69904369-69939264 GCA_026402145.1 Polypterus bichir lapradei | reverse complement strand
ATAGATAGATAGATAGATAGATAGATAGATAGATAGATAGATAGATACTTTATTAATCCCAAGGGGAAATTCACATACTCCAGCAGCAGTAGTGGAGCCTTACCGAATTATTAGATTAATTAACGGTACTGCTGAGGGCAAAACTGATAATTAATTAACCAAGTTCAAATTTCTTTTTCAAATCCCACTTTATGAAATTCCTAATAACAAAAATTACATAATTTGTTAAATATGTTTAAATTCAAAGACAAAGTAACCAAAAGTGCAGTATAGTGTGAAATTAACATCAATCAATCAATCAATCAATACAAATCCTAGTCTATCAAGGTGCCTGCATGTTTTTGAATAATTTAAAGAAAATCATTTGTCTTGTGCTTCCGTATTTTTAGTTAAGTCTGCTCCTAATGTTTGTTTAAACCCATTTATGCCTACTGATTTTGAACTTTGTTTTTGTTTTGTTTACTAGATTTTTCTTAGACTTTTTGGTGTAATGACCCCATTCTTCCCTCTGACTATAATTCTGCCCGCTCCTTTTTGGTGCTTTTCATCTCCCAGAGTATAACTCTTTCCAATATATTTAGTGAACACCTCCACGACTGCAGTCTTGGAATACTGCTCTTTATGTGGAACACTTCAATGTTTGGCTGACATCAGGTCCAGGATGAGACCTTAATTCATCTTCACTGCTGTAAATACTGAACTTGGCCTCTCTGTGACAAAAGTCATAAACAGGATCTGCTGCTTGGCTCATGATCATCTAGCTCTGGGTGCAGAAGACCAAAGTGTCAGAGATATTCAACCAGCCACATACATAAGCTTTAGGAGGCATAATGTGGGCTTCACCTTCCCAAATAAATAGTTGTGTTAATACAACAAATACAACCAGCTTGTTTGAAGACAGTGAAAATGTAAACCATGCTAACATCCCAAACAGCAATAAACATTTGATGGCTTTCTAAAAATGTTAATGGCATAACATAAAACCACTAATTAAATAATATGGTCTCATAGGAGATTATTTCATGAGGATAAATGAGATGTTTTAATGGTGTGTCTTTTACTGCTTCTCATTAAAAAAAAGAAATAATTTAAGAAATGCTGTAGTTAAGTGAAAGGCATAGAATATAGGAAAGCGATAAACCAAGTTACTTCATAGTTCAGTGTCCAGCAAGACTAATATTTAGAAAGCGTCACACTTTACTTTAACATTCCAATCACTGAAAGTCATTGTTAAGTTAATTTTAAATTATTATTTCAAACGGTAAGACTACTGGGATATATTATCCATTTCTAAGGAGGTCCAGTGTCACAGTGGTTAGTGCTACTGCCTCACAGCTCCATCAGAAGGAAGACAGTGGTGAACAATCCGGGCCTTGTTCACTAGCCTGGAGGAGTTTTCACATCTGCTTCAGCCTTCTCCAAGTACTCTTATTTCTCTGTAACATCCCAAAACGTGCAGGCTTAACTGGTACATCTAAATCAGACCAGTATAACAGAGTGTGAGTAGCGTGTGACAGACTGCAGTGCCATCCAGGGTATGGTCCTGCCTTGTGCCTTATCCCCACCATGATCCTTCATTAGAATAACAGGGTTGAATGTTCATTTTTTTAGTACTTCATTCCTGCATGAATCCTACCAACTATTTTTTAAATAATAAGCACACTTGGCTAAACAGTTTATAGTATGATCCTATAGTGAACACCATTCTGTAGCAGTTTACAAGTTTAAAATTCTAACATGCAATTCCTAAGGAGAACAGGCAGATTAAGTGACTTATTCAGAGGTAGTGAATGACCTGGCGACCAGACTGGTCTTCTCCACTAGACTAGGGTTTCTCAGCCTTTACTCCGCCAAGTATACCACAAGAATATGTGAGGACCGCCTACACTGGCCGTGATATTTAACTTCTTGTACTTTTACTGCAGTCTTGACAAAGCTGCTTGTTTTTCAAGCATATTTGCTGCTAATGCTATATTTTATAGCAGAATACAAAATTAATAGGCTATTGAAAAAAAACTTGTATTTTTTGTTTGATTAAATGAAGGTTATTTTTTACTAATCTTCTAATCATAACATAAGATGAGTAGGCACTTTTAGGGCTAAATAATAACCATTAATTACCAAAATGCAGAGCTTATCACTGCAGATAAGAAGAACCGTTCGCTACTCATTTAGTTTATGTATTACTTTTAAAATTAAGTGTTATATGATTACGTATTTCTAAAACTAAAAAAGTAACTTTTAAAGTGCAGACATTTTATTCATAACTTTTTTTTTTTATTTTTTAGCAGAGGCTACTTCGTTACCCTGTGATTGCAGCACTGGAGCGTTTCCATCAGCTTTAGCCACAGTTAATACGGATGAAAATCAAAATGTGTTTTCTCTCCACACACAACAATCAAGGCAGTGGAAAGGAGAAATGAATTGTGCGGAGTTGTGGCAGGAGTCAGGTACGTCACAGAAGACTGGCTAGCGCTGACTCTTGTGCAGCTTTAAAAAGCTGAGTGGAGTGGCTCCAGCATCTGTGCGAGTCCATGACGAGTCGCTGAAACGGTAAAGTTCTACATTGCACCTTCTTTTCACTTGGCTGTCCATTCCCATTGCAAGTGACCACTAAATGCAGAATTGCTGGTGTATCTGGGAGTCCCATCTGATCTCGGTCCAGGATGGAGATGCATTTTGCTGTTGTTGTAAATATAATCCAAATAAGCTGTACACGGATACAATCTATGTATTGTAGTGACCGCTTCGTGAGTAGATGAAAGGAAGACACATAAGACAGCAAAATGTAGCCAACCAAGAAAAGAACAGTTTTATTAGGGTGTATGGATCAAAATGGGAGAGAAGTAAAAATGGCGCAAGAAAAGAACAAGTTTATTAACATCCACTTTGTACAGCCTCCCCAACTGTTTTGGCAATGGAGAGAATGTTAACTGAGGGGCACTGGTGTTTTAGTTGACATAGCAGGTCATCTCTCTTGCTTTTTCTAGGACTCAGACATGCCACTTACTCCTCTGCTTCTCTCTCTGCCTTTCAGCACCTGGAGAAACAACACCTATGTTCACAGTCGCTGCACCTGGCACCTGTGCTCAACTGCTGTATGGCTGTCCGGTAAACCAACACTTTGTTCCTTCTGACTCTCCGTACTTTTTTCCTCCCACTCCACAGCTCACTCACCCGCCTCACACGATCCCCATTCTGTTCACTGTCCAAGAGGCCTACACCCTTCATTCATCCATCAACCCCATTGGTAAATGCTGATCTTCTATTATCCTGCTGATGGTCTTTATTTGCATAACTGGCAAATCTCAAGCCAAGCCCGTCTCAGACCTGCACTGCACCACGTCAGTCATGTATGTGGTGAGCTCAGTGGCGTAGCTGAGGTGCTACAATATGAAATGCACTTTAAAGATGGGCTTTGAGAACACTGACAGTTATTGTATGATGCATGTAACATGTATTGAATATTAATAAAGCAGTCCACTTTAAAAATATGCCTGAAAACTGCCATAGCTAGTGTATACCTGTTGTAGCTGAATATTTAGGGATTTCATTATTTTGCCACTATTATACATTTTTTGTTTTTTCAGTTATTGGGGCCCTCTAATGGGTTGCAGTCCTCCATTTGAGAGGCACTGCACTAGACACACTGCCTAACGGACAGGCCACCACTGCATAGCTTAATGGATTAAGGGTGAGAGTGAGAGAGTGAGCTTAGTAACAAACCCGTGACAGAAACCATCAAGGGAGCAACCAGTAAGAGTAAGCTGACGCAAAAAGTAGATTTTGTAACAAAAGCAAAATATGCATAAAAGACTTTATGACTGGCTTGACAAGAGTGTGCATTGTCTTTAACTTATAGGAACGTATGGACTGACCTAATAATAATAATAATAATAATAATAATAATAATAATAATAGGAGCTCTTGTTTTTTTATGATTTAAACACGTACAATAAGGCTAACTACCAAATCTTTACATCTCTCTATTGTAGTCTTACAGTTTTTTGTGTACAAGTCAGCTGCTTTCCACAAACTGTCTATTTTTTTTGTTGAATCAAAGCAAAGTCTAGACCACAATAAATTAAACGAGCATTATTTTATAGAGTCAATAAACAAATACTTCATTTTTGTAACCTCATATATTACCTTTACATAGTAAACACTGCCCCAATGTACTATACAGACATGCAGCACAATTGCTGACACAATTGGAATCCAGGCAGATGGCACCATGGCACAATGGTTACTGCTGCTCCCTCACGATCTCAGGTGCCTTGAATTTGCTCTCACATCCCAGAAGACATGCATGTTATATTAAATGGTGACTCTTTACCCATGTGGATGTTTCCTACAAGGTACTAATGCCCATTCAGAACCACCTTTGCACCCAGTCTCACCAGGGAAGGCAACCAGTTTGGACTAGGTAACCAGGTAAAAAATAGAGGAATGAATGGAATACAGGTAACTGTATATTGTATAACTGGCTCAGGGTCACTCAGTCAGTGGGAAGAATTGAACTAGCAACATTGTGACTTGTAGAGTAACTCATTAAAGCAAATAAACTTAATTAATCCCATGGGGAAATTCAGAAGATGTTAGATAATAATAAGAATAACACAGTAGCAACAGCATGAAACTTAGTGACAACCAGGTTAGGAATCCAGCTGAATCCCTAACGCTACATATACACTATGTCTGCTTCCTTCTGTTCCAATAATCAATATTAAACATGTGTGGAAAGATATGTAAAAAGGAATCTGAGAAATAGCCTCCCATCCACTCATGCACTTGTTCAGCTTTGCAATTCCAATACCACCAGTATGACCAGAACTTGATGAGATTGCAGTCTATTGCAGGACACATTCAAACACACATTCATGTTCGCCCAACATACATTCCAGATGTCAGAAAAAGTTGGAGTCCCTGGGGTAAACACACGTGGGCACAGGTGGGAATTTTCAGGCTGGGAATTAAATTCAAGTCCTTGGAACTGTGAGCTATCCTCCTTAAAACATGGTTGTATGAGTTACTTCCAGCCTAAAATGTGAGGCACAATGCATATAAAGTAGAAATTTATGGTTCAACTATGGGTTGGGTAGTTTCATTCTGTTAATTTAGGGATGATCTGTGGAAATGAACAACAAAGTCTAATTTGTATCGAGGAGCTGAGCCCAGCCTTCATTGGGCTTCTGTGTCCTCCAACTTCTATAGGACTAGTAACTTATGTACAGTTTGGAAGTTTCAATAATCTGCACTCAATGACCACCCAGACACGATCATTTGCAAGTTATATAATATTCCTTTTCTCCACTCTTTAGGGATTACCTCATAATTTGAGGGCTTACACTGTAGAACCATCTTTGTTGGCAGCCCTCCTTCTGGCTTCACTTACAGTAGGCTGTCAGTGTTGTTGGTCCAAATTGTTCAGGATCAAGTGTGACAAGTTCCCATTGGTCCACTTGCAGTTCTTTTTCATGCATTTAAAAGCAGAGCACTGATGGCTTCTCTTTGTCATTACATAATTGGGTGTGACTAACAGGAAGCATTCATTTCTTTGGGTGCAACACACGCTTCTGCCATCATACTCTTTCTACCTCTCTCTCTCTCTTACTCTCTGATCGTTCAACAATAAAAGCTGTAAATCTTGCATTTTAGATGAATTGTTCTGATTAAACTGATTAAAAGCCCCCGTGGGTTACGATGATGAGATAGCCGCTGTGTTGGAATGAAAAGCCTCAATGCTTAGCAGATGCTAAATGGCTACACAGTGTCTAATAGAGAGATGGATTTAATCTTAGTGTGGGAATATCAGCGGGATAAGGGGGTGATCCACGGTGCCTAGGGGGCTCCCAGTGATACCTCTCATCAGCATTGCCTGACTAATATTTGGCTTTTATTATTCTTGCTTTAATTTGTTCTTCTGCAGCTGTTTTTCTATTAGTTAAAATCTGGTGAATTTAAGGAACAGAACCCCACCATCTTGACACTAAATGGCAACATACACCATTAGTAATGTCAATGTGGCTAATTATTCATCCAAGCGATTTAACTACACCTTCAGTTTTTTTTTGTCAACGTTGGCAAAAACCTAAAGACTCATTCATTCATATATTTAATGAAACACTTCTGACTTATTTGACACCACCTTTGTTTCATAATAACTGAAAAGCAAGGCTTTCAATCCACTCAACTTTAAGTGAATTGTCACAAAGCACAGATTCAGTTATTCTCCACATCCCAAAGACATGCTTGACCATAAACTTGACCCATGTCAATATCGGTGTCTCCATGAGTGGGCCCTGTGTGTCTTATGATGGCATCCAGTGTTGCGGGCATAGGCTCTAGCATATACTGTATGGCTCTCAATTGGATTAACTGGATTTAATAATGGATGAATTGCTAACACCTAGTGTCACGGAAAATGTCCAAAGTGGACGGAATGTGTTTAGGAAATTTACTGTTCATTAAAAAAAATCCACTTGAAGCACAGAAGTGTAAAGTTGATGTTAAATTTAACTGCAGTTGCCTAACCATTGTTAAGTTGATTTATTTATTGTTAAGTGCCACTCTCCTTTATTCCACACGTAGGCAGGGATGTGCGGTCAGGTCAGGCAAAAGTATCATGAAAAGTAAAAAAAACTAATAATGGTAACATAAAATAAATGAGTCCGCTGGTCTGTGCTATAAATTTGTTTTCTGTATGATTCCAATAATTTTGATAATTTGTATAGTCAAAATCACTGAATCGGCACATTTCCTGTTCAAATACAGAAGAGAAACGCGAGGTGCGGCACCGATGAGCCTCACCTCACCTTGGACTGCAATCTCCCTCACACTTGGGGCTGATACATACAGTTAGCGCGTGCCTGTTGCTGTCTCTCTGTATGTTGCCAATATAATGTTTGCAGACGTGTTTATTATACATCCTGACTTTCCACCATCTGTCTAATATCTTCAATGAATGTGTGTCACATGTTTAGTCTTGCTGATCGGACATAAAACGGCAATAAAAAAGGCAGAAGGTGAGGCAGACAGTACCATGCTGCACTGAAGGGGCTCATTGCTGCTGTTCTTCTACGCAGAGGCACCAATAAGTTAGCGATATCAGAAAGTCAAATGCACTGCAGCGGTCCATTTATTTTTATTTTTTGTTCCAACTGACTGCCAAAATAGAAGATTAAGATTTTTAAAACTAAAGGAAAATAAGGAGGACTTTCATAAGAAAGTGACGGAGATTTTCGTGGAGAAGGATAGGCCATGGACTTCATTTACAAATAAAGATTTGACCATAAATGGTTTTCAATTTAATAAAAAAAATGGGATTAGACTAAGAAAAAAAAATCCAATATTTAAAAACTAAATTTTGACCTTAAATAAAATATTCTTTTGTTTTTCTTATCTTTTTGTTGAACAGTCTGTATTAAAATTGATTAATACATCAGAATTAAAAGCTTTTAAAAACAACTAAATATTTCAATTAAGGACAAAATTGAAATCCAGTTTTTTATACACCACTCTATAGTTTCATTTGTATTGAATGGGTATGAATTTTGGAATTGCAACAGCAAATTTAGAACACATGGAGGGTGCAGAGCAAATGTGTTCTCTCCGCTCTCTCTCGCCACTATAAATGTAATGTTCTTTCTTAGCCAAATATGTGCCTTACCTATCTATGTGTAAAGAGTGCTGATGAGATATGGAACATAAACAGTAGTCAATGTGCATGCTGCCAATTGAACAGTGAATAAACTATTCTTTTTGTTTCATATGTTTGTAAATCTCACACTGAAGGAGTCAGTGCATCACCAGCCATGAACCTCACCGCACGTCACTGCTGGTAGGCACTTTCCATATCTGTATAATATCTTATCCTGCAGCTAATCTTGAAGCTTAATTTCTCATGTGCCTTTTATATTTACAAAACAAGACCCCTGTTTATGTAAGGAGGATTTCAACTGGTGCAAATGTGCAAACACACCAAATTGTTAAGTCGCGTCTCCCCATCTAAGAATTTGACTTCACACGCTCATGATCACGAGACCCTAGAATCAGGAAAGCTGAAGCATCTTTTGGGAGCTCTAAAGCTCCTGAGCAGTCTAAAAATCAGGACGTACACTAGATTGGGAGGTGCAAAACAGAATGCTGAAGCCCAGTGAAAAGAAATTTGAAGAATGGAGTGCCAAATGAGGTGAGCTATGAATAAGTAAGAAGCTAGCCAGAAAAGAAACTCATTAGAGTCTCCAAATCTCTCCTGCTTACAGCCACAGCAACTCCTATCAAGCAACCTGAAATATCCATTCATCTCTCATTTTTAGAGATTTGTTCAGGTGCTGTGGGAAATACTGTATGAAAAAATGACCTCCCTGTGGCGAATGTGTTGCAAACACAATTCCAAGTGACAACTATTCAGACATAACTTTCTTTCTTTCCTTTGGTAGGTTGTAATGTGATGCTGACCGAGAGCCTTGTTTCGTTACATAAAATAAAATGTTTTAAAAATCATAGATGTGAATGGCATTTTGCAGTTATATTGCTGCTGACAAAAGTTACCATTACCATACCAAAAAACAGACATCATGTGCAGCACCAAAGCTTCTTTGCTTCAAAATAAATAAATCACAGGTTGACCCAGACCTCTGAGCAATGACGTTTGCCAGTTTCTTCTTGTCATCACAGATGACTTGTGCATTAATGTAATCTTACTGCTTATGATTAACAAAAGCAGCTTCATTCTCGCTAGGTACCCTCATTGCAATATTAGTCCATTAAAGTGCTCTGATTACATCAGGAGAACTGGACACAGCTGCAAATAGCCTGTTATGTTATGTTTTATGTAGTATATGACCATTCACACCATACAACAACTGAATGTAGTTCAGTTTGGTTAATGGCTTCTAGCAAAGTGAGCATGATGGAGTGAAGCTTGGCAGAGATATTCCTGACCTGTCAGCCAGTTCCCTGAGACGTCACAACAGGTTGGCTATAACTGATGAAAAAACAAAAAAACTCTTCAGTGCAAATACCTATCTTTGGCCCTCTTAAAAAGGAGCAAAAACAGAGACTATACATAATATTCATCACTTTTAGGGTTTAATACGTCTGTCACATCAATGCACATTCTAGTAACAGCTTCATGATGTGAATTATAATGTATGTGCATCGTCACTTGGCTGTTTGGGCTGCATTTCCCTGCTTCATCAAGGGTGTTGACATTTCCCAGTTCCTTCCAAATGTTGTGTATGCATGAGTCAGGGTTGCCGCAAATGTGTGCAAGTTCCCCCGTCAAGTTTTTTTTTTTTTTTTTTATAAATCCTGGCTTTTACGTGGAAAGCTGTGTATGCACATTTCAAGCCAATTTTTGTGCGTATGCAAGTTTTATAAATCTGACCCCTGGAGAGGGTGCCAGTGCATCCTAGAATACAAACCAGGGAACTTCACAAAAGTGAACCCACAAGGGCTGTAAAGTATGGGACAAAGTGACATTGCCCTGTTTCTCTGGCATGGCACAGGAGATTTACAACTGAAGCTGCAGATATGAACTACAGTCCCCCAATACGTAACATCAGTCAAAGTGCAATTTCTTTATGAAACTGCCACACTGGACCTCTTTTTGGAATGTACCATCTGGGCCTCCGTTGAGTTAGCTAATCCCAGTCTACCCTTGACTTTCTCACATCTGCTCAAAATTTGCCCAACCAAATTTAAACTTTGCCATTTGTTTATTGCATCTGTGCTCTTCCAAAATCACGGAGAATTGTATTATATTGTAGTCACTTGACCCTAGTGGTTCAATCAACTTTACACCCACAAGCCCAGTTAATATTCGGGTAGTTAAAGTCCCCTATTATTATAATATCCCCCTGTAAACTTGCCTTTTTAATATACTAAAAAGGTGTGTATTGAAATTATTGTCTGCATTTGGGTGACTTTCCTAAAATAAGACCCCTTTCCCAAACACTTTCCAGATTAATCCAGACTTCCTCACTAAAATGGGGCTCATCATCCAACCCTAACCCTCATTTTCTGTTTTGTCTATCCTTCCTAAAAATGTGTATCCCTCTATGTTATACTCATGTCCATATAGTATTTGTTATTTAACCAGGTTTCTGCTGTTGCCATAACATCATAATTATGCCCGGCTACATACTGTTTTACTTTTTAAAACTTCTAGCATTAATGCAAGCTATTTTTAATGTGTTACTTATTTTTCTTTGCACCTAAAATTTCGGTTACAATTTATGTTATTATGCATAGTTGTTTTTATACTATTGATCATTCCTCCATGTATAGTTCTAAACCTGGCCTGTAACACTAAGCTCTCTGCCCCCCAATTCCCTAATTTAACCAATCCTTGACTGACCTACTCATACGCCTCCCCAACACATTTGTGCCCCTCTGGGTTAAATGTAACCCGTCACGGTGGAACAGGTCCTATCTGTTCCAACATGAGTCCCAATGCCCAATTTTCATGCTAAAAGTGATGGGAATATGGTATAAATTACTGATCATGAAGTTGAAACAAAACCCTTGACAACCTTACAAAAGTATCTGGATAAGATATGCATATAGCAAGCCAAATATGTTTGAATACTAAATAATCTTCTCTCGTTTGTCAAACTTTTGATGTTCGTATGAAAAAAAACAGATTCACAATAAAGATCTCAGTCAGCACCATACTGTCCACCTAAAAAAATAAATAAATTTTGCAAACACCAAATATGCCTATACTATATGTTCTGAAAAAGGGTGGAAGAAGAAGCATTAAAAATTAAATGGGAAGTAAAACAGACGATTCTTAAATTGGTTCTAACTATAACAGGTCAGCTCAATGCTGAGGCAAAATCTTTACATTCAAGGACACTGCTATATGTGGAATTAGGTTTTGTGAAGTGGACATTTATTATTATCTGTTACTAGAGTGTTATTACTCTAGATTCATATAAATTATCTATATACAGGACATAACTGCTGAGACAATAGCCGCTTTGCACATATGACCCAGGCAATTTGTAGGTGAACCATCCCAGAAATATGCTGGCTGTTCGCACATAAAAGGTGACCCAGCAATTTCCGGGGTTGATTGTGTTCACACATGAAAGTCTAATCACAGGTATGGGGACGAGGGCTCTGAAAGATGGACAAAAGGCTATTAAAAATACTGTACATGAAGAAAATACACAGTAAGCAGCTATGTTGAAGTGCTGTGTTCTTAGTTTATTATAGTTTTACACTCTGTACATTAGGATAGCCTCCGGGCCTGTAACCCTGAACTGGTTTTAGCAGGTTTGAGAATCTTATACTGTATTATGTTATAATGTAAAGCACTTAGTGTAAATCGTAAAGATGCATTGAGGCACAACTAGCATTAAGAAAGTGTACTAAAAGTACACCAGATATACAGTACAGGCCAAAAGTTTGGACACACCTCCTCATTCAATGTGTTTTCTTTATTTTCTTGACTGAAGGCATCAAAACTATGAATGAACACATGTGGAGTTATGTACTTAACAAAAAAGGTGAAATAACTGAAAACATGTTTTATATTCTAGTTACTTCAAAATAGCCACCCTTTGCTCCGATTACTGCGTTGCACACTCTTGGCATTCTCTCGATGAGCTTCAACAGGTAGTCACCTGAAATGGTTTTCACTTCACAGGTGTGCCTTATCAGGGTTATTTAGTGGAATTTCTTGCTTTATCAATGGGGTTGGGACCAGCAGTTGTGTTGTGCAGAAGTCAGGTTAGTTGGACGATCATTTATTTTTCAACAGGACAATGACCCCAAACACACCTCCAGGCTGTGTAAGGGCTATTTGACCAAGAAGGAGAGTGATGGAGTGCTGTAAATGGTCATGAAAATAAAGAAAACACATTGAATGAGGATGTGTGTCCAAACTTTTGGCCTGTACTGTATGTAACAAAATATGAATCGAAAGATAAGGTATTCTACTGCATTGTTATTGTTCCCAAAAACTGTAAAAACAACTACTGCGCTTCCTTCATTTCAGTGCTGCCAAATGTTGTGGAAAACAGCGGAAAAGTGAACGGCACAAGGCTACCTTTGGTATTAACTGTAGTCAACAAGTTTCTCCTGATGTCAGATGGATATTTGATAAACTGCGAAACAACCAAACTGTGAAAAATCAATCAAGCTAGTTGTTTCAGTCTCTTATGATTGGCTCATTTGAACAAAGGTCATCAGATACACAGTGCTGTGAAAAACTGTGTGGCCCTTTCTAATAGCCTGTTTTCACGTATTTTACACACTGATGTAGCCTCAGACCTTTAAAAACAAAATGCAATATTAGAGAAAGAACCTGAGTGAACACAATTCAGTTGTAAAATTACTTTCTTCAATCGAGGGATAAGGTTGTCCAACACCCATGTGAAAAGGTAATTGCCCCCATAGTTTCAATACTTAGTTGCAGCACGTTTAGCAGTATTAATGATGTTTTTAAGATATAAGTCTTACACATTGCTCTTGAGAGATTTCCGCCCACTCTTAATTCAGACACATTAGTAGGTTTGCGTAAGTGAACTGACTGCTTGTTTCAGGTCCTGCAGCATCTCTGCTTGTATTTGTTTCAAGTCAGGACTTTGACTAGGCCACTCTAAAACTTTGATTCTATTTCTTCAGAACCATTCAGTTGTTGACTTGTTTTTGTGTTTTGAGTCACTGTCCTGCTGCATAACCAACTACGCTTAAGGTCATGGAGAGAAGACTGTATTATGTTATAATGTAAACATAATGTAAAAATGTAATGTAATGTAAACATGTAATGTAAACATAATGTAAAAATGTAATGTAAACATAATGTAAACATTATGCTCCTTATGAATATTCTAGTAAAGTTCATACTTCAGTAACGGCAAGACTTCTGGGGCACCAAAGCATCTCCACCCCATAACACTAACACTCCCATGTTTTATTGGAGATACTATGCAATGTTCTGACTGTCAAACACTGCATTAGCTTTAACATCAGACATAGTATGACACGGGTTTGCCAAAGAGTCCTACCTTTGACTGATCTGTCCATAGAATATGATACTAAAAGGATTGGGAATCATCCCAGTGTTTCTTGACAAATGTGGGCCAAGAACTCTTGGACAGCAGAAATGTTTGTCATGTTACTCCGCCATGAATCTTGTGTTTGCTCAGTCTCTTACTATGAACAGTAACCACAGCAGAGACGAGAAAGGCCAGCAGTTATTTGGATGTTCTTCTGGTGACCTCTGAGACTTCTTGGATAGGTTGTTGCTGTGCTCTTGAGACAATTTTGGCAAGCTGGCCTTTCCTTGGCAACTTGTTGTTCCTGCATTGAAGTCCCAAAGCCCCTTAATTGGGTTTGTGGCCCTTCCCTAAGGCAGCATGGTGGTGCAGTAGTAGCGCTGCTGGGTTCTCCCTGCATGGAGTTTGCATGTTCTCTCTGTGTCTACATGGCTTTGTTCTGATTTCTTCCAACACTCCAAAGACATGCATATTAGATGAATTGGTGATGCTAAATTGGCCCTAGTGTGTGGTTGTGGGCTCTGCTTGTGTTTGCCCTGTGATGGACTGGTGCCCTGTCCAAGGTTTGTTCTTGCCTTGCCTCTAGCTGGGATAGGCTCCAGCAGACCCGTGTGACCTTGTTCATGACTAAGCGGGTTGGAAGATGATTAGTACGTTTCAATAATGCTTTTCCCTCATCTCCTGTGGAACTTTCTTTCATCAAGGCTCAACGATCTTCTAGGAACCTTGTAGTGACTTTACTGTCATGTACTGTGATGTTTGGATTCAACAGAGGGCTTGTTGCAGTCAGATCTGGTTATCAGTTAACGTTGCTCAGCTGTTTGAGTTAACTGAGGGGGTGATTACTTTTTCACATGGGAAATACAGGTGCTGCACACCTTTATTACTTAAATATATTAAGCAGCAATCTAAAATGGGTTCATATATTAACTCTGGTTTCCTTTATGTCATATTTTGTTTAAAGATCTGAAGCCACAAACATACAAAATTACAGGATACCAGGAAGGGGTCAAATACTTTTTCAAAGCACTAAAAATAAGGAAACCATGAGGTTTTATGTATTTTTTTGGCTTTCTTCACACATCAGCTAACCTGGAAAGTTACAGGGAAAATTATACTGAGGAAACTGTGGGGTGACCATTTGTAGAATTCCTGATTCTGCTTTGTTAGCACAAGCACTTGATCCAGGGGTGTACTGTCAAAATTTCTAGACGGCTTGCACCTATCAAATGAAGGAGCATATTGAAAAGATTTTGAATTTCAGGACAGTTTGCAGTATTCAGCTGATTCATTTACTGAGCAGTATGTTTTTGTTCATGCAATGGCCGGTCCACATTTTAAACAAGATAACAGTGGAAGCAGAAAGAGCACTACAAACAGCCAAGAAAGTCCTGAAAGACAGTGATATTAAATAAAAATACCAAATGAGACAGGCTTGGTCCACATTACAAACAACTCCCAAGATGTGTGATCAAAATGGACAGAGCAGAGACAACAAAGCTAAAGAAGACAGGAAACATCACCAAGACTGATACCACGCTGCTTCAGAGAATGAGCCTGACACTCGAGACATATTTCCACTGGCTGTAGTTTGTAGTAGTGAAGAAGGACAAAGTCAAGTTGTGTTTCCATTCCCAGTTCCAGCAGGTCAAAGAAACAACCTGATGGAGAAGGTTTGAATATATTGTGAGAAATCCAGCAAGGCTCAAGGAATAAAGCATGATGCAAAAAGTAAATTTGAAAGGTGACGGGTGCAGTTATTATGTATCATAACTTGATTACTTTTAAACTGTGCGGATGGAGCCTTATGTAGTAGTAATGGTTTGAGTGCCTTCCTAAAGTTAACTGGTTAAGCATAAGTTTGTGCAGCCACAATAACGTCCATCAATGCATTTTCTTTAAACGCATTAATACTGATTTGCATTAAGGGAGGCACACTCAGTCCTGAGAAGCAGCCATCTGTACCCAGAGCAGGTCATCTTAGAGCTGCCCATCAGCCTGCATGTCTGTAAGAGAAAGCCCTCTGTAACATTAGGAGAACTAGAAACACCTCTCAAAATGAGTTCAAAATGGCACAGTAGTGCTGTGCAATGATACTGATCTGGGCTCCACTATGCTGATTCTAAATTTATGGGTAAGCAGTTTCATTTTTTGAATTAAAGATTTACAAATGATTTTGGCTGACTGGAATGATTTATGGACTAAAGTCAACAGATTGCTTGAGCAGCTGACACACATGGGGCGGAAACAAGATGGAACAAAAATTCATTGTGAAAAAATAATGACACAAAATATTCAAAACTCTCAGGCTTGTCTAGACAAAAAAAAATGCTCTTTTGTCAAGGGGGCTACTAGTCAAGTAAATCACATGAATATTATTTCCCTCTCACCTCTACACTTAAAAGGGCGCCAGCCCCCAAGAAATTGAATGGGTGAAAAGCGTTTCAATTACAGATGAACTGACCTCTGTGTCTTGTAGCTGATCTCAAGAGAAAGTTTATGGCACCACCTTTGGCTGGTCTACTGTTGCCTATCTCCAAAACCAAATTCAAGGAGACTCCGTCATCCCATTCCAGGTGATTTTGCAGGCCAGGGTCAATTCACTCGTCCTTTTGTCTTCCTGTTCCATAGCTATTCTCCTCATTTAATTTGAACAGTCAGACACCAATGAAGTCCATGAGATAATATTAATTTGGGGTTCCATTACAAGTTTTTTGAGGTTCAATTCACAGTCAGTCATTGCATATCACCCATGGAGCAATTTTCAGGCTACGGGCCGTGCTCAAGGGCTCCACAGAGTAGGCAGCCTTCCAGATATCAGCGCAGAGCCTTAGCCTCAGTGGTACCACTTCAAAGTTCATACGAAAAGACAATATCAAACCAAATTACACACAGACAGAGCCCCCTAGTGACTTTCCTTTGCTCTAGCAATATGAAAATAACACTATGTAACACAATTTTTGTTCCTGGCTTCCAAGAGTTATATTTCAACTGCTTATGTCTAAAGCCTATGGAAAAACGACTACATTCAGCACAAACTTTGACCACAGCCCAGAAAATTTTGTATTTATAGTGACAAAACAAGGGAATTTTTATCTTTTCGTTCATGCGGTTTGATAAAGAACAACACTTGCATGGTAAATAGACAAAGACAGTCAAAACCACTCAAAAAGGTTCAGAAATGAGTAGATTTTCTAGATTTGTGACTGTACTGCAAATCGCTTTCTCGAAGAAGCCCCTAAATGTAGTCCCCCATCATGTTTTCGTTATACTGTCCTTGGTAACGACGTTCAAAGTCCAGTATCCTGATGAAAGCACTCGCCTTGCTCCTCTGAGTAAGCTCCCATGTTCTCCTTGAATTTGTCAAGATGAGCGTCAAGGATATGGACTTTGAAAGACATTCTGCATCCCATTTTGGCGTAATTCTTTATGAGAGTCCGAACCAACTGCACATAGTTTTCAACCTTGTGATTACCCACGAAGCCGTGAACCACTGCAATGAAACTGTTTCAAGCTGTTTTTTCCGTCCTGTTCAGCAGCTTGGCGAATTGGTAGGATCCACCATGCAGAAGTAGCAGTTGCTTGAGTGGTCAGTCGGTTGCCGCCAAATTCGCGGGATAGCAAACTTCATGGCTCTCTTTTCTCCCCTGTACCAACCTTCAAGAGTTTTCTTGCAATATTCGCATGTGAAATGAGGTGCCCAGGGCTTGTCTTGATCCCCGACAGGCATGCCGAAGTATGCCTTGTAGGCCTCACACATCTTACGATATGTTTTCACGGAATACTTTCTCGCTCTTATCTTTATAAATTGTCCACAGACGTAGCAAAATGCATCTGCTGGGTACAAGCAACCTCTTGATGCCATCTAAATCAAATCAAAAAAATAACAAAAACCGAAATGTTGGTTCGAGCCACCTGTGTTTTTATACTTGTATGACCACTATTGGACAGTCCGAGGACGTTCTAGAAAGTTTTAAAAGTTTCTTGAAAGTTCTAGATAATTCTGGAAAATTCTAGAAACTTCTGGACAATTCTAACAGTTCAGGAATATTCTAGAAGACTACTCAGTATTGAATGTGAATCGAGAATTTTCTCGAAAACAGACAAATTTCAAAATATCATTGTCCTGATCACAAAAGCAAAGTTTTTGCGGAACAACAGCTATTTTCTATTTTTTTTAGGCATAACGGGTTAGGATAACACACTTTGTACCCAGGAACAAAATAAAAAAAAAAAATTGTTACATAGTGTAATTTGTCCTATTTGTTGGGCATGATCCTAAAAAGAGCAAACTTTCCAGAATGTCCAACTGAAATATCTTTTCTTGGTTTTTCCACTTTCTGGGGACCAAAAACACCTCCTCTCTTAGGCATGAATTTTGAGGGTCATTTACATGAAATGAAAATAAATTATTACATGAATGATAAAAAGTTGGGGTATAGGAGGGTTTGTACCCTTTATGTGAAAAGAAGCCGCCATGGATTTCTGCATTTGAGTGCAGGTGAAGGACACAGTAGAAAGTGGAAAAAGCAATGTTTCAAATTTAAGATGATTCCCTATTTTCAGAAATTGGATACATATTCTAGGTGCCCTTACAGCAAAACATGTACAATGTTAAAAATTGTCAGTCTAATTTACATTTTTAATGGTATTATAAACTTTGGGGGTGGGAGGTGGGTGGGGGGCTGGCTGATTAAATTACACAAATAAAACCAAGAAAATTAGTGTCTCAAACCTTAGTCCTCCCAGTCTTAATAATAATTAAAGTGCGATCAAGAAGGCCAAGGTCGATGAAGCTGTTTGCAATGTCAATGTGAACATAAAGGGCTTCTTATTGCAGAGAGGCAACAGCTTTCAGGTGAACAAAATGTATTTGCAAGAAAATTTTAGAAGCGCCAGAGTCTAATACGAGACTCTGGCTCTCTGATGCAGTAAGGTCCCCCAAGGTTCTTGGCAGCAGAGAGTGTAAAGAGAATGCAACAGAATACAACATAAGGGTTACCGTAATTTTTGGATTGCTGCGCTGAGAAGAGCACAAAATGGGAGGCGAGTCACTGGCCAAGCAGTTGCCACTAAGGGACGTGAGTAACAGAACTGGACAATACAGAATGGAGTCTCCTCTGTGCCACCAACTGGATGTAACACCTGGTGGCAAATGGAGTACTCTACTGACTTCTGAACTGAAAAGTGAGATCACGTATCGGGCTGAAAAATCAAATCAGAATTTTCTATATGGTTTATAACAGTAAATCTGTCACTGCACGCTTAGATTTCAGCTGCCTGATGTCCATCCATCCATTATCCAACCCGCTATATCCTAACTACAGGGTCACGGGGGTCTGCTGGAGCCAATCCCAGCCAACACAGGGCACAAGGCAGGAAACAAACCCCCGAGCAGGGCGCCAGCCCACCACAGAGCGCGCACACACACACACACACACACAGCAAACACACAAAATAGGGACAATTTAGGATCGCCAATGCACCTAACCTGCATGTAAAACATTTGGTGGTGGATAGTTGCTGTTTATGATGATCTCAATGTCACTTTAAATGTGAAACTAACCTTGTTACTTTGCAGGCAAAAATGTTCCAATGTAAAGCAATGTCAGCACTAGTTCTAGGGTATGATGGTCTCAGTTTAAGGTGTCACTGTCTTGCACCCTTTTTTTTTCTTCACGCTAACTCTGTTTTATTAGAGTTAAAATGTATCTGGGGTGGCATAGTGGTAGTGCTGCTGCCATACAACTTGAAGACAGGGGTACAGTCGCTGGTGCTCCCTGTCTGGAGTTTGCATGTTCTCTGTGTTAGCCAGCAGTCCAAAGACATGCAGATTAGGTGGATTAGTACTGTGAAACTGAGCGCTGATAGGTGTGTGTGTGTGGACTGTTCTAGCCTTGAACCTGATAGCGTAGGACCCTGCCCTGGATAAGCAGCTTAAGAAAATAAACAGTTGGATGGATAAAAAGCATCCACTGCTCAGCAGTCTCTGGGCCAATAGGTAGGATCACCTAGAGTTTTGCTTATGGTCATGGATATTGTGAATTGGCAAAGTTCGCCAAAGTACTTTTCAAAACAAATTTGCTGGGTTCTCTGTTAACCTTGTTACACCAAACGTTTTCCCTGAAAATTCTCTGTGTGGCAAACTTTTATTTTCCCAATGCTCCACAATGCTTTGCAAGGCCAGCATAATGTTACAGAGCTGTAGCCTCCTTGTTGGATGGGATAGCCCCCTTCGAGTACATAACACAGATTCTCTTGCTCACTTAACAGGTATCTCTGCCTTTACTTATAATGCAAGATGCAGTTCTGCACCAAGCGTGCCAAGTGTCTGACATAGCAGCAAAGCTGTCAGCATACAAAGTGCACTGCCAACATCAGTTTTGCATGGGGATAGGAGAACCCACAAGATGGTAGATTGTGAACAGAGTGGTCCGTGAGTGACTGCATATCACCTGCAATGTTTTTATAGACACAGCAGATATGACAATTTGTGCAAATGTAATAGAAAAATGAAGTGTCAGTTTACTTTGTGTGTTCACGCATCTGCCAACAAATACACGTACTGTATGTGATTCAATACCGTGTGTGCGTAATTCAACACATGTGCCAGCCTTTCCATACAGCTGTATTCAAATAATATTTTTGTCCTAAAAGGTGCTTCATTTACTGTCAAGTACCACATTACATCGGCCCTTCCATTTTCACAAAGAATGCCCACTACTTATTCTCACATTTGCATTCATTGTCGTGTCTGCTGTGTTGGTGAAAACTTGGCATGTAATCCGCTATCCACTACTGGACTCTTCACTCGCAGCCTGATTGCTCTGTCCACTATGTGCCACTTGCATGCTCTCCATTTCCCTTATCAAATTCATACTAGCTGTGTACTTTGTATTCCACAGTGTGTGAAAAACATTGAGATGCCATTTCAGGTGAGTTTATACTGTTGTTTTTACCTAACAGATATAATTAGAATGCCCACAGTTTTCAAATTAGTCTTTTCTTCACCACGCACAGTGAAAAAATGTGAGTGATTTTTTTCGTTGATTATTTTATAGTTACCTGCTAAGGGTAGACACCAATTCACAACTGGAAAACAAGGTTCATTAATGTTGATAACAGCAGCAGGGAAGGATTTTTTGAGATGAAAGGAATATGGTAATGTAGTCAAGTACGAGCCGGAGGAGAGAGACAACAATTCACGCCTGGGTACAAAGGTTGGCAGAAATAGGAAGTCTTTCAAATAAGAAAATAATAAAAAATATAAATCTTGTTTTCTGAATATAAGTTGCAACAACATGGGCATTTCAATTGCGGCAATTTAAGAAAACTAAAGGAAGGAGAGGAATATGACATGCACACTGATGAAATAATTAAAGATTTAAGAACACAGTACTAACAGTCATAGGCTGTGTCACTGCTAGTGTTACATCCTTCTGTTATTATTATTATTATTATTATTATTACATCCTTCTACTTCTGGTGGTGCTGCCCACTAAAGAAGCTCGCAGCACCCTTGCATACTTTGACAATTGCTGTTGTAGACATCTGTCCCCCAGCAGGGGAACGGGTCTGCACGAGGCAAGCTTCTTAGATGGGTTAAGCTGAATGTATCACCCAATCAAACACTTACAAAGATTTTTATTACTGTTATATATATGACGTCTGTGTGACCACAGGTATAAAGCATTTCGTTGACTTCTGCCAGTGTGAAAATGTACTTTCTCTGGAACTGAGTCGCCTCTAGAGTATGATGACACAACCCATGACATAATTTTATTTCAGGCAGACATTGTAGCACAGTGGTTAGCACCGCTGTCTCACAGTTCAGGTCACATTTTTATTGCCTAACCCCAAGACCGTGGTGCCATTATATTCCAATCAAAACTGTTTGGTTTCTTCTTCTCTGTTGACTCCAAAGCATTTTGCCAAGTTTGATGAAATTCCAGAACATTTCTGTATTTTCATCAAACTTGAGTTGAAGCAAATTCAGTAAGGGCCACTCATTGCTAGTTTTAGATAGAACTTGTTTCCATAACTGTGGATCTAATTGTGAGATTCTACGTTTAACTCAACCTGGCCATTAAAGAACTCAATGTGAGTATCAGGAGGTAGAGACTTAAGAAAGTAGGAAATAATCGCTGATGACAGATGTTTCTTTGGCTATCCTAGTATGGATGGCAACATCTGGGTAGATTAGATAACACTCACTTGTTGACCCTGCTTGGTGTCACATAGTGGCAGGTCTGACCCCCCATACAGTATACTGCACTGACTCTGAATGTGCCCCAGCTTATTGGTCCTATTGTATTGGTTGCTGTTTTAAAAATGCTATGGAGTTTGTCCTGGGTCACTGTCATTAATATGACCTGACTGGCTGCTTTTGAGATTCTGGGTTAGATGGGCTCTGTTGGCGTTGCCTGTGCTCTGCTCTTGGTCTTTACCTGACAGTAACATCAGTCAGACTGCCAAATTTCCTACTGTACATTTAATTAATTCCTGTTCCCAGCCATTTTTGTGGTATATTTTTTGTAATGAAATGTTCTTTATGGAAGTTATTATATAAATTATGCTACACTATATTGCCAAACATATTGGGCCACCCCTCCAAATCATTGAATTCATGTGTTCCAATCACGTCCATGGCCACAGGTGTATAAAATCAAGCACCTATGCATACAGAGTGCTTCTACAAACATTTGTGAAAGAATGGGTCGCTCTCAGAAGCTCAGTGAAGTTACAGTAAGTGTTTTACCGTGATAGGATGCCACCTGTGCAATAAGTCAATTCGTGAAATTTCCTCGCTACTAAGTATTCCACAGTCAACTCTTAGTGGTATTATAACAAAGTGGAAGCAATTGGGAACAACAGCAACTCAGCCACAAAGTGGTAGGCCACGTAAAATCACAGAGCGAGGACAGCACATGCTGAGGAGCACAGTGTGCAGAAGTCGCCTACTTTCTGCAGAGTCAATAGCTACAGACCTCCAAAAGCTCAAGGACAGTGCGTAGAGAGCTTCATGGAATGGGTTTCCACGGCCGAGCAGCTAACTTACATCACCAAGTGGAATGCAAACCGTAGGATGCACACCACCAATAGACTCTAGACCAGTGGAGACGTGTCCTCTGGAGTGACGAATCACGCTTCTCTGTCTGGCAACCTGATGGATGAGTCTGGGTTTGGTGGTTGACAGGAGAACGGTACTTGCCTGACTGCTTTGTGCCAAGTGTAAAGTTTGGTGGGGGAGCGGGGTTATGGTGTGGGGTTGTTTTTCAGGGGATGGGCTTGGCCTCTTAGTTCCAGTGAATGGAACTGGTAATGCTTCAGCATACAAAGCCATTTTGGACAATTTCCTGCTCTGAACTTTGCGGGAACAGTTTGGGGATGGCCCCTTCCTGTTCCAACATGGCTGCACACCAGTGCACAAAGCAAGGTCTATAAAGAAATGGATGAGCAAGTCTGGTGTGGTGGAACTTGACTGGCCTGCACAGAGCCCTGACCTCAACCCGACAGAACAAATTTGGGATGAATTAGATCGGAGACTGCGAGCGAAGGCCTTCTCGTCCAACACGAGTGCCTGACCTCACAAATGATCTCCAAGTCAAAAATTCCCATAAACCCACTCCAAAACCTTGTGGGTAGAGTTGAAGCTGTTATAGCTGCAAAGGGTGGGTCATCTCCATATTAAAGCCTATGTATTAAGAATGGGATATCATTAAAGTTCATGTATGTGTTAAGATGGGCATCCCAATACTTTTGGCAATATAGTGTGTGTTATATATTTGCTTGTTTTACTGAGAACAACAGCATAAAAAAATTTCAGTGTCTTTGTAACATATGGCAATAAACCAAACCATAGAAAACCGTCGTAAAAGTACAAAAAGTGGCAAGTTTACATACTGACTTGAAGTGACCATTCAGTTTATCGGCAATCAATTATTTTCTTTTTGCTACAGAAAAATATTTATTTTGTATTTAGCTGTAGACTTTGGAACCCTCACTGCTGGGGACCTAATGGGAAGAGTATGACTAAAGTAACATGAAGGTGCCAGGCTTAGGGTTCATGCAGAGTCACCAACTGATTTCACATTTAATGTGGACACTGAAATTAAAAAAGAGAATCTCCACTCTGTGCTGTTCATGACAAAACAAATCAAAATGACTTTCAAAATGAATAGCAGTTTGTTGAATTATATATCACCTTTTCAGCTTAAACATCTTGAGTTTTTCACCATCAAGTACTTTAACACTAATATTTTTGGAAAGGTGTCCTTATTAATATGTCCTGTAAATGTATCTAAAGGCAGGGGGAACACTGCCAGTATGGCCTCAAAGAGTCAGGACAATGAGTAAACAAATCACAGCATTCCCATAACAGGAAATCAAGTGAGTCATCTTATCTATCCAGTAAACAAAAAAGGATGTTGTGGCACCTAATGAAATCTGCAGTGTGCAGACCAGAAAAAAAAGAAATAAATACATTGAAAACCTCTGGGTGACCTTAAAGGCCTTCTAGATCCTGGCCAGCAATCACAAGTCGGCTGTCACAGTGCTTTAGAATTTAACAGCAGCCTGTTCATTGGGTCATTGTTCACTGAAGAAAGTCAAAGAATTAAAAAGTTACTGTTCAGATGAGGTCAACCATTAGGTATCTGTGCAAGCAAAGAGGGACACAGGAGAAAAATAACGTGTTTATAACTTATTGGTGATGCATACACATACACAATTTAAATAAATATCATGACAGTTCTTATGCCTGCTTATTTATTTAGGGACATGAAAGGCCTGAGCAGCATTGGATGTAAGGAAGGAAACAGTGACAATGTACTTAACATGCATGAAATTTGAAATGTGAGAAGAAAACTGAAAAACACAAAGAAATACTCAAACAGAAACAAAGAAGCTGCACACAGGCAGTGACTGAGTGTGGACCTGTGAGACACCTTCATGATGGATTGATAGATAGATACATGCATTCACACATACATACATACTTATTATCATACTAGCGACTGGGAGCCCAATCGAATCGGGCTACAAATTCTACATTTGTGAAATCCATACTTTCTCTGCAAACAATTATTTGTTTTTTTAAGTCCTTGAAATGATTTTGTTATCATGGCACTGATTTGTGCTTAAAATAGACCTTTTTGGTCGATGTAACGAAGAGCTTCCTGTTTAAACGGGGCTGCGAGATGTGAACTCAGCTCTTCGGCGCACTTCATTTGATTTTTTCCGGCAAATAAATTTTCAAAACAAACCGTATTTTACGAATCTAATCAGAGTCGGAGTAATAATTATGTTGGCGTGGTCATTTTAGATCTGAGATCGGCTAAAATTGAAACAATGACCGTTGTTAATACCCAGCCGTCATTACTCAGTTTGCCAATAGATGTCAGAAGGATAGATGCCAAAACCGAACTGCCCAAAGATAGACTTCAACGTACCAAGCAAATGGCGATAAGTTCTAAATTACTTACGGTTCCGGAGCTGTCGAAGGGTTTAAGTCAGTTGACGATGTTGTCCTGGAAAGTATGCACCACCAAACCAACGTTCCAAAAACCAACTGAACTTACTGTTATCTGCTCGAACCAACACTGACTTACTATACTTGGCCGTCCAGCAGCGTCACTGAAGCATTCGAACATTCTTAGCCAATCATGCAATACTGCGTCCGCGTTTGCCACGTTATGTTCTAACTACAGAGGCCGAGTCCCATTGCATGGTTCTAACTTGTATTGAGTCGGGGTATTGACGCGAACACCATACATACGGGGTATTGACTCGAACACCATACATATGGGGTATTGACTCGAACACCATACATATGGATAGTATCAAATTATATATAAGGATTATGACAAACAACTAACCCCTCTCAAATATGTACCAGAATGACTAAAAAGAAAGAAAACTCCTGACTTGGCAGTCACAGGCACAGTGAGGTGGTTTGTATTAAGGACCCCCAGTAGCACCCATACATTAATAAATGTGAGTGACCAGTATGGTACTGACAATGGTTAGAGTTAGAAACTTACAACTAGAGGTGTCCAGACACAAATCCTGTATCAGCCATTCTCTGCATGCATGTGTCCATATTGTAGTCTTCCTAAGGGTATCCCAGTGACATTCAAGTTACATTAACTGGTGATTCTGAATTAGCCTAACTTTCATTTAGGAAACAAAAGTAAACTGATTGAGTGAGTGTGGGTGTATGTGTGAGACTAGGGTGCAATGGACTAGTGCCTGCCTCTGGTTGGTCCCTGCCTCACACCCATTGTTGCCAGTATAGATACTCATTATGCATGAATCTCAACAGGATAAACAGGATGGATGGATGGACGGATGGATGGATTAATGGATGGAGATAAAAGTAAACACCTAGAGAAAGTATTTTAGCAGCAGCTTTTACTGGGAAGCTGTCCTTATTTTTAGGCCCTGTAAATATGTCTAATGGTGGGGGAGCATTGTCAGTTTGGATTTCAAAGTGGTCGGGACAAAGGTAAAAACTGAAGCTCTCCCATAACAGGAAGTACAATGTGTCATATATTACTTGTCCTCTAAAAGTGACAGTAGGTTAATGACTGTACTGCATTTACTGCAGCTCTGATGAATACTTGGGAGGAGTTTATATAAAAATTGAAAAGCTCCGTGTGAGGCAAAAATAAGTACAAAGAAAAATCTATTCCATCATGCAATAGTTTTACTAGGCCGGTAAGTAAGCATATCAGGTACCACCATATCAGTCAGATACTACACACAGTATATTCTACATGCTAGCTCACTAGAGCTGGGTGTGCATTATTCACATTGCATCTCTCATTACACCTCAATGTATATATTCATGTAGCGCAAGCTCCGTATAAGCGAATGCATCACACTTGTGCATGCACTGAAGTGAACATCAGTGCAGAAAATTAATTTCCATTAAATCGACTTGGCTGCTACCAGCAATGAGCATAGCTCACAACACTCAGTAGTCAGCAGTAGTCACACAACAACAATAAATTCTGGAAGAAGCTGTAGTTTTTCCAAAATAATACCCCCACTACTTCAGGTCCATGTCCCCGGCCTTGGGTAATTCCTTGAAACTAGCTGACGCCTCTGCAACATGCGATTCTAAAATCTGCATACTTTATGTATGCTAGGGGCTTCACAAGTATCTATAACAAGCAATGGAGGTTTGCTGAGGGGGTTTGGATTCTAAAGGAGGAGAATTCCACAGACACTGAGCAGTTTAGATAAGTGGTTCTCAACCTGTGGGGTGAGCCCCCCTAGGGGGGCGTGAAGTAACAAAAAGGGGGGCGCGAAGATGTGAAAAAAAGAAAACAAGAATCAGAAATATGAAAAAAACATCTGCTGAAACCAAAACAAATTAACTTAAACTACATTCTGATACTAGAACAATAAATATAGAGTTAGATAAATGTCGATAAAAGTTAAGTAGGTATAATAAAATATGCATCTACATTTCAAAAAAAATGTTAGGGGGGGCTTGGGTCGCAAATACTTAAAGGTTGAGAAACGCGGGTTTAGATCGATCTTGCTGTTCAATGTCGAAGGCAAGATCTTCTTCAGCATTCTGTCCTGCTGGCTGACAAACTTCCTGTTCATGACACCTCAGTGCATAAGGGGGGAACTCCAGGGATTCCAGGCTGCCTCAAAAACACAGAGGTATAGTTAGCCAGCTTATCAGGGAGGCACACAAGGGGAAAGGAGATCTAGTTGTGCTGTGGCCTAGACCTAGCCAATGCATACTGGTCAGTGCCACATAAGGTAGTAAAGTCTGAACTAAACTAGCACCATGTCTTCAGTAAGATCAAGGGTGTCATCTTGGATTAGTATAAAAAGTTCAGATTGAGATTCACTTCTGGGTTAGTGACATCACCGTTGGGTATTATCACTGGGTGTACTATATCAGTCATCCTGTTTGCCCTAGCCATGAACATAGCAGTAAAAGCTGCAGAGTTGGAGTGCAGAGGTCCATCAACCAGGCATGGCGTGCAACATCCCCCCATCAGAGACTATATGGATGACCTCACAGTCACAACATCCTCTGTACCAGGGAGCAGGTGGATACTCTAAAGGCTGGAAAGACTTATCGAATGGGCAGGGATGAACTTTGAGCCTGCTGAGTCAAGGTCACTTGTTTTCAGGAGAGGCAAAGTTTCAGACAAGTTCCACTTTTCCTGGAAGGCAGCAAAAATTCTATCTCTCAATCAGAAGCCAGTCAAAAGTTTGGGAAAACATTTTCACCACAGCCTCGGAGATGAGGCAGTCATCCAGACATCCATTAAGGACCTGGAGACCTCACTCTGCAAAGTGGATACGTCTGGACTGCCAGGGAAATTCAAGGCCTGGTTATACCAGTGTGGCATCCTGCCTCAGATCCTCTGACCTTTGCTGGTTTATGATGTGCCCATTACATCAGTGGAGACAATGAAGAGGGGAATCAGTGGATGGCTCTGTAGGTGGCTTGGCTTACCACTTAGCCTGAGCAGTGCAGCTCTGTACGAGAAGAATAACATTCTGTAGCTTCCTTTCAATAGCATCATGGAAGAGTTTAAGGTCTCCCGTAATAGAGAAGTACAGCAGTACAGAGACTCCAAGAACCCCAAAGTCTCAGGGGCAGGCATTGAGATGGCAGGAAATAGAGTGCTGCTAGGAACCTGGAAACAGCTGAAGCAAGGCTGTGGTGGGGGCAATGGCAACAGGAAGATCAGGACTGGGAAGCTTTCAAGTGCCTCAGTACAACAAGGTCCAAGACAAGGAGAGGTGACATCTTGTCCAGGAAGAGGTGAGAACAGCAATAGATGAGGAAAGAACCAGCAGGATGGCAGGCATAAGCCATCAGGGAACTTGGATAAGATAGGAGAGGGCAATGAAGTGAAGGCTCACTTGGACTGACATCTGGTGAGTAGAGACCCAGTGCATTAAATTCCTAATCCAAGCTGTATATGACATCTTACCTAGCCCTGCAAACCTTCAGCTGTGGGGCAAGGCTGATACACCTTCCTGTTCACTCTGCTCTGGGAGAGGGACACTTAAACACATCCTGAGCACTGGCCAAAGGCTCTAGAGGAGGGCTGCTACTGGTGGCGCAATGGCCAGGTGATGAAGACAGTGTCTAGAGCCAAAACAATAAGCAGGCCCCACTGTTCCCCAGGAAGGAGATAATATTTGTCAAGGCAGGAGAGCAGCTGAAATTGCAGTCTAGAGCTACTGCTGGTCTACTTTCCACCACGCAAGACCAGAAGATGATGGCAGATTTGGCCAAGCAACTTAAGCTTCCCGCACGCATTGCAGCAACATCACCGCGACCAGACACTGTCATTTTGTCAGAGGCCTCAAAACAGCTTGCCCTGATAGAATTGACTGTGCCCTGGGAAGATCATATAAAGGAGACTTTTGAGAGGAAGCTGATCAAGTACCAGGGCCTTTTGGAGGATTGCTGGAGACAGGGGTGGCGAGCACAAGTAGGCCACTAAGGACAGTCATCAGGATTGCAACAGAGGCAGCAGAAAGGGCTTCCATGTGGCTGTGGATTAAGAGGGGTAAGCTATGGCTTAATACTGCTTGGACACAAGCTTGGGTTTGATCAACCTTGACTGGGTCACTTGAGTGAGGGTGCATGATGTTGTGAGACCTGAAACACCCTATGAATCCAGGAAACATCACTGGTGATGACCCCCAGCACATCCATACGATGTTTATCTTTCACCACGTCTGTCTGTCCCGCAGTTACACTCTGTTCAGTGCATTCAGCATTAATGCTTGTGATGTGTCGTCTATTTCAATGTCTTTTGTAGTGCATGAAGTAATAAAATGCATTGGCCCATCTCAGATATTTTAAATTTTTGTTGAGAATCCTACATCAAGTTCCATATAACTGAGATAACAGAAAAACTGGCACTATAACATAATAAAAGAAAATTTTAATAGAAAAAATATATAGAAAATTAAAAGGGGTGCTGATTTCATTTGAGTTCATTAAACACTCTGGTGACTAGCTCTCATTTACTTAGCAAAGTAAGAGCAGGAATAAACTGCAAATAAGTAATAAATTCTATTAACAGCCATAAAGAGGGCACATTGGCCTCCCCGGATCCTATTTTGAGACCCCTGTGGTTATACCATCAGCTATTTCCCTTCTGTGTGACAGTCAGTGGGCTCTAACGGGATCAGTGCTTTCTCTGTTTTTTATATCTTCCTATTACTTTATTCTGTTTAAAGTTCCCTTTAGTTTACATACCATCTATTGGAATGAACAATGCAATACATTTTATCAGTCCATGTGACAAGCACCTCGGAATGTGTGTGTTGAGATTGACGCCTGTGAGTAAGTGGGACGCCAACGACATCATAGCAGACCACAGTTACATTTTGTTGAATTCAGCTTAATTTAATGACGCTTCTGCACTTAGATGTAGCATGGACAGGACCCGTTAGTATATTTGCATATACTGTAGGTGTAGATATAAATTAATGTAAATAAATATTATATATACAGTATATGTGCATGTTTGTGCATATGTATGTCATCACAGTTGATTCCTGACTTGATCCTGATGTTTTATGGGTAGGCTCCATTTGAACCTAAACAGGACTGATGGATATAAAAATGAATAACCTTGAGCACAAAGTTGCAATTAAGGCTTTCATTATGAGGATCTCTCACAGGGCCAGTTTAATGTCAAACGTCATCCTGACCTGCCCGTCTTTGAAATGTGACGGGATAAGGAGACTAAAGAGGAAAAGCCACATTGACGTGACAGTGACTAGAAAGGGGTTCGCTGCACGTGTATTCCTATATATGTTCAGATGGATACAACAATATAATAATTATAATGTATATACAGTATTTTGAATTAACTCATCTTCTTTAATGCTTAGGCAGCTCACTCAGTTCCATGGGTTATTATTTGTTTATACTGTATGCATGCATTTATCTACCTTATGTTCCTTCTAAATTACAAACTCACTATATCCTTAGAAATATGTTAATTGGTCATTGCTAATCACCTTACATCCATTCATCCATTTTTTGAGCCATCATTTCTTGGATTACTGTATAGAGGGCACAGGGCGCCATAGACATAAGTGAAGAAGCAGTGGTCCTGAGGACATCAGACCATTGTCTTTGACAAATGTGGTTCGGTTCACGTGGGCTTTGTAGAGTCACCCCAGCCAGGAGATGAACCTAAGTGTTACGAGGTGGCAACACTTTCCCACTCCTTCACAATGTCTCCCCATTTGCAATTACATTTCGTTAATGTTGAGGAAGAGCCATTAAATATGAATTGCTTTGAAAAAGTGTTCATTTTTAGCTGAAACTATCAGAAGTAAAAAATGTTCTCCACAAACTCAATGAATTTGAGCTTTACATTTTATTAACTCTTCACTAGCCCAGCCAGAGCTTTCAGTCAATGTTTTACTAGAAGCATTATAAGATATGTGAAACCTTACAATCTCTTCACTAAAAGTATTAAAGTTAAAGAAACAAGCCTTAAGCAACTGATGGCAGCTTTACATGTTACACAGATAAGGCTATTAGTCGTGTACAAATCAAGCAGTGCCATCAGACCAACAATTGCGTGAAGAATTTTAAAGTGCATTATGGTGCTATTTCATTTTAATTTTGTTGCATCAGTTTATGTTCCTGTTACCGCATTACATATTTCCCCAGTTTGCCCCCGCTTGGGACTACGATAACAGAATTACAATGTGGCACCACGGTTGACTTCCCACGAACACTGTATGGATTAACAGCAATCAGAATGTACTGCCGCTGGCAGGCCAATTATTAAAATAAGTCATTTGCCAAAAGCTGGCATACTACTGCTTGGTGTGCAAGCTTCTGTGGAGACGCACCACACCGCCACACTCGGGCTTCTTCTTCTACATACGGCAGGAACTCCCATGTTCAAATTGGGTGATTGTCTCCTGACATGCAGACCTGTCCAGCATGACACTTTGTTAAAGACATAACAACTCAGTGACATCCTAATTTATATTACTTGCTAACTGTACTGATTTTATAAAGAATAGCGCCTAGAAGGCTGACATAAGGTGTAATACAAAATAATGACATCCTTAATAAGAAATGCATTAATAACACAGCACAGACTGAATATTGTGAACAAAAAAAAAAATATTTATTTAATATTTATTTAATATGTGAATTTCCCCTTGGGATTAATAAAGTATCTATCAATCTATCTATCTATCTATCTATTATTTATTTGACTGGTGTGTACGCTTCAACTTAACATGTAAATATATGTTAATTTTATGTAGTGCCTTTCATAGTTACAATAGTAAATAATAATGCAACATTATTTAATCCCCCAATCCATAATGCATAGTAAAAATAGGAGAGTGTGCTTTGTGAGTGTCATGGAGGACAGATGAACATCAAAGCTGGACAACAGCATGACCTTTTGCTAAGATGGAAGGTGCCAGGGCATGGACGAGCAGAAGCTGGAGGCCAGGAGCAGTTCTATCCCCCATATGTTAGGTGGCAGTGATGTACTGGAGGCTTCCCAGCTTAGACACCCACAGGGATTTATGGGAAGTGGAGTTCAAAGGTGAAGCTCTGTCTCTATCCCTTGGGCACTATCAGGGGAGGACTGTCCTAATTCCCAAAGAATCTGGAAGTGCTTCCCACAAGTCATGCCAGGTCACAGAAAGCCTTTCAAGGTCCAGTATAAGAGGAGTCAGAGTCGACTGGCAGCAGGTGAAGCTCAACTGGAGGCGGAAGGATAGGAAAGATATCTTTGTTTTGTGCAATTATTGGCCATGCTTCATTATATGTTCTTTGTGAGAAAAAAAAAATCTATTATTTGAACTTGTGACTGTGTTGAATTATAAGGTGTGGGGTTTGGGACTGAGTGGTGGCCCCTGCTGGTTATAACAGAGGATACTAACAGTACTGTAAACATCAGGCCAGGACAGCAAAAAGGGAGATGCTTGAATGTGGTCTTAAAAAGAGGAAAGCTGCATCTGCAATGATAGACGCACACTGGACAGAACTGGGCATTACGGTGTCACCAACAGAAACAAGAAACGGACATTTTGATCGGCCCCAGGATATTGAGCAGACGGTGCCAAAGAAAGGAGCTTCAAGTACAGAACTGTGTGGCGAGTTACAGGTTGGCAGCACCAAAGAGCTAAATGATATTAAAAAGAATCTCCAAACGCACAGTTGGACTGAGAGACTGAGGTAGGAGGATGTCAGTAAGCTAATTACTATAAGAAGAGTATAACAGTGCAACAGAGGTAAATATCCTGAAATATAACATGGAGACCCAGAGTTAGGCCAAGAGTAAGAGGTACAGGGGGCACTTAGGGACCTAAATAAGAATACTGTAAACATATTCAATAATGGAGTTTAGTGGAAAGTTTCAGGAGTTAAATAAGATACAAAGAGACTGAAGAATAGACTTGTGAGGAGAGATGCAGGTAGGGGGCACCACAAAACTAACAGACCCCCAGAGACGTGACAGGGAAAAGGAGGTCCAACACAAGGCCTTTAGAGAACGTTATTTTTTTTCAATTTAGATTAGTTAATTTAATTGAATTTAAATTCAAGAGCAACACACACAAAGCTCTGCAGCATCTTATGTAGAATGCAACTCACTCTTGAAAAGTTGGAAGTCAATTAGCTGACACATTTTTCAATCGGAAAAGATTCAGGCAGGTTTGTGGGTTTAAAAGAATACGGCAGGAGTGGCACTTGAAATTCTCAGCTACTTATGTAAGGCGGCTTAATAAATGACAGAGTGAAGATGATCTCTTTGGTTGACAGTGGGGGGTCTCACACTGTATTTCTGTACACATACACTGGATGTGTATTTCTAACCTAATTGTCATAACCCAGTTCTTAAAGGTGAAATCAGTTTTCTATTAAATTGTTTCAATTATTAATTGAGTGTCTTTATATAATCAATAGAAATGTATCTAGTGCAGCTAGTGAATGAGGATGGCTCCCTTGTAGTGATTTAACTTTGGTGGAAATTTGTGATTCTGTAGATGCATGCTGGCCCCGATTCGACTCCTAACCTGCTTCTGTGATGTTACAAGGTTAATGCTGGTAAAGTAGACCTGATGTTTTTAAGGGCATCCGTCAGTGAAGCCCAGTATTGAGAAAACAATCAGCATTTATTATTACTTGTTTATTGGTTATGAAAACAATTTGCAAGTATAAAAAGCAAACCATAAATAATTACGATTATTCCTACATGTATTCATTTAATTTGATATTGTGAACTTCACCAGTCTGCCCTGCAGCACTCGCCATACTGATGTTGCAGCAGCCTGCCTTTGGTTTCATTTAAATCTGACCTACGTTCGGCGCGTTGTTTCACAGATGTCTTCATTCTGGTAGGAGAAAGAATAAATCACAGAAGCTGTCAAGGTTATTGTGCTTTGCATTTCATGTACTTAATATGCACCGTTTTCAACAAAAATGACGGCTACTTGTAACTACACTGAATAATTTCTAGCTGGAAGCAAAAATGTTTTTTAATATCGTAAATTCAATGCATTTTGAAACTTTCCAAATTGTTCCTTATTTTACTTTGCATATTTACAGTCCACATATATATTAGATATCATCATTGAATTAGTTTTGCGTTTTAAAAGGTACCGCAAGGACTCAAAACAGAAGACCCAGGCAAGTTAAAAATGTGTAGAAATTACGGTTTACTCAACAAAACACAGCGATTGCAGAAACTCAGGAAGTAAGACAAATCACGACAAAAATGAACGGCAACAAAAACTGGACCTGTCTGTGAGTCAAAGCAGAGCTTTCCTTGAACAAAACAGTAGGCAGGATTACCCAGTCTCCCATTTTAAATTCTCAATCTCCCTCTCTTAATATTTGGCTACAGCAGTTCACAAACAATAAAGTGTGTGATTAACTGCTCTAGAGTGTCGCTGTTAGGAAGTTTGAGGGCAATGACAGGGCCAAGTCTAAGATCAGTGAATGTTCTGTAATGGGGACCCTCTCAAGGCCCCTCTGCTATACTGCACAAATGACCCAAGATGCTGTAAGCATGCATTTAAAAGGCCAGACATCCAATGGTGGTCTTTACTTGTCTACTCTACTCTATTATAACATAATGAGAAAACCTTAGACAATAGGACTGGTAGCAAATTGGGCCATCATGAAATGTTCCTTAGCCTGGGTACAAATGTCCTTCTGGAATCCTAGGCTATGGTCATTCAATTACCTAGAGTGTGGATTTTCTTTAAGTATATGACCTGACCTGTCACCCCTGTCTAAGATATGCATCGAGTCTGCAGTTACCTATCCTAAGGTCGCTATAAAACATATTGATATCTTTCTACAGTAGCCTAAGTGCCGCATTGTAAATCAGTGTAGTCGCAGTGTTTTCTGCACATTAAAAAGTGAAAGAATGAGAGTGTCAAAAAATTTCAGTCAAGCACACACACCTAGACAAGCTCTTCAAAATGCTTTATTGAGCTGTTTCAGCTGCTAATTATGGAGCGCAATCCATTTTATTTGGGGGCTCGGCTTAGGCGCTAATTAAAATTTACCTTATCCTTTTCAATTAATTCAATTAGGATGAGATTACAATTTCACAGATCCTGCTTTAATGAAGTGAAAAGAGTGAATGTAACAAGGGGGAAAGAGGCATGAGTCTCCACTGCAAAACACATATGCTAATCAGGTGGATACAATGTCAATTATTTATGAAAATGTTTTCAGGTAGAGTTAAATTAGTAGCCTCAGAAAATGGACTTCCTTTGCAAGTTTGATTGAATGTTCCTTATACAAGAGTCATGCACCCATATCTGTGGCTGAAGCATCTATCTATCTATCTATCTATCTATCTATCTATCTATCTATCTATC
>JANRMT010062854.1:69882666-69895093 GCA_026402145.1 Polypterus bichir lapradei | reverse complement strand
ATAGATAGATAGATAGATAGATAGATAGATAGATAGATAGATAGATACTGTATTAATCCCAAGGGGAAATTCACACTCCAGCAACAGCATACTTATAAAAACATTATTAATTAAAGAGTGATAAAAATGCAGTGCAAGTTAAAAAATAGATAGATAGATAACTTTGAATAATAATTAACGTTTACCCCCCGGGTGAATCTGAAGAGTCACATAGTGTGGAAGAGGAACGATCTCCTCAGTCTGTCAGTGGAGCAGGACAGTGACAGCAGTCTGTCGCTGAAGCTGCTTCTCTGTCTGGAGATGATACTTTTCAGTGGATGCCCTGGATTCTCCATGACGGCAACTTCATGAAGGCAGCAGAGAGACTTGAGTAGCAGCAAAATGATCGTAGACAGAAACATCAGTGTTCATAGGTTCAGGAAAGATCAAAACCCAGAAAAAATTCCCACAAAATAAGAGGAGAAAGTTTCCGACGAGCAGCAGCAGACAAACACTCCAGCATTCACACAGAATCAAATAATAAGTACCCTCCAAAAGTGAAAGAGAGATGAACAGTTGGAGCAGTAAAATGCTAAAAGCTAAAATGTCCCTAAAATGACCCTACCAGTGGCCCAAGTCTTTTTCTTTGTTTTGCTTTCCTTTCACTTTGTTTGTATTGCAAAATTTGACTCTGATCTTTGTTTTTACTTCCTTTGTTTTGAATGTATCAAAAATTTTTTTGGGTCCTCCCAGCGTTTTGTCTGTTTCTGAGCTTCACTTTGTTGTGGAACAGCACAGTCAGGAGTGCACAAACCCTGATGTCACCACTGTGATGGTATGAAAGTGCACTTCCTGGCTATGCAAGATTGCTGATAAATGAAAAGAACCTTCTTGTGCATGTCTTAGTGATTAGTTTTCTGGCTATCAAGCTTTCTGAATTGTTTTGATGCTTTGATTTAGATTGGTGTTTTGGATTTGGTAAATAAATTGACTGATTTTCTTGTAAAGACATTATTGATTAGATCTTATCTTCTAGTCTCTTATTCTAAAAATTTTCAATGTTTCCCAGTTCCAGTATTATAATTGTCAACTTTGTTAGTGAATGGCTCATCCATTTTAATAAACGTACATTTAAAGACAAAAGAGGAACACCTTATAAAAAGAAAAAAAACATAACAAAAATTAAAGGGGGCAGCATTTCAGATGACGTATTATGTGATGGTATTCAGAGTTAATGTTTAACGATTCTAGGAGAGTGAGCTCCTCTTTTTTTTAAAGAGGATTCAAATGCAGTGATCACTTGGGCCAATGTTTCAGTGAAGCAACTGAAGGAATAAAGATTATTAAATAATCAACCAATTCATCAGCAACTCTGTATTTGCCAGGTTTGATTGGGCGTACATGAGTATGCCTTGTGATGGACTGCTATCCCATCCAGAGTTGGTTCCTGCTTTATATTCAATGCCCTCAAAATAGAGTTTGGCCCCCATGACCCTAAAACTGGGTTAAATTATGTTGAATAAATGGATTTGTGGATCAATGCATTGCTCAAGCAAACAATTAGTCAACAAGTAAGCTTCTACCTTTATTAACTGATTGATCGATTTATTGATTGGTTAATTAATTAAAGATTATCAAGGATAGTTTATAATTGGTTTATGGAAAAATAGATGCTATTGGTGCCTATTGAAAATTATTCTGTTTGGTTTTCCATCTCATGGTGGTGTGTAAAGTAGAGAGTTTGAGGAGCCAGCTGGGGGTTATGTGATCTTTTCATGTCTCTACAGGACTCCAATTTCCACCAAGAATTCCAGGACATTCTGTTAGTTTGAATGGCAAATTTATGTGAAGCCAATGAGTGTGTAGGTGTGTGATAATGCCAGCTGTTTCAAGTAAAAATCTAAATAAAATCAGGCATTCTTTTACCTATTTGTCTTACTTCAGATCTTCATGATAAAAAGCAAAGAAAGTCCTAAAGCTGAAAGATAATGGTGAGTATCTCTTAATTTTTAGTTAGGAAAGCTTCATGCATGCGTGCTGGATAAAGGAACAAATGGAGAATCACCACAACAGTTTTAATGCCTAAGATAATGTAATTATGTCCCAAGGAGGCTGTCCTGGAGACCTGTGAATACAGGATACTCAGAAACAGGCCTAGGAGCCGGGCTTTATTAATCTATACTAATAAAAGGCAAAGCCCTCGCTGACTGACTGACTGACTGACTGACTCACTCACTCATCACTAATTCTCCAACTTCCCATGTAGGTAGAAGGCTGAAATTTGGCAGGCTCATTCCTTACAGTTTACTTACAAAAGTTAGGCAGGTTTCATTTCGAAATTCTACGCGTAACGGTCATATCTGGAACCTACTTATGTACATACAGGCCAAAAGTTTGGACACACCTCCTCATTCAATGTGTTTTCTTTATTTTCATGACTGAAGGCATCAAAACTATGAATGAACACATGTGGAGTTATGTAGTTAAAAAAAAGGTGAAATAACTGAAAACATGTTTTATATTCTAGTTTCTTCAAAATAGCCACCCTTTGCTCTGATTACTGCTTTCAACACTCTTGGCATTCTCTCGATGAGCTTCAACAGGTAGTCACCTGAAATGGTTTTCACTTCACAGGTGTGCCTTATCAGGGTTATTTAGTGGAATTTCTTGCTTTATCAATGGGGTTGGGACCAGCAGTTGTGTTGTGCAGAAGTCAGGTTAGTTGGACGATCATTTATTTTTCAACAGGACAATGACCCCAAACACACCTCCAGGCTGTGTAAGGGCTATTTGACCAAGAAGGAGAGTGATGGAGTGTTGTAAATGGTCATGAAAATAAAGAAAACACATTGAATGAGGAGGTGTGTCCAAACTTTTGGCCTGTACTGTATATACGGCCAAAGCCTGCAGCTCGGTCGCCGTGTAAGGTGGAGTTGCATCCCTCATCGTCACGCCTCCCACGTAATTGAGTGCCATTCCCATATAAGGCCGTCCGTCAGCAGCAATCCAATAGACACACTGCTGCTAAATATTCGTGGGTGAAGGACTGTGCTTATGCAAACGAAGATCAGATAGTCAGGGATAGACTAGTGTTTGGCACAAACTCAGCAAAAGTGCAAGAGAAACTTTTAAGTGCCGGATCTTAGCTAACATTAAATAAAGCCGTGGACATCGCAAGATCGCACGAGATAGCGCAAGCACAGCTGAGAACCTTCGATGCACGTACTCCGAGCAGCTCACGTGAACTGACTGTGAACGCAGTACGCAGAGAACAAGGAAGGGCTCCAAAGAGCGCTGAACAAAAAACACATTATACAATTGAGAAGGCAGCAAAAGAATATGAAGCGAGTGACGCATACAAGCATATTCATAAGTGCAGCTACTGTGGAAACAAAGCACGGTGTAAACCTTAAGTTCATAGACAGGCTGCCGCTAGCGTTTGTCATGCCTACGACGAATACGATATTCACGAGATACAAGTTTAATGAGAAGACGTAGGGTATTAACGACACTTTTGATCACTTTGTAACGAAGTTAAAAATTGCTGTAATGGAGTTAAAATTGCTGGTGAAGGACTGTGCTTATGCAAACGAATAGGAAAGCAAGGTGTAAAGCTTAACTTTAAATTAGGTTCATAGACACGCTGCTGCTGGCGTTTGTCATGCCTAAGACGAATACGATATTCGGGAGATACAAGTTTAACCGGTTGACAAACACAGAATATAACTTGAACACAACACATCCTCCAAATACGAACCTGATTGAAAGAAATAATGATAATCAAATCCTTGATGACAGCAACACTCATAACAGTTACAAAACAATTACATTGACAATCATGTTACGTTATTTTTAAAATGTTTCCTTTTCTTTTTCACAAATTCTTTAACACACTATTTCTCCGCTGCGAAGCGCGGGTATTTTGCTAGTACAATAATAATTACCAAACTGGAGTGTAATTCATGTAGAAGCCTCTGGGAGGTGCCGTTCCCTACAGACTCCAGTACTTAAGCTCTAAAATTGCATTTAGATGGCCCTTTTTTAGCCATATTCAATAACTGTCTTATATTTGAAGCATACTTATATCTTCCTTTCAAATTTTGGAATGACTGTTTGCAAAAAAGTGTTTTTATTATCTAAATGCTTATCCTACTATAACAATTTTTCAGTTCAAATCTTGGTCATGCCAGTCCCTCAGTCCCAGTAAGCAATGCCCATAGTTGGTGAACTGTCTGCAAGTTGTGTTATAATAATAATAATAAGTTTTATTTATGTAGCGCCTTTCATACACTCAAGGACACTTTACAATTCAATAAACGCATTAACAAAACAACAGAAATCACATACAAGATAATGAATAATACTTGTGGTAATGTTTGGTAATGGTAATGTAAATTTACTCCCAAGCAAAAACACAATATAAACTTTCACCAAATTAGTCTGACTACTGTAATTAATTTTTATGTTTTGATACTGGACATTGAAACTGAAAATATTTTAAGTGATAAATAATGATTAATTTCAGCTCATCCACTTAACAGATGGCTTTCAGTTGATTTTTTGTCACAGTTTTTAGACTGTGATAAGTCATTTGAACTTAATCTATGCATTGAAGGCTAAAACAAGTACAGTGTATTTCTCACTTCCTCCATGAAATATAAATGCAGCAAAGTCCTAATACTTTCTTATAGTTATTGGCCAAATAATCCCTCCATCCATCCATGCTCCCATGATCAATTCTTCCTAATCCAATGTATTCCTTCCCACTGAGTCTTAATCACCTTCCATGCTTGCTCTGAAAGGCATCAACAGAAGCTAAATGTTTAAGAAATATCCTGAGCACTCCATCTGCTCTCGCTAGTAAGCATTCATCAGTAAAGCTTTTAAATTGCTGTGCTGTCTTTTTATCTTATTTATTCGTCATCGGAAGACTGGGCCATGTTGTAGTGCTTCGCCAACCTCATTCACCCATTGAGCCACCTGACAAGTAGAGTTTGACCTTTTGGTTTTTAAAAGTGTTATTCATATTCAGTAAGCACTAAGTGACTGAAGTTGTCTCTTCATCTTCAAGGTAGAAAATGGCACCTTTTATTAGAATAAAGATGTTATCTGGACAATAGCATGCTCTGCCAGCATTAATAGTGCACAGTGACCTTTTGCAAAGCACCAAGGTTCTGTCTTTGAATGTCTGATCTTTTGCATAGGTCAGTCAAGATGAAAGCTTTCCAGTAGAAGGGTCTGCTGAGGTGGCATTGAGGTCATTATGTATTGAGGTATCCACAAAGAAAGGACATTTCAATAAATATATTGAAATTTGGTGATGCTATAGAAAAAAGAAAATAACCTGACACATTTTTTTTTATTTGTGCTTATTCATTACTATTATTATTATGCTTACTTAAATCCTCTGTGCTGTGTTGAGAGCATCCTTTATGCAAATAAAGAACACAGGAGAAGTGACTGACTGGCTGTGTGAACAGCAACACTAATCAATAGGGTGGGAGAAAAAGTGAAGATGAGACGGTGCCCTGGACAGGAAAAAGGAGATGTAATCATGTTTTGAAATGGAAAGAGAAAGTTTAGCAAAGCTCAAAGAAGATGCAGAGCTCAGTGGTTAGCAAGTGGTGTTTTTTGCCCTTGATTACTGGCAGTCTTAGAGGCATACTGGCTGTCATCTTGGTTATCTGTTCTGCTCCATCAACCTCTTGGTGTGAAGTAGGTAGGTAGATAGATAGATAGATAGATAGATAGATAGATAGATAGATAGATAGATAGATAGATAGATAGATAGATAGATACTTTATTAATCACAAGGGGAAATTCACATACTTCAGCAACAGCATACTGATAAAAACAATATTAATTAAAGAGTAATAAAAATGCAGTGCAAGTTAAAAAATGCAAGGTGGAGAGTGCAAGGCAGGTATAACAGACAATAACTTTGTATAATGTTAGTGTTTACCCCCCCAGGTGGAACTGAAGAGTCGCATAGTGTGGGAGAGGAACAATCTCCTCAGTCTGTCAGTGGAGCAGGACAGTGACAGCAGTCTGTCGCTGAAGCAGCTGCTCTGTCTGGAGATGACACTGTTCAGTGGATGCAGTGGATTCTCCATGATTGACAGGAGCCTGCTCAGCGCCCATCGCTCTGCCACAGATGTCACACTGTCCAACTCCGTACCTACAATAGAGTCTGCCTTCCTCACCAGTTTGTCCAGGTGTGAGGCATCCCTCTTCTTTATGCTGCCTCCCCAGCACACCACTGCATAGAAGAGGACGCCCGCCACAACCGTCTGATAGAACATCTGCAGCATCTTATTGCAGATGTTGAAGGACGGCAGTCTTCTAAGGAAGTATAGTCGGCTCTGTCCTCTCTTGCACAGAGCATCAGTATTGGGCACCACAAAGCACTCTTATGATGATTGGTCTTTATGAGCTGAAGGTGTGTTACCAAAGAGTAAAAGGTGCGATGGCAGCTTCCAAACTGTTGTACGGTGGAGGAGTGTGTGGTGCAAAATAACAGCGGTGTTACCCAGCTTCAGGTGAGAAGCCTAAGTTAGGGTGCTATCAGTTAATCAAATGTATCAGATGTACTAAGTTTTTTATGTACAAAATATTTGTAGGGTTTTTTTTTTACCAAAGGCTAATATTGGCAGGCAGAGTGGTGCAATGCTTAAGGCTTTAGACCTAGGACTTCAGACTCTGAGGTTGTGGGTTCAAATCCTGCTACTGACACTGTGCGACCATGAGCATGTCACTTCACCTGCCTGTGATCCAACTGGAAAAATAAACAAAATGTTCACCAGTTGTACCTCAAAAGTTACCTTGAATGAAAGCATTAGGCAAATAATAAGTAGCAATAATGTTATTAGATCTCTGGGGTGGCTTACTCTTGACTGTGCTATATACAATTGCACATGAGTAAAACATTCTTGCATTAGATTAAATTTTGCTTTTCCAAGCGACTTGGCTTTTTTTGATTCTCATTGCTGCAAAGCACAATCTTACAGGAAACTGTATTCTTTTGAATTGAAACTGGTAATCAGTAGGAATAATGCAAAATTTGAGTACACGCAATTATTATTAGGTGTTTACAATTTTTGTTTGTTGACGTTAGTCACTCAAGTAATTCTTTTTGTGTTTTTCACTCAGCTGTACAGTATATTCAAGCTTGTGTTTTTTTGTTGTTGCTATACCCATAGGCGGACAACAAAGTTCTAACATATCACATTTTAGTTTAACTCTCTACAAACAGCAGTGACAGAGTGAGTGACGGACTGAATTAATGCAGACTGGCCTAGTAGGAGTGAGAAAACATAATGCATTTGTGCTACACATTTAATGCTGCTAAGACAGGCTCCGGCGCTTTATGACTTTTTTATGAAAAGATGGTTCAGAGAGTAAATGATCTGTCAACTAGACTTATTCTGCATATTTACTACATGTAGTGTTACTCGCAGCCCTCGACTCATATAATTATTTGGTAAGGAGCAAGCTGTCTGAATAATCACTTGGATCATGGGAAAGGTGCTACACAAATTAATGTATTATTATTAATTTTAATGGGTGAAGAATTTGTGGTGAAGCAGAGAATTATAGCAGACATTGTTGAAGAAAGTGAGAAAACCATTAAAGAGCACTGAGCCACAACAGCAGGACAAAGCCAGCCCATGTGACTTAAACGTGTTGAGAACACCGAGGGGCAAAAGTGGCAGAGAGGATGATGAGAGGCGCCCAATATCCAATGTAGCTCAGTGTAGCTCAGCCTGCTTAAGCTGTTTCACTGCATCGTTTACCTTTACTTTACTTTATTTTCCCTTCCCTGTTTTCAGTCGCTTGTCACTTTTTCTCTCTTTGCTTCTATCTTTGCGTCCTGCCTGTCTGTCTTACTTCGATATTTTCCTTTGCCTTCACTGCCTGCCTGACTGCCATCCTGTTTTTCAGGTACATTCTTATGAATCTTACCCAGCAGCAAAAGACCATTACCAGCCTTATGATAGCCATAAAAGTGGGAGGCAATTTTCTTTTATTTTCATGTCTCCTTTACGCAGAATCTGATTAGTAGTGTCTGCCTAATTTCATGTGATTCTATGTTCCTGTCAAATAAAAGATTTGTAATTCAGCAGCCAAAAATAAAAGAACACACTCAGGAATCCAGCAATATTCTGTGTCCTGTCTCGTCACTACATTATTATAGTAGTACAGCGCAAAGTGCCGCAGGAATTGTCAAAAGGAAAAGAGAAGACTGATTTTCTTCTCATGAAAAATAGCAAAATATGAAGCTGCCACCTAACAACTAATATTTTACCTCTGTGATGCTTATGCATTTAAAATGCATACATCTACAGCTTGTGCTGCCTGGATTTTTTGTGAACATATTTTTAGTTATATGCTCAAAGAGTAATCAATGTGCAACACAAGAAATGACCAAAAGAAACAACAAAGCCTAACTATACCAGTCACACACACTTCCGAGTCGTGCCATATTTGGTGCCAGAGTGCCAGTAACAATGGCGACACAAGTTTACAACACCCAAATAGGGCAGCCGCTGCATCACACATTTCTAGTAATATAACATTTAATCGGAGAAGCCACAAAGTCTCAATTTTGGAGGAGCTTGTGGGTGTGCCATTGATCTGTGATGCAGATAAATCCAGATATATCAAATTACAGGCTGAGAAAAGCCATTTTCTCCAAGTTATTAATTTAGGGGTCTTCCATCATGAAGTAAGAAGTAATACAGTAGCTACTGTTTTAAACAGATGAGTTTACATTGGTGCACAGATAAAGCCAGGCTGGAACTGTCTAGGAGAAGATATCAAAGAAAGCGAGCAAAACAATAAAGACCAGAATGCCAAAACGTGCTGGAAACACTGAGAGGCAAAAATGGCGGAGTGGATGAGAAAAAAAAGGGCCTGCTAAGTGTAGACTGCAGAGATGAGTTAAGTCTACACATATGCTTAAACTAGGATTCTCTGAGGAGTACTCTGATAGTTTTTAATATAATATCCTAACAGAGAGTTGAGGATAAGATGAGATCCCGAGCCCACTGAGACATGAGGGGAAGAGCTTTATAGGAGGACTTGCATGACAAGGAATAAACAGAGAAGGAGTTTTATCACAAATGATATCAATTTTAGCCACATTCAGAAACAAAATCACTTTTTGTAGAGATCAATTGCACTAAATCTACACAGAAGCACTCCATTTTCAAAAATAAAAAGATAATTTTTTTGACAAAATGCAACAAGTCCTTAAAACATTTTTTTTTACAAAAGGCTACTGTGAAAAGATACAAATAGTACAAAAACCGGAAACAGAAACACACAGCAACAAAGGCCACCAAGATGGCATCAAGCAGTTCCACAAAAAAGTCTGGAAAAAGTCTATGAAGCATCATGGAGAATAAATCATTCTTTTCAAACTTTACAGCACAGTGCATGCAAATCCACAATGGCTTTGATTATTCAGACATTACTTAATGCTAAAACCTGGTAAATGATGTAATTTTAAGTATACCAAAAATCTGTTACAGTTAGACAAAAGCTCCCTATTAAATGTTTGACTGTGCAGTGAATGTGGTGTGTGACAAGCAAGAAGTGATAAGCAATGGCTGCTGAGCAGCTAACGAGAAGTGACAATACAGGATTTTAATGCATAATGAGAGAAGTGACAAATGACAATGACATTGGACACTATACACCACTCAACCACAACATTAAAACCACCTACCTAATATTGTGGAGGCCCCACCTTGTGCCATTAAAACAGCTCTGAACAGACAACACATGGACTCTACAAGACCTCTGAAGGTGTCTTATTGTATCTGGTACCAAGACATCAGCAGCAAATCCTTTAATTCTTATAAACTGTGAGATGGGACCTTCATGGATCGAACTTGCTTTTCCCAACACATCCCACATACTGTATGCTTGATCAGATTGACAAGTGGGGAATTTCTAGGTCAACACCTTGAACTCTTTGTATTGTTCCTCAAACCATTCCTGAAAAATTTTTAGAGTGTGGCAGACTTTCCTGCGGAAAGAGGCCACTTTTTTTTTTAATCGTATGACATTTACACATGACTAGTACACATTTACAAATTAAAATTTAGAATCTGCAGGTAGTCTTTTGCAGTGGATGCAAGTTGAAGCAGGTCTTTTAATCTGCCATCAAATCTTCTATTTGGACATGGGTCCAGTATGTGCTGAATTGCCTGCCTCTCAGCTCCACAGTCGCATGATGATGCATCATATACAGTAAGCGCATCTTCCTCATTCGAATTCTATTCAGTAGTACCCATTTGCATTTTCTTCGCTCAAACCCAGGCACTCGGGTAGTTAGATCGTTAATGAGGTTGGGAATTAACGAGATTTGCAGCAATCTAAATGTGGTTCCACTTTTGTTCATCACCAGTCAAAGCTCTGTCTACTAACCAGGATGGTTTCCATGAACACAGTCGGAGGTCAGGTAGATTTTGAATCTCTTCAGATAATGAGGAGTTTGCAAACTCTTGACATTTGGTGAACTCTTACGGCGGCAGCTTCACGCCTTAACTCTGGTGGTGCTATTGTATATTGGTTAGCACTAGTAACCAAGCAAGCTAGGTCAATTTTACTGCTCCAGAGATACCACAGGTCTATTTTGGATACATATGCGCTGTGAAGATATTACCAGTGTGTGCAATATTCCGCCATTTAGTATACCAGAGTGATTGTTGCTATATGTAGTGTTTGTGCATCTGTATCCCAGCCTGTTCCAGCTAGCTTTTGAAATATGTTGACTCACAAACTGATTTTCTTTGCAAGTTACTCTAGATGTTGTTTGATCTAGAAAGATTAGATCTAGTATGACTTCCAGATACTTTTAATTTACATTTCATCAAGATGCACTGTCAGTTGCGTGTGTATGTTGCGTGTGTTCAAATGGAACAGACATGCCTCAGTTTTTCATGGAGTTAGGTTGAAGATGCCATCTATGGAAAAGGCTGTTCAGCACTTGTAAGTGTTCCTTGAGGGCGTCATCAAATTGCCACTGCCATGAGGGGATGCTATTGCCTATGAAGGGTGGTCTTGCCATCTCTTCCACAGGTAAATGACTCACTCACACCCATCCATCTACATGATCTAAAAGAAAATGTGATTGGTCAGACCAGGCCACCTTCTTCCACTGCTTCATGGTCCAATTCTTATACAAACATGTCCATTGTAGGCGCTCTTAGCGGTGGACAGCATGGATACTCTGACCAGTTTGCAGCTAAGAAGCCTCAGAAAATGCAAGCTTCAATACACTCTGTGTTCTGACACCTTTCTCTCAGGGCCAGCATTAAGTTTTTCAGTAATGTGTGCCACAGTAACTCTTCTGTGGAATCAGACCAGTTGGGCTAGCCTTCACTCCCCATGTGTATCAATGGGCCTTAGGTGCTCACCACCCTGTGACCAGTTCACCTGTTGTCCTTCCATGGGCCACTATTGGTAAGCTCTAACCACTGTACAACTGGGAACACCCGACAAGACTTGTCATTTTGGAGATGCTCTCACCCAGTCATCCAACCATCACAATTTGGCCCTCATCAAAATTGCTCAGATCTTCACACTTGATCATTTCTCCTGCTTCCAACACATTACCTTCAAGATCTGACTGTTCACTTGCTGCCTAATATATCCCACCCCATGACAGTTTCCATTGTAACCAGGTAATCGAGGTTATTCAATGCACCTGTTGGTGGGTTTAATGTTGTGGCTGATCTGTTTATGTGTTTCACTGTCTAGTGTATGGGTATCCATATGTACCCTATCAGCATATGATACATGTGTTATACTACGGAGACAATTAAGAGGAATTGAAGCCCTAGATGGTGCATTTTACTAAACAATAATTAACAATAAATAACTAAAATACCTAACATAAGTAAATGGAGAACACTACCAACAGTGAAAACACAAACTGTCGTGCCAGATGTTTGGAATGTGCCATTTATCTCCTTTGGTAATGAAAGCACACATCTTAATATACTGGACAGTAAGACATGTCTTCTTCTCCTAAAATGTGATTTCAGTATAGAAAGAGATTCTCAATCAATGATTTTTCTACACCAATGGATATAAAAATTCAAATATAGTGTTTATCACATTTTGCAATGAAACTGATCAAATCATTTCTTGCCTCAGGAAATTCTAAAGGGATAGATGAGCCAGATGCCATTTAAGGGAAGAACATTTTTGGAAGTTCTCCTAATGGATAAACCCAGGTTAAGCCATTCTTAAGAAGTCATCTGTTATCTTAGATCAGGCCAGACTTTAAAAGAAAAACTTTCACTTTAATTAAACCAAACTGATCCTGCTTATAGATGTCAGGAAACTGTTGGCACAACACTGTCTTATGATTAAAGGTGATTCATGGCTTATTATTATTATTATTATTATTATTATTATTATTATTATTATTATT
>JANRMT010062854.1:69782443-69862666 GCA_026402145.1 Polypterus bichir lapradei | reverse complement strand
CTTTTGTAGAATAAACGACAGAATTCGGGTATTGCTGTGTCTGTCTTCTTCCAAATCACCAGCAGCCATTCTAAAGCCGCTACACAAGCATTCTGCTGCCTCACAGGTGCTGTCAGTAGAAGCCTTGGAGTTATTTACTCCTGCAAAATGGAAGCGGCACACAGACTTGTCTCTAGTTAAGGCATCATATTTGGTCAGCTTTCTTCAGAACAGGCTGCATGCCTGTCTCAATATGGCTGAAGTTCCTCAGTCCAGCAGGTAACAGAATTGATGCTTTTTTGTGGAATGTTTGGCTACCTGCTACTTATTCAGAAGGACGGGTAACCTGTGGCTGGCATGACCTGACCTGGTTCTTTATGCAAGTGCCTGGATTCAGGACTGCAGAGACACCTGGGATGACTTGGGTAGTTATTGCTCAATGATCTTGGCAGTTGTAAAGGTGTATCCTGGTCCCAGAAGTAGAGGGGGAATTTACCCTGCAAATGGTTCCTGACTACTCTTAGTCGTATTTCAAGTGAACTTGGAGGTGGGAGAGGAGAGGCAAGGGCTTGAGCGGTGGGAGTAAGGAAGGCCAGGGTGATGAGAGGAAGGAAGGTGTGAGCAGGAAGAGGCCTTTAAGTGATACTGTGTAGGTAAGCAGGCAGACAACCACCACAGCTAGTGAGGCCCTGAACAGGCAGACTGATGGTGGCTAGATGGTTTTTTTGTACCTTTCACCCTTAAATCCTGAATTATTTTAATTACTTATTTACTTTGTAAAAAAGTTATATCAATTCTTTGTTCAGTTTTAGTCTTATTTGGCTGTATTTCAGAGGTGGCTCAATACTGCTCATCATCTTCCATAGATGTTGTACTGTTGGTGTGTGTGCATATAATTGATCAAGTTGTAGTCGAAATGTCAATTATCCCATATTCGGTAGATCTTTAGATTTTGAAATGAAAAAGTAGACATAAGGTGAGGTAGACATTTACATTTTTCTTTTCATTTGTAATGTATGCTCTCAGATTTTATAATAACGCCTTGTTTTATGTTCTGTGCCCCCTTCAGACTGGGATGTTTGCTGCCTGCTGTTGCATTGCTTGAGCACACCCTTCTCAGCTCTGGATATGTAGTGCTGGGTGTAGCCTTTGCTCTTCCTTTCAATATCTGACTTGACCTAAACCGGAATGAAGACTAATGAGCACTCTGTTATTTGAATGCTGAAAGTCTAAAGGAATTCAATCAGAATGACAGCACGGAAACCGAGCATAGCAGAATAAAAACAGAAAGAACCCATGAGTGTACGTGACCAGGTCATCTGAGGAAAATAATTGTAGTGCAGATGAAAAAAATGTTGAGCAATGAAAGAAAATTCTTAAAGAAATGTAACTGAAAATCCCAACAGGCCACCAAGATCAAAATATAAAACTGACTACTGACAGAGGACTTACAAGGATGAAACTGCAATAACCACTCAGTGTCAACAACTGAAGAGTCGGGCTAGAATTTCAGCTAGAATGCTGATACAAAGTGTTATGAACAGAATGATTGTTCATTTACTGCCATGAAGAAAAAATGAAAAGCAAAAAGGCAAATAAACACCAGGACAAGAGGAAGAAGCATAAAATGAAAACCAGTATACAACAGAGATCAGACACCCACAGACTCAAAAGAAAAACAAATCACTTCAGCCTAACATAAATTCAAAAAAATCAAAGTCAAAAGAAATATACAAACAGTCCTCATTCCCTGTGTTGACTTTTACAATAAGCCCCCACATGAGGCTTTTAGAAAATCTCCTGAAAATGGACGCTGCTGATAGTGTGCCACCAAGAAGACATTGCATTTATATAGTGCTTTCAGACTAGGGTGCCACTTCAATCACCACCACAAGAGCATTTGACAGTGCAGGATTTACGTATAAGCTACACAAGCTATAGCTTAGGGTCCCCGCCTTCTTGGGGGCCCCCAAAACAAATTGTCCGAGTGAGCAATTGTCATATATACTTAAATATACTACAGCATATCTGGACTTATAAAGGGCCCCATGTCTCAAATAGCTTAGGGCCTTATCAAGTCTAAATCCGGCCCTGGCATTTGAGCATGATGACATCATACATCATGTGATATGACTGGCAACTGGCATAACAACCACAAACAACACGATAGCAACCATTTAAAAAAGATGTCTCCAAAATAACAATTAAACATCTCAACAGCATTCTGAGGAAAATTGGTTCACAAAATAATAACAGAAATGAAATCCTAGAGGTACAAAACTACATTTGCAACATTAACAATGCCAAAATGTATAAAATAGATAGATAGGTAGATACTTTATTAGTCCCAAGGGGAAATTCACATTAATAATATATGCAAATATGAAAGCATCATGTCTAAAAATTTAAGATTCACTATAGTTACTGTCACGAGGTGAAAGACAGGTCATCTAAAGAATTCTGGAGACATCAAAAAGGACCAGGAAATTTGAGGAACAAACAGGGGCGGACATATTTTTTATCGAGGCATAAATAAGAGTCAGTAAAACCAAAAGAGGCCGTCAGAACCAAATGTCAAAGTTAAAACACAAACCCAAAGTCACTATCGAAAGTAACGCTGCAGAGTCTACAGGCTAACTTGGGATATTTGCCTGTGACTGACATTGATCTCTATCATTTTGTCAGGCGCAGCATCTGTAACCAACGTGGCTGAGGTCATGCAAAGATCACGATAAAATGGTGACAACTATTCTAAAACAAGAAACAAAATGGCATAGCCAAAGCAATATTTACAAAGTTGCTAAACATTAACTGGTCTCAGTTTTTAGTCTCTTGAATTGAACAGTAAGAACAGCAAAAGTGATACTATATTAAAATGTAAAAACAGACATATAACCAGAAATAAAAAGTGACTTTTGGCCTTATAACCATATGTTTTATCTCGGCTTCACACTGGTTGAGTATTTAGTGGCTGCTGGGATGTTAACTTTATTGTCCTGGTGTTGGAGGACAGCACTGTTATTCTTCTGCTATTAATTGTCCTCCTGTCTCCTAGTTGACAAAGGGCCTGGTTAGTATCGAAGATGATGTATCTTAAACAAAAAAGATACTCTTCATGATGTCCACTAAAACAGCACAGTAATGAGAAGACCAAACCACAGCTGTAACGAAAATCCGGTGCTTGTATTTTAGGAGAAAGGCGACTGTTTTTGATTCATTTTGAATGTGTTTTCTCTCCTCTGAAACAACAGAAATCATGAAGTGAGAAATCTCAGAGAGTCAGGATGTGCCTTCCCAGCCCTGGAAATTATTGCCTGTGGTCTAATAGGGAAATGGGAATTTTAATGGAATTATTTTGTTCTTCGTCTTTCTTACACTTTCATGCCACTTGAAACCCAAAGCATGGAAAATGTTATGATGGGAGAAGCCATTAAAGCAAGTGAAGCAAATCCTATCTGAATATCACTGAAGAAGATCAAGGCACAAGTAATTGAACGGTGACCACCACTGATGTATCCTTTTAGCGTTGGCTTTTTTATTACGGCAGGGCACTGAGTCTATAAACATGAATGAAGCAACTATACATGTGATGTATTATTCATAACATTAAATTTCACTCCATGGGTTATTACAGAAGAAATAAGAGGGATGAGATTTGAGATTGGTGCACAGAATCAGATTTCAATGCACTCCTGCTTCTTCATTGCTACATACATTATTAATGTAAAAAGGCAAACACAATTCAGTTGGCTGCCAACAATGGGCAAATCCGACTTGTGCTTTTGTCTGTCATTTCCCCCTTCTGACAAAAAATAATTCACAGTTTTCTCTTAAGTAATGGTGTAACAGCAACAACTGCTACTATTGTTTATTTCTAAATTGCACTTCACACAATGCCAGATAAACAACCACAAACCTGTAACGGATTTAACAAGTCAGACATGAACAAAAAGATAATCGCACATTATAAAATGAACAAATAGAGAGGACATTCTAAAAATATACTGTAGAAACCTCTGAATATGAGTGCTTATTAATACTGTGTATGATAGCTGACTAATGAGTGAGTAGGAAGCTATTTATGTATTGTCATTTATGCTCTCTATTGAATAATGAGAATTCCATTTTTAAATGTGTATTCAAACTTGGCTAATAACACATTATAATATTCCCCAGATGAATGGCATGATGGTAAACAGATTGAGTTTCATTGTCAGGCTGGTCATCATCTGTGTGCAGTCTGCTTACTCTCCCTGGCTCTGCGTCGGGTTTTCCTGATTTTGTGGACACTGTGGTGTCCCCCTTACATTCTGACAATGGATCCATTAAACTGATTGGCAATTTGTTGGAAAACATTCTTGTTTTATCTTGGTAGAGTAATATATATTGCTCTACTTTCCCCTATTGTATTATTAATATGTAGCCCTAGAATGCCTAATCTCACAGATTTACCACTGTTTATAAGGTATTATTGTATATAACTTATCCCCACCTTCCCTTCTACATTTATAACCTCAGGCAATTAGATGTAGTAAAAAGACAAGCAGGAGTTAAGTTACACATAAAATAAAGTATTACTGATAATATTCATTAATAATAACAAAATGCAAAGTACATTTGAATATTGGCAACCGTACAACCTGATTAAATGGTGATATGTAGTTTCGGGTGGCACACAGACTTGTTAGTTACTTAAAATGTCTCTAGTTAAGGCATCATTGATGCTCAGCTTTCAGCCACATGTCTGTTCAATATGTCTGCTGAGCTGTGCTCTTCATTGTGTTGTCTTCATCAGTTCATGGTGTGATGGTCTTCATCAGTTGTTAGCAAGAGATGCTTCTTTTAGATGTTAGTAAGAGACGGATACTTCTACATCATCAAAGGTTAGCAAGAGAGATGCTTCTTCATCATGTGTTGGTTAGAGAGAGAGAGAGAATGTGGTTGAGCAAGTAAATTTATGGGTTTTCTGTCCAACCCCTACAGCCAATAGGACATCATAGTACTTAAAGGCCTCTGAGACAAGCCAATTCCAAACAGCCATACCTCAGACCAATGGGGGAATAGAACATCATAACACCTAGACCATACAAGACCATATGTTAAGCTAACCTGGCTTCCTTACGGGTGTTAAAAGACTTTAGCAAAGAAATAATCATCAAACTGGTTTAAAACACATCCCCCAAATCCTGTCGTAAAATTAGTTGTAAACGGGGAGGCAAACACGAATGCCTCTTACAAAAGTAACACTAAATTACATTGCTTTGCCTAAATTACAAATAAAGACATACAAAACATTTATCAAGTTATATGCAAAATCGCACATTACAACAATTCTGTACAAGGTAATAATTATTTTTCCTGTATATAGACCAACAGCAGGCCTAGAAGTTAGAAAGGGGTAACATCTTCTGCTCAGTCACCGTTGTGTAAGAAAGTGTCAGCCAAACAAGGCAAACCAGGAACTTGCTCTGACAAAGCTGTGCTGTCAACTGATTAAGCGTGCGATGAACGTCGTATTTATTGGACTGTTTAATAGTCTGAGCACCAACGTTGGGATGACTTGACTCTTATTATGATCCTTATTAAAATGTATTTTGATTTTTCCTTATACTTGGAAATATTACTATTCATTTTATTTTATATTAAAATTATATATTTTTGGTTTAAGTGTTGTGCATTTTGTTATAGGTTTGTTTTAAAGAATTCCACCACACCAATGTGCTTTTCCATTGGTCACGACCACTTTGTGCTCCTTTGTCCTGCTCCGACGGCCCCAGAAGTTGTGCATGATGACATCATCAATGTGACACTTTTTAACATCAAAGATTTCATGTGTTTTGCTCTTTTTGCCATTTTCTGACTGCACTTAAAAATAATGTCTGGTTATTTTCATTTAAGAATCAACTGGATATTTAAAAGAAAGAAACAGCTTTCTAAAAAGTAAGCATATAGTATATTCTAAGTGAAAAGTGTATAAAAGAGAGGCACTGTTTTCAGGAAGGCATGTTTTACTGATAGGATCAGTTCTGCTTTAGGATATTTTAAACCCCCAAAGCTCCTTATGACTGTATAATGTAACTGACTGGCCAAGAATGCTTTGTCACAACATGCGCTATGTCTGACGTAGTTTACAAGCGACTTGAATGCAGAGCTGGCGCTTCAATCTCTTGTCTGCAATGCCAGAAGTGTGGATTTAGGAGGTATGAGCTTCAAATATCAAAGACAGGGACACTTTACATTATATGAGTCAGAGCCTCAACTGAAAAGGACAAGTAAGTTTATGACTCTGTAAGAGCAGCAGGTTTGAGAAGGCAGTCTACGACTTAATTACCAATGTATCCTTTCTTTCTTGTTTGTCAGAAGCTGGAGAAGATGCTTACATTCAGGAACAAAACAGATAATCTAGAGGACTGAGTTATGGCTAAATAGGTCACTGAATCAGCAGGGTCCCCCTACACTACGACACCAAATTGGTCAAGGAGGTATGACAGGAAACCAAAAGACTGGAATAAGTTTGGTTTCATTCTCCCACACCCGCTCTGCCATTTTCCAGGAGGAGGAGGCCAGGCCATCACCGTCTCTATTCAAAGGACCAAAGGAAGATGAACTTCTTCTTTTTCTTTTTTTAATTTTATTGATTTTATTGTAATCATTCCATGCAAATAGATCAATTTTTACAAAAATAGGATTGAAAGCAAATCAGCCCCCACCCCTCAAGCCGAACTTATTGTCAGGTTGTATAAATGCTACCAACACTCACTGTACTCGGCTATTTTAAGAATAGTTAGAAATCTAAAGTTAATTTATACATGAATAGAAGTGTAATTTTCTCTCCTGTCATTTTTAGTGTACTGTCTCGTTGCTTGAAGTCATATTAAAGACTAAAGAAGATATAAAAGAGGAACAGAGAAGAGCAATGGCAGACACTAGACATGAAGGAAAGACTCATGGAACTTTTCAGTCTGCACAAATGCCTAGTCATACCACAAAGGAGCAGAGAAAGAAAAGATTCTCCAGATCTTGCAATGCATATGTCGCCGAATAGGAAATTTGAAACTGTGCTGAGAAGTTATGAGGCTGTCATGTTACCCATCATCCACTGTGATTGTTAGGTGTGTAATCTAGCAACCTTAGGTCAACCAGATTCAGCTACTGCAGTTGTCAATTGCAACTTGCTCACCACTTTGAAGTCATGTAGTGTGATGCCGACCTTGCAGACTGGTGTGAAACAACAAGTCCTCGCAGATCTCACTTTATTTGTGAAACCAGTACCCAACTTCCTTAACTAAAGAACTGTGCTTACACCTGCTGGCTAAAAAGTTTAGTAGCCTTTTACAACCTCACCTATGACCTTTCCTTGCCTATAGACTGAGGGGCAAGTATCCTTGGCATATCCTGCCCATTAAAGTTTTGAGTGAAACTATATGTTTCTTTCTGCTTTTCTATCCTGCTTTGATCGCCTTGCCCATTGCACTTTCAGGGTAAAATGTACGACAGGCAGCTCCAATATTCCCACATCGGCATGTCCATTACTCCTCTTGCTGCCACTATGGATGTCTCACTTTTTGTGATTTTATGGGTAACTTTACCCTTCAGTGTACTGTTCTGGTTGTGCCATTATCTCTTTTTGTCATTTTATGTTTTTCTTTATCTTAGACAAGTGATGTTGATCTGACATAATTTTAGAAGTTCCTTGTTTCTTATTCTCCTGTGCTTTTTCACAAAAGAAAAATCTCATCCATTTCATAATCAAAACTGCCTGTTCAGGTTGAATAAAATGATCATGTTACAGATTGCTACAACACCCACTACAATTACAGCTGAAGTTCACCTCAAAATCTGAAACGCAAACACCCTTGCTGTGATTAATTCTCAAACTCAACTGAAAAATGTTTTTGAGCTGCTAACGACATGAACAGGCCAAACTTAAGTGCCGTCAAGGAGCCCAGTCAGGCCAAACACCATTCGTCAATGATACTGGTGACGGTGATTGAGGAGCCATCTGCTTGTCATAGGTGAATGGTAATTGCTACCTCACTAAAGAAGGGCTGTGAACCAGAGTTATTGAGGTCATCGGTGACATGCCCTACATCCAGGATTTAGTAGGTGCCCTGCTTTGCATGGCTCAGCGTCAGATTTCTTGCTCTTAAATGATTCATTACAATCGATCGTGCCAATGATGGATTGCAGTTATTGCAAGTAATCAACCAGGGTAATGACTGAGTCTGTTTAATTAGAGACATTTACTTGTGAGACTATTTTATTACACGCCCACATGCCCACAATATTTATAGCCTATGGTTACTATCTGTTGGCAATGACTTCATGGGATACACTAAAGTATCTATCTGGTGTGCAATGTCACATTGCATTGCAATATTCCATCTACACATTCATCCATGCCCTGTGCTTGTTTAACTCCCAGTGAGGATTACAGGGAACGGGAAGTCACTGCTGAAGGGGCACACTCGAACAAAGCGGGACAATTTGCAGCTCTTAATCGACCAAACACCACCATATTACCTACAGTATATAAATGGAAACACTTGTGAGGTGCTTTACTCCTTCTCAACCACTCAGACTCACTGATAAATGGTGTGATAAATCTGCGTGGCATCAAATCTCAGTCCAGACTCTTCACGTGGAGCTCCTAGCTGGTGGGACGAGCTACCCACTTCCATTCAAACTTCTGATTTCCTCAATGTGTTTAAGAGGAGTTTAAAGATCCTCTTGTATGGTGAATTTCTGTCTAACTGATTAGGTTTTGTAACCTTAGAATTGTAACTCGCTTTTATTTTGTTCATAGCTGTTCACATGTGATGATCAATTTTGTACCCTTGTTCTGTTACACTTGTTCTCAAACATTCCCCAGACTGATGTTACTCTGTTATGTTGATCTCTTTTATAAGTCATTTTGCATAAAAGCATCTACAGGTCAGGTCAGATTGGGGAGCATGCACTGGTACAGCACGTTGCCGCACCCACCACATAACGAAACAGCTCAGGATCCTGGTTGGCAACCCCCCAAGCAGGCACGCAGTCCAGTCCCACCCTCCGGAAATGACCCTCTTTCTGCCACAGCCAGGTGTTATGTGGACGTCCTCTTGGCCTGGTACAGCCACTCAGGTCCTTAACAATGAGGATCCTGCGAGCTGGATCACCCTCACGGAATCACGGCATGACCCTAGTGCTGGAACTGATGCTCGCTCACAATGCAGGTAACGTGCCTCATTTGGGACTCCATGTGCAACCATTCATTCAACACAAAGTCAAACCAGCAGTACCCAAGGATTCTCTGAAGGGACACAGTACTTAAGCAGTCCAGACTTCGTCTCAGGTCACTGGATAGCGTCCATGTCTCACAACCATATAGCAAGACAGGAAGTACCAGAAATCTAAAGACTTGGGCCTTCATCCTTTTGCAGAGATATTGGGAACACCACATACCCCTTTTCACCGACCTTAGCGCCCCCCCACCCAATGCATTCCCAATCCACCTACTGACTTCACAGGAAGAGTCACCAGAGACATGAATGTCACTGCCAAGGTAAGTAAACCCCTCAACAAGGTCAACACTCTCTCCGCAAACAGACAAACTACTGATGGCTGTGCCTAAGAGGCCATTAAAGGCCTGGATCTTGGTTTTTATTCAGGACACTTGCAAGCCAAGACACTCAGACTCTTCACTCAGTCCCTCGAGAGCTCCGATCAGAGCCTCCATTGACTTTGCGAAGATCACAGCATCATCAACAAAGTCAAAATCAGTGAATCTCTCTTCACCAACTGATGTCCCACAGCCACTGGACCTCATGACCTTTCCCAACACCAGTCCATGCAAGCACTGAACAGAGTAGGAGCAAGAACACATCCCTGAAGAGCCTCAGAATCAACCGGGAAAAAAACTAAGGTTCTACCTCCACTCTACACAGCACTCACAGTACCAGTGTACAGGCTGGCCATGATATCCAGCAACCTTGAGGGGATCACATGGAGTCTCAGGATGTCCCACAGGGACATCTACTAAGCAAACAAAATAAAATGTGATGTAAATGTAATTACAGTATGTATCTTCTTTATCAGTGGTTATAGTAGTTCATATGCTCAACCAAGCATCCTGGGTGAGACAGACAAGCAAGTGAAAGGTTCATAAAAACATTTTCCCATGGAAACATAACATCGACAGTTAACCTGAATTTACATCTCTGGAATGTGGCAGAACTTCAAGTGATGATGAAAGTCTCCAAACAAAGAGAACATGTGTAATCTTCACAGATTGTCCAGTATTTCTCTTGTTTCATTTTTCCTGTGCTACAGGCATCAGCAAAGGACCAAAGCCACCCTCTCAGATTCCACAGAGAGAGAATAATCCTGCAAACCTATGACTAACATCTCCCACCTTCTACAGGGGGACACAGACATACAGTAACACCCTGCCTGTTCGGAGTTACTGAATGAGCATCTTCACGTATGGCATTGGTTCATCCTAAAATGGATCTCATTCAGGTTCCTCCTGTTTCTCCAGGTGTGGTTATGACATGAGAGATGTATGGAGATCTCAGCTCACATGGTGTGGTTGGCGGCTTTTTTACGTGTCTGGGAAGACAGCCAAACGATGCTGGGTTCTATCTATAAGATAAGGTGTCCTTTATAGCTGATCACACTGCCTACTTTCTTTAGAGGATATTTTTGAAACTCTGCTAAAAATCTAAGGTCTATGAACATTTTTTAAAATAATTCTTTGAAGTTACCGGTTGGTAATCACGCTGAAAAAGATCAATGTGGAAACTGAAACAATAATGAGAGAAAAATGAAGAAGAAAATCCATTTTGTATTGCCATCTGTGATGCATCTAGTTTCAAATTAAGGCTAAATTAAGATGAATATATTTGTTTTGTCAACAGATCTAAGCTGCTCTGTATAAAACAGCACTGAAAGCAGTCAGTGGCCAAAGAAATTGAATGAAGCCGTTCAGAGGGGCTAACAAGGCGGTCTGTGATTGATCTACTCAGCCCGAGGATGTTTCTAAGCATGAAGCGGGCAGAACTAGAAGTCCACAGCCCTCACCTTCATCTGCCTTCATGAAATCATGAGATTTTAAATCAAATTAAGGTACTGGTTTAAGACATTACCAAGTGAAAATGATCATAAGTTGGTAAAAAGAAAAAGAAAAAATCTGAAAGTTACTGAGTGTGTCAGTCACACCATATGAGCCTGAGAAAGTGAATAGAGTGTTTACGAGTAAATAAATCACAAGTTCAAGGTCAAAATGATTAGCTCTGATATATTAGCATATTGTTGTGAATTACATTTATTAAGGGCAATATCCTGCAGGCCAATAAAATGAACTAAATCCAGAGGTTAGAAGACGCGTACGTAGGACTTTATTTACAGCCTTCAAGCAGCCTTTCAGGAGAGGTAAGCAGAACAGCAACAGCATTCATCTTTACCAAATGCATTTATGAAGATTTAATTCTCAAATAAAATACAGCCTAAAAGCTATTACACTCATTCCTTGCCACAGAATAAATCTGATTAAAAAGTCTGCTTTATACTGCATTTTATTTGATGGATTGAATAATAGTTCATTTTGAAAAATGTGATTTCCTATTTTTATTTAAAGTACCATAACAAAGAAAATAATAAAACATAAAGAAAAAAGTGGATATTACTGTATGGATTTTTTCTATTATTATTCTATTTTTTTTTTTTTTTTTTTGTTTTGTGTAAAACATTCTGCACACATGACGCCCTATGTCTATATACTTTTTGTTATTATCTGCTTTATTATTATAGCTGTTAATATTAATACAGAATGCATATAACATAACATGCTGAGACCAACTTAATCCAAGCCAGGAGTCACATGGGTGGACAGCCAAAAGTTGCCCTGGACTGCGCTAATATTACCATTACTTTGAAGCATCCATCTGCCTGTGGCACCAAGGGGGTTGTGTCTTTATTCGTTTGTCGCTGTCCATTGCTGAAGTGAACATTATAGCACAAGAAGGTTGTCAGACATGCAACCAGTTTTGAAACAATTTAAGTAATGACCTTAAAAGACCCTGGCCTGGAGCTAGTTAGGGGCGTGTCCAATGGGATGTGACTTTGACAAAGCTCTGCTACACAGGGAAGCTTTTTAAAAACGTCAAAACCGATTGGTTTGAATGAGTCATCTGACTTCATACCGTTGATATTTAACATTTCTGTGCACCTTTTTGAGTTCACCACAAGACCCAGTGGTCATAAGAGCCTTGAGTCTTGCATTAAACAAGTACAGTCTCTTGAGAGTCAATGCCATTTGTATAACAAAGTATGTATGTCTTACCTCATTGCCATTTATCAATCAATGAGTAACGTAGGTCTGAATGTTATATGAACCCTTTGATGTATATGTTTTACCTTTAGTGGCTATGATTAATCTTATGGCTGGAGGATCCACATTACCACCAGGGAAATCCATATTCGGACTACTTTCAGGTACCTGATTTTATTCAGAAATTTCATTATTTTTTTAGTGTCATTTAGAACATATTTCTTCTTTTCTTCATGACACCATTTCTAATCTGTTTTTGAGTATGTTGTACTAATGTATAACTAATTGTCAATTTAACAGTTTAATATGTTTTGGTAATGCTTCTTGACATGATATATATTTTTCAAAGCCACAGCCCATGTGAGATTTTCCTTGGCAAAGGACCCAGTCTATTTCTGGAACATAGAGGAAAGGACACACAAATTGAGCTGAATTTATCTGCCATTGGAGAGAGGATACCGACTATTACGTTTGAACAACAGCAAGGTTTGAACTTTCAACTGTGCACTGCAAACCTGAGGACTTTAACTCCTCCTTTTAATGTTTGAGACACTTGAATTTGCCTCGCAGTTAGGAGACCCGGGTTCGCTTCCCGGATCCTCCCTGCATGGAGTTTGCATGTTCTCCCCGTGTCTGCGTGGGTTTCCTCCAGATGCTCCGGTTTCCTCCCACAGTCCAAAGACATGCAGGTTAGGTGCATTGGCGATCCTAAAATTGTCCCTAGTGTGTGCTTGGTGTGTGGGAGTGTGTGTGTGTGAGTGTGCCCTGCGGTGGGCTGGCACCCTGCCTTACGCCCTGTGTTGGCTGGGATTGGCTCCAGCAGACCTCCATGACCCTGTGTTAGGATGTAGCGGGTTGGAAAATGACTGACTGACATTTGAATTAGTGGTTTATCAATTGTCCTTTCTGTCCAGACATTAGTGCTTTATGCAGATATCCACTTGTTGTTTTGTTTGTTTGTGATATTGATATGTGTACTGTATGTGTTCTGGCTTCTTCAACATGTGGTATTTAATGATATCTTTATGATAAGTGGTCAGTTTTGATGAAGGCAAATCTGGCACCTGATTTTCTATATTGTTGAGGTGCAGTTCTGATATTGTTACATGTCACAGAACACCACAGACATTTGGAATAAGCTACCAAGTAGTGTGGTAGACAGCAGGACTTCAGGGACCTTCAAAACGCAACGTGATGTTATTTTAGAAGAATTAAATGGATAGGATTGGCAAGCTTTGTTGGTCTGAATGGCATGTTCTTGTCTAGATTGTTATAATGTTCTAGTATGTATTTATTGATTGATGAGATTGATATTACTCATTTTTCTTTTAAATTCTTTTTTTTTGTTTCTGAAGTGCTTTGGCTTTTGTAGTTGTAGTAGTACCACATAGAGTAGAGTTAGAGATAGACTTTATGATTCTTGATTATAGTGTTACAGTTCTCTGCTACGAGTACAAGTAATCTGACACACACATCTTTGACAAGTGGAGAACCCAAACAGACACGGGAAGAAAGGGCGAACCCCAGGACACTGACAACTAGCAGAACACTGGCACCTTCAGGAAGCAGTGTGTTACCCCCCTGAATTCTCGACTCTTTCATTCCGTTCTCCAAACCCTCCTCCCTGGCCCGCCTGATCTCTCCCGCTCACATAAAAAGTGCCATCCAAAGGCACTTTAAATGGACATATAGCCTAAGTGGATTCATTAAATAGCAGAACACATCAGACAGGTTTGAGTGCAGCTCTTCATTCTTTGTAGGTAGACAAATGGCGAGATGGAGCAATGGAGTGACCATACGTCCTCTTCTTACTGGACAGGGTTGCTATTCAACATCAGCCTATAAGTGCAATGGGTGCTCAAACTAAACTGTACATTTACAGAGTAGTTGAAAAAATAAATGAGTAGGAAGCCAAATGTGGCGGTATTTAATGATATCTGTATGATAAGTGGTGCAGTTCTGATATCATACAGACACATGTATGTAGAGTGGGCATGAGAGATTTAAAGCCCATTTTCATTGCTCGACTACAAGGAAGAAAGACGCATTTGCGAGACTTCTTTGATTATGTTTCAAAATGTTCCATTAGAGCCAATCATTTTTTACAGCCAGTGAGGACTTCTGTGTTACAATGTATATACAGTAGCTGTCTACATTTTCTACCTCAGATATTAAGACTTTTGTTGTTTGATAAAAAAGTTAAACTAAATTTTTGTGTTTTATCTGTTTTACCATTAAGAAAAGAAATAGCAACCGTGCTGTTGTTTAAACATTTTATTAAGACGGTGAATATAAGCTAAGGGATTAAAATTACTGAAATTTTTATCTGAAAAATTAATAAAGAGTCAACTTACACAAAGGCATGTGTCAAATGTTGATTAATCAACCTAACCTGTCCCCCACCCCATCCTCTTCTTTCAAAACCAAAATCTGGTCACCTTAATAAATACATAGATATGCCTGCTTTGGCGGCCATGCCGCTAAGACAAGCATTTAAAATTCTCGCTGTTCAAGCATGCACCAGGCAAGACATATGTGTCCATCAGAAAGTAAGTCAATACTTCTGTAAAGGAAAGGAAAATAAAACAGCACAGCACTCCAACCAGTAATCATATTGTACATCTACCGTACAAGCTGTTATGTACTGTATATGCACCATAATGCCTGGAATGATTCATTTGAAAACTCAGTTAAAAAATATTACGAGACACCACCACATTACAGACATACACAAGCTATCTTCTCTTCTCTATCCTACTAACTGTATGTGTTTTTACAGTGAAACAGTATTAATTATAACAAGGATGATACATTTCAATAGTAAAATTGTATCTATTCATACTGTACATACAGTATATAGTTGAGGTATGATAACTCTAATCATCAGTTATGGTGCTTTAGAGTGATGGCACACTTTGTTCAATCTTTTTGAGTTATTCGGTGATCTTTAGTGATTTGAGTGATTCAGTTAGTTCATTCTTTTTTAGAGTGATGGCATGCTTATTCATTCTTTTTCCAAAAATGTTCTCAGAGTTTTACCGTTACTCTTACTACATGAATGAAGATTAACTGTTCGCTTCTGCTAACAGTTCATAAAGTTAGTCTCATGCCCCAAATCCACAGGATTTGTGTGTGAATGCAGACCTCTACACTTCACCACTGTGCATCTCATAAAAGGTTACAGCTTTTAAATATAATGATTAGACATAGAGATTAACTACATGATGTAAATTAGGCTATTCTTCAATTTAAGGAAGATAAAAAAGTCACATAGTGACAGATCAGGTAAATAAAACTCCGTAACAGACCTACGTAAATCAATGTGCGCAATGTCATAGTGGAGGATTTCATTTTTTTGACAGTTTCTGGCAGGCCTTGTGCCCACTGGAGTCATTGAACAAACCGTCTGACTGTAACTCCAAAAAGTTGAAAAAAATATGACTTTGACGCCACCTTTAGTGCATGCCAAGTTCCTAACTATAGTTTTATAGGAGGTATTAATATTTTAATTGGTTGTTAATTATTCATTTATAGTATTGTAAATCACAGCACACACATTCATCTTACATAGAATTCAAGTGAATGATGGTGTCGGCTAATAAAAAAAGTGTGTTTGAGGTGTGCAGCGGGACTCAAGAGTAAAAGTTATGGACACTGACCTTTTTATTCACATGTGGGTGAATATCAGCAGAGAAATGGGAAATGACAATTTGTCTATAATGTGCAGTTAAACCCGAGTAAAGATGTTATGTTGTTTGTTTTAAAAATTCAGTCACAACTGAAATATTGAAAACATACTAAGAAAAGGGATCAGGTAGATGTGCAAAAGGCCCTATTTGTTTTTGTCTCATTTAAGTCTGAACTTAACTCCGAAGTCTAGATGTTACTGTATAAGGTACATTGCGAGGAGTGTTTGACAAATGTGTGCAAACTAAAGTGGAACTTGGCGCCTGAGGCCAAATGTGTGCTTTCAATAAATGAAAATGTGTTTTTGTGTTAAATGTTGTGACGGACGGCCAGGGCCCCTGCCCGGCTGGGACGCCCCTTCAGCATATGTTCTGGGGAGCAAGCATGGGAGACCCAATACCTCCCCCTGGAAGCTAGATGGAAGCCTCCCTGGGTTGCGGAGGTGCCTCGGACTCCTGCAGGGCTTCATGGGAGTTTCAGTTTGGTGCAGCCCTGTTGGGTTCCGCAGGCGCCGCCAGGGGGTTCTGCAGCGGGAACTGCTGGGCCCTTGTGGGCAGTGTTTTCGCCACACCCGGAAGTGCAGCCGGAACTCGGCCATCAAGCACCTGGAGCACATCCGGTGCCTAATAAAAGGAGCCAGCGGCCACCACTCGGGAGCCAGAGTCGAAAGGAGGAGGAAGAGGGTGCCTGGGAGGAGTGGTGGAGGAAGAAGATTGCTGTGCTTTACTTTGCTTTATTTTGGTGTGCTTGGGACTGTGTTAGGGCTGAGGGACACGGGGAAGACGTGGACCTCAGCTGAAGAAAAAATAAATCCTTTGTTGATTTTACACGTGCCTCCGTGTCAGTCTGTGTCGGGTCAGGCGCATATATAGCACCTTTTCATAATGTGCAATTCTTCATTGCGGATCTTATGCTTGTAATGGTTGGCACTCAATAAAATTTAAATAAACAGTAAGTCATGTGACAAAATGCCACACTTCTTGACATTTTTCCAACAAGCAGTCCAAAGCCGCCCATCACCCTGCTGTTTTGCTAACCTTGTCTAACCTGCCAGCATGCCCCTGTTTTGTTTATTTTATTATAATGAAAATCATCCAATATTAGATTTGAAATTACTCTTACTATTTGTTTATGTGGTGGATTGGGCAGAACTCATTAGAAAATAGTGCAGCAGACAGGAAAAGTGAGAGTATCAGCGGGAACAGGATTAACTCTGTAAGGTACATAACAGCTTACGTATGCCCACCATGGGGCTGCACTGGCACACTAGAACTTTATTTGCCTGTCTTTCTTAAATCAGGTAGCACTCTCTATGCAACTGTTACTGCACAGTTTTGTGTGGATGTCAACAATCTTGAATTCAATTTAACCTAAATTATATTTGTAGTTGCTTTTTTATTATTGTGTTATCCTCTAAACAATAGACGGATGTTACTGTCGGAGTTTTACTTCTTCAGCTGAATAGGACTTGAGACTCCTGGAGTTCTGGAGTCAGATTGTGAAACTCTGACTCCACAGCCCTGCTTGTGGCAAACAAAAAAAGCAATTTCATGCAAAATTCAATGCTCAGTATTCTTGCATCCCATTTGTGATGGGTTGACAAATATAATGTTAGTTATTTTATGGTTACTCAGAAAAAAGGAGCCTTGTTGTGTCTGATAGCAATTGAACAATAATTTGTAGTTGGTAGACAGAATTGCCAGTACAAGTTTTAAAAGTCAGTCTCCTTCATTCCATTATAGTCCTTGTATATTGTATAATTCATGATTGTGTCTTTTTGATATTGCAATCTTTAAATTATTATAAAATAATTATTTAAATAACACAAATGTAAAACAGATTTTTCACATTTTTGTGATCACTAGAAAATTGTTATACAAAACTGCTAATCTTTGCTTAATGCATTTTTATGTAAATATTGTGAATGTTGTTTCATGTTTTATGGTGCTGCACACAAGAAAGCCTGATCCTGGAAAGGAGCCTGTAATGTCTTGCATTCTGCTATAAAAACATTCAGTCCCACTGCATATCCCTGTGATAAGGCAGAACTGAAGAGGACCTGATACAAGTTCAGAAATGGCTCTACTGTGCGGAATGTACTGTATATGCAACATGTATGCAAAAGAAAATGCTTGCCCGATGAAGAGTCAGGTTCATGTGTCTCTGTCAGCCCACAAATCTTGTGACTGCATTCATTACCGCCGCCAGGATTTAATTCAGGGGGGTGCACATGGGCGCCGGCAGGGGGGTGCAAGTAGGTGCACGTGCAATTCCTGCAACAACCTGCAGTATTGAAAGATCTTTTAGCACATTACGGCGCGTCAAAACTTGGAACCGATCTACAATGAGTGACGATAGATTAAGTGGATTATGTATGTTTAGTGTACACAAAAAAAGAATAAATAATTGTCCAAAATTTATCGACAAAGTTGTAGACAAGTTTGGACAACAAAAAAGAAGGCTTGAGATGCTCTTTTAGAAACAAAGTGAATGATTGTTTATGTATAGTTGTAAAATGTAAACGTCTAATTGTAATTTAAAAATTTAAAATAAAAACTATTTTTTCGCGTTTTTTCTTATTATTGAAAGATTTATTTTTTTTCTCCATTTCCTTTTTTTTCAAAAGCTAGGGGGGTGCACGTGCACCTACTTGCACCCCCCTGCCGGCGCCCATGACTGCATTATTTAATAAAAATAAGACAATGACATACAAAGATGATGACTAACACGTCATTGAATCGGAAAGAATGAAATATACACAACCAGCACTGTTAAAACACCTAAAAGTTTAAAAACAAATTTGGATGTGAGCGTCAGTAGGCTTTGAGCTCTAGGAACTAATCTACCAGAACTTTTTTGTAACATTTCAGTATTTATTTACCACTCTCATGCTGATCTTTCTGATCATAAAATAGGTCATTACAGTAGCAATTGACAGGAAGAATTCATAATTAATTGCAGAATTACAGTGTTTGAGGGTTCCTCTAGAGTGTCTCTTTCTCTTCCACGATTTGGCTCAAAAACTAATCAACACATCGTCATCTCAAAACAGGCTTAAGTTTTGAGTTTGGCATTTTTCCATCCAGCTGTTTTTGCTCTAGACTGTCCTCAATAAACTGTGACACACAGACACCCATCATCGAGATAGTGATGTTTTTGGTATCAGGGGACCCTAAAATGTTGAGATCAGTCGAAAAACTGACACTACTACTATTTACTACTATTTTTGACAAATCTAAACTTTCGCTCCTCCCTGATAGATAATAGGTTATGGTGGGGGAGGGCACAAAGCAAAAAAACACCTGAAAAAGAGCAAGCCCTTATTGGATGGTTTCTGTTGTGATGATTGTTAGAAAAAGAAATAAAAGGTCATACACAACAAAAATCAGGAGATGAATTAAAGTGTTGCAATCAAGAAGGACATGTGGGTCAAGAAATCAGAGAATCAAATAAAGCCAAAAGTTATATTGTAAACAGAGACCAAATTCAAAATAAACCTGCCAAAAGTCCTATTTTAGCTGTTCTTGTCTTTAAGTATACTAGAAAAATCAAGTGGTGTTTGTGATTGTTTCTTAGGTTAATTAAACTAAATCAGCTAGAAATGACTTTCCTAGGCTATGTCCACACTAATAAAACAGAGCTTTTGAAATGTTTTTTCTTGAGTATACATTGTTCTCCACTCCTGCAAAATGACTCTGTAGAGGTCTGCTAATTTTTTTACATTGGAGATGTCTCACTTAAAGGTTTTCCATTGTTGTTATTTGTCCTCGTCTAGTCTATATAAACACAGGGGAACTCCAGTTTCTGTATTACGAACCGCCTGAAGAAGGGGCTTCAGTTGCCTCGACAGCCTGCACATTGTAATTGGTTTGGTTAGCCAATAAAAGGTGTCATTTTGCTTGACGTCTCAGAGCTTTTGAAAGAAAATGATCTCTGTCCGCATTACTGAGTTCACTGCGTTTGCAAAAGTACCTCTGCCCACACAAAATCAACCGAAAACGCATATGATGTAGTGATTTGCCTTCACTGAGCAAGTGTGCATCATCCATGCTAGACATTCATTTGTACCTTGTGTTTGCACAGAGAGCAGCAATGGTGAATACAAAAAACAGATTGATGGAATTAGTATTGAGAGTAATGCCTGAATATGGTGAAAGCAAAATGGCAGAGAAAATGTAAAGATTGGGATCCAACCACCGAAGTGGTACGTAATAACCACAAATCAATCAGAGGGCAATTAGAGTCTGCATTACCCAGATTGTTGTGGACATGACACGCGTATGAAATGCATGTATTCCAAATAACGATATACTGCATTATTTACCCTATACAACTCCAGATCTCACACGCAGATAAGGAGCCTTGGCTTGAGCTGGAAGAAACTTTTTGACCGAGCTGAGCTCCGTCAAGGCGGGGAAGAGACAGCAGGCTGCTTGCTGCTTGTGATGATCGATGCATTTACAAAACAAAAGACACTGATGGGGAGGTGCAAAGGAATTTAGGGTGGACCGGGATTACAAGTTTTTTCGTAGGCTTCAGGGATTCTAGTGTTAAAACACTCCACACTGCAGTGCTGAGCTGGTGGTTAAAATCACTAGGGTAGTGTGCATAAATGGCAAAAACAGAGACTGTCTGTGCTTGTAAATGAAAGCATATAAGTGTGGACATAGCCTAAGTTTGACGCACAATTTGCATTCCTACACTGGCTATTTTTGTATTGTCTAACATTCATTTGGTTTACATTGTGCTATAAGATTTAGTTAGAAAATCCTTCACTGAAAAAAAGTTAATTGGGCACTGAGATGTAAAAAGAAGCAGCATCTTTTATACAAAAGTAAATCTTTCATCAGAAATATTGATCATTTAAAAAGAAAGGGAAAGTGGGAGCACCATCTTGGACCAAAGAAAAAAATGCAAGCCTTTCATGTAGCCATTTACCAAGTCCTAACTAACAAAGGCCGTCAAATATGGTAATGCAGTCATAAGCTATTCATGTGAGCAACTGTTCTTAGTAACAAGTCTGCAGTTTATCAAAGGAACACAACAGTCAGCCATGTGAAGAGTTCACAAAGTCAGTGATAAACAGGGCGAGTTGGAAAAGCACAGAAGAAAAACTGAAACTGCCTGTCGTATCTGCCAGAGCTAGAACAATCAAAGACGAGATTTGCCATCCCCCCAAGTGACCAATATCCCCTGAAGTTACATTTTTCAGAATATCTTCAGCCACAATGAGATGTCAGAATTTCAGAAACAGATGTGTCATCAGAAGCGAACTTCGCAAACAAATTCCCCACGTTGATCTTCAGGGATCTGCGTTTGGCCCCCTGAACGTGCGTGACAATTAGTTGAGAGCGCTGATGGCTTGTCAAGGCTGCCGAGTACCTGGACTTCTCTATAGATGTGCTTCTTGATTATAAACCCACTTACACAAATGTCTCCAGGCCAGAGAAGTGGGTGGGAAAGCAGATTCGTTTTATTTCAGGCAGCTTTTTTTCCTCGTTGCCTTCAGTTAGCATTATTTTATCATTTTAATACAGGCAATCCCTTTCATATTTTCATTCATGAATATTTTATTACTCTTGATAGCCAGCCAGAAGATAGCATTTTAGAAATTAAGCCCACCATCTGGAGCTAATAGAACAGTTTGTTGTGAGCAATGTGGTACAATTACACTTCTATGCATGCATGCTGTTCCACAGAGCAGGTGCCCGCGTATACCTGAAGTTCGCAAAGCTAAAACCGACAAGTGACAGACATTTTCATTTTTTCATATATGTACACGGTGCTGATGAATGATTTATCTTTATTGAATTTTTAAAAAGTCCCAGTATTTAGGCAGAGCTTCTTTAAAATGTAAAATAGTTAAAAGGTTTGCTAACTGTTGGATGCATAACTTTCATTCACTTCACACAGGTGGCTCAGAACTTTACATACCTTTTCAGCTTTATTGCCTACAAAACCAAGTAATGTAATCAAGAGTTTTGTGGGAACATATTAAATTATGTTAGAAAAAAAAAAAGAGATAACCAACCTAAAGCCCAGATTTGTGTAAACTGGAATCATCATAATGTCAGTCAAGTAACCTGCTAGGCTTCCCATAGGCCCTCTGCTGTTTCAAGCTCTGGGGAACTGGCTGACCACCCCTGAAATATGCAGTAGTAAAGCGAACAAGGAGAAGGCATCAGGGAGTTCATTAACGGCTGTTTTGTTCAGCACGCTGGGTATGTGAAGGACAGAGGGTCAGCAGGCAGCTCTGAAGATGGGAACCAAAGGCACCCAGGCAGTTGAATCGAAGCATCGCTAAAAAAGTACAGCTAGGCTGTGCATGTGAAAAGGTGTGGGCTTCTTCACCCAGGTCTGCACGTTCACAGATCAGAACAGAAATAACAAGTCCTTACCACATCTTAAATTAGTTTAGTCTAACCTTAGACATCAAACCACACAATTCAGATTTTACTCTGATATTGTCATTTAGCAAATAAAAGGCAGCATGCAAAGGCCAGCTGCTTTTACATTTTTACAGTAGTTGGAAGCTGGAAGGCAGATGTTTAGTTGTATTTAGTAATGGCAGCTTTGCTACTTTAGTGCAAATAAGAGGTGAATGACTGCTAGAAAACACCCAGGGCAGAAGAAGCAGACTGTATAAGCCAGAGACATGTCCATCCATCCATTATCCAACCCACTATATCCTAACTACAGGGTCACGGGGGCCTGCTGGAGCCAATCCCAGCCAACACAGGGCTCAAGGCAGGAAACAAACCCCGGGCAGGGCACCAGCCCACCGCAGGACACACACACACACCCACACACCAAGCACACACTAGGGACAATTTAGAATCACCAATGCACCTAACCGGCATGTCTTTGGACAGTGGGAGGAAACTGGAGCACCTGGAGGAAACCTATGCAGACATGGGGAGAACATGCAAACTCCACGCAGGGAGGACCCGGGAAGCAAACCCAGGTCTCCTTACTGCGATTCAGCAGCGCTACCACTGTGCCACCGTGCCGCCCCAGAGACATGTGTATCTCAGAAGTACCAGGAGTAAGGCTGGAACCAGTCATGGACAGTTCATCTCTGGGAGTCCAAACACAGTCATTAAATCACGGGAGCAAAGAGGAACACCAGAGAGTTAAAGAAATTTCACATGATCAGCAACAAGGAATGCATCGACTGTAGGTCCTTGTGATTAGCATTGCTAAAGCGTAATGTTTACTCATTTTAGTATTCTTTCAAATGATAATGGAAGTTAATTTATAACAAGGTGGGTTTACTTTATTAATCTCAAGGGGAAATTTATACATATATAAAAATTTTTATTTATACATATATAAATATATATATACGGTTCACCGATAAAAGCGCGATAGACATATGCACCCTGATAAAACCACGACCAACAAATGAGTGCCGACAAACCCGCTAACTAGTTTCCGACAAATGCGCGCCGACAAAATCGCGAGAGAGACCAAGAGAGTGGGACGCCGTTGCTGCAATTCTTCCTACATATGCAGTGCGTGATCTTAAGGACTATCTGCGCGCCGTGCTGATGGCATGCCGCGTCTCATAATATTGACTTCTAAAATAAACATTATTATATATGTTTTAAACTAGTAATTCATATTTAATGAAACTTTCGTGATTTTTTCGGGGCGATTTTGTCGGCGCGATTTTGACGGCGCTTTTTAATCGGCGCTATTTTGTCAGCGTGCATATGTCTGTCGCGCAAATGTTGGGTCACAACTGTGGAGTGTGAAGAGCCTGATAAAAGGTACTGCATAAATAAATCTCACTTGTCTGCATCCAGAACTGTAATTGTGTGATTTAGGGCTCAGTGACACACCCTAGTGACCACTACTATTTATATACTGTATATATGTATGTAAATATGTATATAAATACATACACACACTACTTGCCAAAATTATTAGAGCACCTCATGTTTCCAGTTTTTATTGAAATTTAGGCAGTTTACAGATTTTCTACAGCAATGGACATTAATTTCCACTTTGGAAGTCAATGCAAACAATTCCTACAGGCGTCTCAACTGGTGTTTATTAATGTGAAACCCTCTGTCTGTATAAAAGCGGTGGTGGGACAAACTGTTGCTTCACCCTCTGAAGTATTACTTGGACAATATCATACTGTATATTGCAACTATAATGGTAATAAAACTTAAATAACAAAGGAGGACAGAAAGAGCATTCTAACCCTTAAAAGTACAGGTCCTTCCTTTAGAGAAATGCAGAGATGTGCAGTATCCATATCTCGAATTATTTATCTGTTCTATGCTTGAATTTCAGAGTACGTTAAGACTGGCAGTGGTTCCTGGCCCAGGCAAGCCTCTTTTTCTTAATTTGTAATTTTAGCAATTCAGCAATTTTAGTGATGTCTGTCTTACTGCCACACAACCCTGCAGGTTGAAGTCTTCTCCTCATAGTTTAAAGTAACACTTACTTATTTCAAGATGAAATAAGGTGAGGTGTCTGTCACACTAAGCTGTTGACTCTCAGAAACTTGTCTTCTCATTCTGTTATGGCTTTGGGTCTGCCAGGCCTGTTTCTGTCAGGGCTTCCTCCAATTTCCAAGTACTTTTAATGGTGTAGGAAACTGTACTGACACCTTGGCTTTGTTTGCAGTTTCTCTGAAGACCTGTACTTTTAAGAGTGAGAAACAGTCTGCCTGTCCTCGTTTGTAAATTCCCTTTTTAACACCATTCTGACTGTAATATAAATTACAATATTGTGCAAAAAATATTTCAGTGGGTTTATCAAGACTCTTCGTTTCAACACTACCTTTGTACAGCCAGAGGGTTTGTAAGTAATCAGCACAAAGTTAGGACACCTACAGCAATTGTTTGCATTGACTTTGAAGCCTTGGTTAACTTCCACTGCTGCAGGTTTAAGCTGTTTAATTGTTCTCTAAAAAGGTATTTTTGTATAACTCTGAGAATTTCATTATTTTTTCAGATTGTGGTAACCTAAACCTTTTCTTTTTAACCTCTGTCAGTTTACAGCTTCCTTTTTTACCATTTCGGGTTATTCAGTGGACTTTTTATTTGTAGCATATAAATAAACAAAACTGCATACACACACACACACCGGTATTTAAAAGGAAAAAAAGAATTTAAGGTATTTCCAAAGTTCAAGAAGAATACAACGTCGGCACATTCTGGCAGTGTTGCCTTTATCAGGTGTATATGTGTGTATAATTCAGTTCATAACAATAATTTTAAAGAAATTTACATTAACACTGGAAACACAGAAATTACTCCTGTTGTGGATTGATGCCAGATTTTTGATAATGAAGGCAAAATGCACAATAATGATTTATTTATACAAGATAATACAAGGGAAGTTTGACTACAGAATGAGAACACAAATTACAAATCAAAAGCAAAATATCAAAACTGTTTCCCCTTTGCGTTTACCGTATACCTTAACAGATCTGCAGTACAAAGCCAGTGCTCCTCTCTCACGAGTCATGTGTCCCTCTATAACCAGAACCCTAGCCTGTCTTCCTTTCTCCTGATAAGCTCATGTCCACACTGATCTTTCCAATTCCAAGCTCCCCATGTGTGGCATGAGAAGCTTGAGAACCACTTGTGGTCTTGACCTCTTACTACATCCATGTTAAGGCCTGCCAACATTTAGACCTGCAACACCAGGCTAGAGTTTCTTATCGTAGGCTTCTGAAGTCCCTGCAGGCCTAGACCAACACGGGTTTTAAAGGGCTAGGACTCTATGTAATCCCCTTAGCGTCCTGTCTTTGAAGAACACATGAAGACACATCCAGGAGTGTACAACCCAGTCTCTCAGCCAAGTGTCCTTCCACTGAGCGATGCCAATGCTGCTATTTTACAGATATCTGCCCCCTGAGAGCCCCAGCTATAGCCCTGCAACTTGGTAGTGCAGGACTCTTTTGAAAGGCCCTGTCCCTGTTCTGTCACCAGCAGTGGCTGATGGCTGCCCTGTCACGCCATTACAGTATGTTGCTGAATCTAAAGTAGTTGGAAGCCCAATATTCAAATTTATAGAGACTGTAGTCTTAATAGAATCAAGTAGTTGACTGAGGTTAACCCAATTTTAAATATGCAGTAAACATCCTTTGGCGGTCAAGCCCTATCAAATCCCCAAGAATACTTGTTATTGTCTCACTTGTAAAAAATTTCTAAAACATCTCTTTTTAAAAACTGTGGCAGCGTCCTTTGTTGAGCAATTGGTACAACACATGTAATTAGCTTTGCAATGGAGACCAAATTAACTGCATTCATTGATTTCTTGTCAAACAAAAGACATAAATACAATTTTAAAAATATGCCCTTTCCTTTTCCCAGTGGTAACAGGATGTAGAAAGTAAAAAAAGGCAAAATTGTTCTTTTGAATGTGAATGCTGAATAGAGCAGTCAAGCAGCCGCTTCTATTTACATCCTCCGTGCTGCAAGAGCTTCTTCGCTGTTTTGCTTGTTGTCTCATTGTGCGCTCAGTGAAATAATCCACGACTGCTGAATACCTGCTTGGGAAGTAAATGACGGCCTGTGTTGAAACCAGGCACAAATGTATAAACATGATAAATTAGCTGGCACCTCCAGAAGTTTAAACTGGGGAATTTACTGAAAATTAAATATTTATGCCTTTCCATTCTTCATTAATACTTTTCTTCCACAATTCCAAGTGCCTCGAGACTTCCTCAGTATTGGAGTGTCTAAAACAACCTTCAAGACCAATTTCCTTCTGATGCCAAATAATTTATTGCTCAAGCCCCTGGAGACATTGCTGTACTTTACTAAAGACTTGTAATAGTTCCTTTGAGCAGGTCAGGCAGAAATCTCATTCTGTTTGCCAGATTTCCTTTGGATTCCCATCATTTCCAACTTGCTCTAAGCGGTGTGTGCTCTTAATAATTCCTCCACATTTTCTTTACCCACCTCAGAGTCTACAGAGTTTGATTCATCCCTTTTAGTCTGAAAGTTGAATTCTATTCAGTTCAGTTCAGTTCTCCTGGGGTCAGCATGGTGACACATTGGTTGGTACTGCTGCTTCAAAATCCAGAGCCCTGAGTTTGAGCTCCATTCTGTGTGGAGTTTGCACTTTCTCCCTGTGTCTCCATGAGTATTCTCCAGAGACTCTGGAATCTTCCAAATATTTGATTCTTAGGTTAACTGGCCTTGTGGGGGTGTCCATGAATGGGCAATAGATTGGCGACCCACTTGGGCTGGTTATTGCCTTGTGCCATGTTGCCAGAAGATTCTTCCTCCTGCCCCTCTACCGTTATTTGTCTTAAGTGGGATTGAGATTGTTAGTGTTGGGTCTCCTTTACGGGCTGTCCTTTACAATAGATTGGCTAAGGGCATAACACATCCATTTTGTTAACCGTTTCTTTCAAATCAAGGGGGTGTATGTCTGTCACAAAAGCAGAAAATGCAAGAAATGCTGCCATCATTATGTCTGAAATTCAGGTGCACACTGTCACATCAGCTGTTAAGCTGTTAGCATGTCTTTGAACTGTGTGTAACCCAGAAAGAACACGCCATGAGACACCACTTCCACCATTTAGATTATCACAATGCAAAGCAGAACAAAAGGGTGATATTAACATAAAGATATGAATTATTCATACTTACATTCTGAAGCTAACTTAATCCAATTCTGGATTTCATGAGGGCTGTGAAAATTAACCTTGAGCTATGCACTTGTCCATCATAGGGCACACACACATGCTCATTCATACCAGAATCACAAACTGAACCTGCAGGTCTTAGATGACTAACATATAGATAACGCAATTCAGTATGGTGTACATCAGGTGGAAGACTGAAAACATTGACTGAAAAAATTAATAAGCACAAGTGCATGGTCCTAGCATACTAGTTTATAGCATTGCCATCCAACATGTTGTGTGCCGACAAAATGGACCTCCAGTAGCAGAACATCACACCAGGTTCCACTTTTGTCAGCTGAGAATAGGAAGATGAAGCTACAGTGGGCATATGATCACCAAAGCTGGATTGGTGAAGACTGGAAAACACTGTATGCTCCAATCAATCTCAACTTTTGATGCGACATGTAAATAGCAAGGTCGGACTTTGGTGGAAACAGCAGGATTCAATGGGTCAACAACACAGGCTAGTAGTGATAGTGAAATGGTGTAAGTATGTTTTCTGGCATGCAGATTATGTCTCTTGACATCAGTTAGGTGTCATCTGAATGCCACAACGCACCTAAGTGTGGGTGCCGACAATATATGTCCTGTTACGGCGACACGCAGTATCCGTTCTTAAAACAAAAAAAAAAAAACAAACAGCAAAAGCTTCCTTAACAAAAATAACATAACTAGCTTGTGAATTTAATTTTTAAATTATCTCAAAGCTAGGATATCGACCTCAGTAATGGCCAAATGAATAATAAAACATAAAATGGAGTCATCAGAACAAAAAGTAAAATTAATTAAATATTAAAAAAAAAGGTAACATTTAAAAATTAAATATTCACAAAATGAATAAAAGTAAGAAATAATCATTCAAAAGCAGACATCCTCACTCACAGTCTTGGGGGTCTTATTTATAAAATATGGATTTGATCGAGAAAATGCCAAGAAGTAGGAAAATGTATACACCAACAAATGTGAGATATACATGGCCTAGCATACACACATTTCTACTTAATTTATCTTAAACATCACAATCATTTTGTAAATGTGAATCTGTGAATGTGTCTCAATGCTAATCAGCCTTATACATATGCAATCATGATGCTGCAGAATTTCATTGGCTGGTAGAGTAGCCTCCCACCTGACACGTTGAGACCCCATTACCTGCATTCAAAAATATTTGGTTGTGCACAGCATTATAATACCTCTCCTCTGCACTCTGGGGGTCCAGGAAAAAGTTGATGGCATGATCATCTTAGTGGTTAGTCATTATCACCTACTTATAGCTAGTAATAAAATAGTTCCTAAATCTGTTGCTCTCTACCATCTGAACCAGAATCTGCTGAAACTTAAGCAAGAGAGGAAAGCTACTGCCTGACAGGATTGAGTCGGCCAGATTTCAAACCTGTCTGTAATGCAGCTCAGTGACAGAGCAGCCATTTTAGTGCCAATTCTTTACAATGTTGTTAAGTTGTTTTGACAACAGGAATCCAGAGGCAAATGTAACAACAGATTCAACAAAGCATCATTATGTTTTTATCCACTTTAAAACCGATGGTTGTGTTGGCCCCTTCTTACAAGCTCGTTCTGTGTTGAGATCAAAGTTTAGGACGTCATCAATGAGTGTCCCCAGATGTTTGTAGTGCTCAACCATCTCCACTGTCACCTCTTTTATCATTATTGAGACAATGAAAGGATTGGAGCACTTGAGAACTGCAACCACATTACTTTTTTAGAGATATTAAGCTGTCAAAAGGCAACTATTACTATTACTGGTTACCAGGCTGCCTACCCTACAGTGCATCATAGCCAGCAGTGCCATGGTATTCTTATGTGGGCATACATTCCCACATTTTTTTGGAAAGAAACAAGCAGGTAGCCTAAAGTTTAACATGTCAGCAGTGTCCTTGTGTGTTTACCTCTTCAACCTAAAGTGCTGAACCCTCTGTAGTCCCATGGCTGTCATGGCGACTTGAAATTCAGGCTTCCATTGGAGTTCGGCTCTTTCCTTTGCAAGACGGCTCTCCCTGCACCCTTTCATTTGTTAAAAATGGTTAATGAAGCCTTTTAGCCTTACTGTACATCCACAAATAAGGATCTTAACCCTATGAAATATTTTGTTCATAAACTGCTGAAACTTTGCGGGTTCCGCATTGTTCTCAGCATAGATCTAATTGAATTAAGTCCCATTAGGTGAAACAATCTGCAGATGACAAATGAATGGAGTGATTCCATCCACTCTGAAATGTTTTCTTGTTTTCCCACACACACATTAATTGAGCCGCAGGCTATCGCTTGTGGATCTGCAAGGCAACTGGCTCTTTAATGGAACACTGTGCTCTGTTGAATAATGAGATTTGGACACAAAGCAAAAAGAAAAAAAAAATCATTGTGTTTTAGTTATTATTACAAAGAGAATAGACAGCTTAATTAGCAGAAAGCACACAACTTTGAAAACAAATTAACAGTACAAAGTGGGAAATGAAGTTGATCATCTCTACTCTGAGCAGGCCTCCCCTTCAAAATCTGCCTTTGAAAAATCATCAAAGTGACTCAGCGGTGACAAGTTAATAGATTACTTTTTGAAGCGTCATACTTTTTTTGTGATTTTTTTTTCTTTGAAGCATTGGATTTCTATGCATCACTAGCTGTAAAAAGAAAATCATTAGAAAAAAAGAATACTGAGCAAATTCTGTAGAATGGAGATGTTGCGCTGGATTTTCTCCATTTTCTGCTTTTCCTCAACTCTTTATAGAAGTGGGAAAAGATGATGAAGAACAAGAAGATGAAGAAAAAACTATCCAGGTGATCTTTAAAGTTGTCACTTGGTTCACTCAAGATGCCTGCTGTGGGGCATTTATTAAAAGTCGAGCATTTTGTGCTTCAGCATTTTCCTTTAGAAAATCGACAGGAGCATCCAAGGAAAGGAAACCTTTGGACCACAGTGTATAACACACCCCACCCAGACAGTGGCCCCCTGAACCGGCCTGCATGGCTGTTTCAAAGTTGAGCACAGTGCCCATTACTGCCCAGTGACGGACTGGCAGACGGCTTCTCTAGAGCAATGGGTTCCATTGGCCAGACCACAGCTTTGCACACTTTTTGCATATTTCACATTTTTGAATTTTATTCTTCAGAGCAATTTAAATAGGGTGCATAGTGACATCAAATAGCAGCACAGTCTTTAGTTTAAATCTCAGACTGTTACTGTCCATGTGGAGTTTAAATGTTCTCCCACTTCCCAACGTTGTAAGTGGTCAGTGACATCTGAGTGCGACCCCATCTTGAGAAGGTGTGATGCCTCTTCAAGGGCAAGTTCATTCCTGCATAGACTCCGGACCCCTGAAGCCATGCATCAGAACAGGTGTGTTACACAAAATGAATGAATTCCTCTATTTTCTAATTTGTCTTGGTATGGTGAGGAGTAGTAGTAGAACATTTACAGCCCATTGTCTATCTAGTTGTTAGGATAGCCAAAAATGTTAGGAAATTAAGGCACTTTCTAAATAAACAGGATTGTGAGAAATTAATTCATGCATTTATCTCTAGTAGGATTGACTACTGCAATGCGGTGTTCACTGGCTGTTCAAACTGTTCTTTATACAGCCTCCAGTTAATCCAAAATGCGGCTGCAAGAATTATTACAAGAACAAGAAAATATGAACACATAACTCCAGTTCTTAAATCCTTACACTGGCTCCCGGTTAAGTTTAGGGCAGATTTCAAAATCCTCCTTTTAACATATAAAGCATTAAATGGCCAAGGTCCGACTTACTTGTCTGAATTTATCAAGACTTACAAACCTGAGCACACATTAAGATCTCAATATGCCGGTCTGCTTATGACTCCAAGGATTAATAAAATAACAGTGGGAGGTCGAGCTTTTAGTTACAGGGCCCCTAAACTGTGGAATGGTCTTCCTGCTACTATAAGAGATGCCCCTTCGGTCTCAGCCTTTAAATCCCGGCTGAAGACTCACTACTTCAGTTTAGCATATCCTGACTAGAGCTGCTGATTAACTGTACAGACTGCATCTCTGTTGTTAGTCATTAGCACTAAAACATAAACAACATGATAGTTATAATTGAATACTAACCCTCACCTATTCTGTTTCTCTTCTTGGTACTCAAATGTGGCAATTGGTGCCACAGCCCACCTGTCAAGTTGTTTGCCTGCCTAGTAAAGTCATCCCTGATGGAGGATCACAGGAATCATGGGAAAGAGGGGTCCTTTCATCGGATTGGCTGGCCCAGCACAGCTTCAGCCGTGGAATGGCCAAATGGGGGAGGCAGCTTGATGGATGAGGTCTCCAGGACTCTAAAAATATCCAAATCTTATTATGTGATATCATCTACTACTGAATTCTACTCTGTACTTCTAAAATTTTTATTTTTATGCTGTATTAAGGATTTGTTCTGTTGTGTGTATTGTATTGTATTGACCCCCTTCTTTTGACACCCACTGCACATCCAACCTACCTGGAAAGGGGTCTCTCTTTGAACTGCCTTTCCCAAGGTTTCTTCCATTTTTCTCTACAAGGTTTTCTGGGAGTTTCTCCTTGTCTTCTCAGAGAGTCAAGGCTGGGGGGCTGTCAAGAGGCAGGGCCTGTTAAAGCCCATTGCGGCACTTCCTGTGTGATTTTGGGCTATACAAAAATAAACTGTATTGTATTGAATTGTAGTTGGGGTACCAATCTGGTACCTGGTGCTGCCAGGCTGAGTTCCAGCCCACCACAATCCCATAAATTAATTGGATTAAGCAACTTTGTGACTATTTGGATAAATGAAGCAGACAGACAGGCTGTTTTTATTACTGGTGGAGTGATACTTTGAACAAACTTTTCATGTTTTGCGCTCAATCTGAGCAAATACTAATTCTAGGAAGGGCCTCTTTGGCTCTCAAAGCAGCCTCACTCCTTCATGAAATGGATTCCACAAGATGCTGGAAACATTATTTTTGGATTGTGGCCTTTGTTGACATGATTGCATCACTCATTTTGTTAAAGATCTGTCTGCTGCACATTCATGCTGCGAATCTCCTGTTCTGCCACATCCCAAATGTGTTCTGCTGGATTCAGATCTGGAAAGGCCACTTAAAGCACTGAACGTGCTTTGTGATACTGTACATTATCAAGCTGGAATTAGCCATTAGAAAATGGGTAAATTGTGGCCATGAAGTGATGCACACAGTCAGCAATAATACTAAAATAGGCCATGGCATTCAAGCAATGAATGATTGCTATTAACAGGCTCATAATGTGTCAAGAAAACATTCCACCACCACATTACACCACCACCAGTGTGGACTGCTGACACAAGGCAGGTTAGATGCATGGATTCATACTGTTGGCACTAAAGTCTAACCCTGTCATCTGTGTGCCTCAGCAGATATTAAGATTCATCAAACCAGGCTACATTTTCCCAGCCTTTAACTATCCAGTTTTGGTGAGCCTATGCCCACTGTAGCCTCAGTCTTCTGCTCTTGGCTGACAGGAGTGGAACCTGCACTAGTTTTCTGCTGTTGCAGACCATCTGCCTCAAGGTTTGACACATTCTGAGATGCTCTCCTGCTAATCCACAGAGTGGGTATCTGAGTTTCCATAGCCCTTTGGTCAGCTCAAACCATTCTGACCATTCTCCACTGACCTCACTCATCAATAAGGTGTTTCCACGTGCCGTTCACTGGACAATCTTTTGTTTTTCACACCATTCTGAGTACAATCTAGAAACAGTTGTGTGTGAAAATATTAATGCCACTGCCTAACATCTCCTGTGCTTTGGGCTTAAATCCTGTTTACTGTCTATGTGCTGCGCTTGCGTGTTCTCCCTATGACTATGCAAGGTTTTCTCCAAGCACTTCTTCCTGTGTCCCCATTGGAGCTAACTGATAATCTTCATTTGGTCTGGTATGAGTGTGTGTGTGTGTGTGAGTGTATGTGTGTGCCCTGCAGTTAACTGGCATATAACACAAAGGGTTAGTTGCAACTTCACACCTGAAGCTTCTTTCTCCAGAACTCTAAGATCCCGTATGAATAAAGGACTGGATGAATGGATTTTAATTAAAATTGTATTCTGTAATTTTAATATTCTTTGAATACATAATTACTTTTATCAATGTACCTAATTACCATTTTTTATTAAACCTTAAATGTAAAGAATGCATTTTTTATTATAATATTAATAATGTTTGATTTGGATGACATGTTACAGCTATCATAGCACAGGCTCTGATAACAATAACATGAAAATTAATTCACTAGTTCCTCAATCATTTTTAAATTATCAGTAAATTCCAGAGGATTTAAGGAAGATGTCTGCTTGAACAAAGGAGATCTAGGCTGACAATTTGTGGAATATTCTGACGGTGGCAATGAGCCTGGTTCATGTGCAAATATTGACGTTACAGGATACGAGATGATGAGTTACTCCATTCTTTAGACTCAGAAGCATTTGTTCTTTAATTTTTTTTACTTTCTTTCAACAAGAAATCCAAAGTTAAGCAAATGATGTTGGTGAAGTGAGGAATTGACCCAGAAAGAAGACATGAATGATGCGACCTAGAAAAAAAGGCTTGATTGCTACACTTTTAATAACAAAACAGTGGAGCAAATAAAGTTACAGAACAATTACAGAACTGATGGGATGCCTACAAATCAAATCACAGCATCTCTAAGAACTGAAGGGTCAGTCTGGCACAGATGGATGCTAGAGCACAGTCTAGTGTAAATCACAAGGTAAACAGTTTGCAGCAGTGTACTTTAGCACCTTTGTGTTAAAATTGATTCCATGTGAAATTTAAAGCTCATTCATTCATTTTCCACCACTTATCTAAGACCGAGTCACAGGGGCAACAGTCATAGCAGTGATGCCCACATATCCTTTTCCACAACCACACATGTCAACCCATACTATAGGATATCAAGGTACAATCCTCCCAGGGGGCCATGGGTCTTCTCCAGGGTCTTCTCTCTGCTAGTCATTCCCATAAAACCACCTCCAGATAGCATCTGTATCAAATGCCTGAACCACCTCAATTGGCTCCCCTCGATGCAGATGGTCAGGGGTTTTGTTAGCGAGCCTCTCCTGGATGTCTGCACTTCACACCCTCTCACTAAAGGAGACCACAGCCACCCTGTGGAGCAAGCTCATTTTGGCTGCCTGTACATGGGATCTCAATCCTTCAATCATTACCCAAAGATCATGACCGTAGGAGAGGGTAGAGACGTAGATCGATTGGTAAATCAAGGGTTTTGCCTTCTAGCTCAGCTCCTTCTTCACCAGTACAGATCTGTACAAAGACCACATAATCGCACTCACTGCTGCGATCCATCTGTCAATCTCACCATTAACAAGACTCCAAAGTACTTAAACTCCTCCACTTGAGGCTCTAACTAACCTCCCGCTCAGAAAGGACAGTCCACTTTTTTCCAAGTCTCAAATTTAGTGGTCCTGATCCTCATCTCTACAGCTTCATATTTGATAGAAAGCCATCCCAATGCATACTGGAATTCATAGCCCAATGACATCAACAGGAAAATGTTATCTGTTAAAAAGCAGTGACGCAGTTCTACAGCCACTGAACGGGACCCCTTCTTGTTCCTGGCTGTGCTTTCATATTCTGTCCTTGAAAATCATAAACAGGATAGGAGACAAAGCACAGCCCTGACGGAGTCCCAAATCCATTGGAAATGGTGTTGATGTTTTTCCGTGTATGCAGAAACAGCTCTCACTATGATTATACAGGGACTGGATAGCCCTTAATAGGGGTCTGGGAAGTGCAAACCCAGCACCCACCACAGAATCCCTCAAGGAACACTGTCATAGCCTTCTGTAGACCATGTAGACCAGGGGTGTCAAACTCCAGGCCTGGAGGGCCGCAGTGGCTGCAGGTTTTCACTCTAACCCTTTTCCTAATCAGTGACCTGTTTTCACTGCTAATTCACATTTTAATAGCCCTGTTAGAAGGATTCAGTCCTCTGAATTGATTTGTTTCCTCATTAAAATGCAGCCAAACAGAAATGAGACGTGAAACGAGCCAACAAGTGACCAGCTAAACTGGGCCTTCAAACTCCAACCAGTTTCTTAATGAGAAGCCAATTCTTGCTGTTAAACTCGTTATTTAATTCCACAGCTTGTTGTTGCTCTCGTTCTGCCACAGCTGACATTTCCAAAACTGTTGATTTTCTGTTTTTCATAAGAACATCTTCAAAGTGTTTTGGTAACCTGAGAGATCAACCTTACTGAGACCTTCACCTTTCTTTATTTTCAGATATTGTGTGATGTGGCGGCTTGTTTTGTGTCTCATTATTGTTTGGCTGCTAATTAAAGAAAAAGAAACAACTAAAGGGACTGAGTCAAGTTAATTAAAAGAAGTAATGAGCAGCAAACACTGGTCACTAATGAAGAAGATGGTTAGAATGAAAACCTGCAGCCAATGTGGCCCTCCAGGACTGGAGTATGACACCCGTGATGTAGACCAACTGGGTGTACTCCCATGCCCCCTCCAGGATCCTGGAGCTGTTCCACCATTCTACAGCCTGGATGGAATCCACATTGCTCCTTCTGGACCTGAGGTTCCATGTATGTGTAGAGTTTTTTTTTTTTTCCAGTGACCTGGTACAAGCTTTCCAAGGGTAGCTGAAATTTAAGGTGATGATGAACTAGCTGCTGAAGTGAGATTGAGTTAAACTACTCAAACTGTGCACCTTGTGGGCTGCTCATCATGTGTTAAAGGACTGGCTCCTCAAAGGGCGGTGTGGTCACAGTGGGGTGACATTATGTCTGTGTCAATCTAAATGTCCAGTATGAGCCTTCTCCTCAAACTATTACGATTATATTCATACATTTTCAAATCACCTTAATCTAAATTGTGGGGGGCTAAAGCCTAATCTATCAGCACAGGGCATAAGACAGGACACAGCCAGTGTGCCACTTATGGACCATGACTTTGTGTATGTAGGAGAGAAAATGGCACGCCCAGAGAAAATCTCCTTCCAGACATTGAGAAAACATGCAGATTCCACACAGAAAACAAGAAAGTGCAGGATTTGAACCCAGGATGCTGTGAGGCAAAGTGAAAGAAGAAGAATGCATGATAAACAGAGCACTTTTACCCTCTAAAAATATAAAACCACATTGAATGGTATAGCTGCTGCTTGTGGCATGTAAGCAACAAAATGTTACAATTACTGTATATCACAGGTCGTGGTGCTTTGCAGTAATCGGTAAGCTTTTTAAGAATGGATTTTTAAAACAAAATACCCTTCTAATTATCAGTTAGAGCATGTAATTTACTTAGTCTGGGCCTGATTGCATTTTGTTCAGCGCATCTTTCATTAGATTACACAGTTACACTGCTCAATATTATCGGCATTTTGAACGAGGAAGCCTTGATAACTTTGTAATAACTTGTTTTCTTCTTTTTCCAGAGAAATCCTTCAGACTGACACAATGTCAGTGCTACTACTGAATATTCCCAGACTTGCCACACAGGCTAAAGAGAGCAAACTGGGAACATGAAGTGACATGACATTAGTTGCCTTGAGCTCGACTTGTCCTCAACAAGCTGCCTTCAGCCAAGCATATCTGATCTTCAGCTATCCTTGTGGCATCTTACTTGAGAAAACATTCGCCCATTTTCTTGCCCAAAGTTTCTGTGTCTCAGCCTTTTTCTGACAAAAACATTCTTGAGACTAGGACCAGTGTATCACAGTCAATCCCTCTGTTTTATATCCTGGTAGGTCCTGATCAGGATGCAGATTGTAGAGGTGTGCTGGTAAGCCTTTTTATCTCTTGGGAATAACTGACAAAAGAAAATGACGGAAAATGGTCATATTAAAGTTGTACACTGTGCGTATAAGGTATTGTATGTTGCTCTCATTTCAAGGAATGGGTTCAATGCATTTTTGTTTAAAAACAAGTACATTTTTTAATGAAACAAACACTGCCAATTTTTTTCCTAAAAAAAACTGCTATCAGCAGTCTATGCGTGCGTGTCCTCAAAATGCTTGTATATGGGGACAAAATAGCTACCTATTTGATGCCATGCTGGCGAATTTCCTCTCTGAAGGTTTCAGGCTCTCCTTTATTTACAGTTTAAAACTAAAGTGAATCTAGACTGTAAACGTTATGTTTGGATACAAAATGACATCTACCTTCACTGTCACTCCTTTGTATTATTCTGACCTCAGGTCACTAATTGGCCAGCGTCTTCTTTTCAGGGCAGTTGTGCAACTGAACGAAAGGCACAAACTGTCCCATCATTGCTTGGAAGAATGTTACTGAAGAAATTGGTTTTCCTCACTTTGAAAAGCATGCCAAGTGAGTGAGCACCGCTTTGTTGGTCCTGACTGGCCCATGTGGGTGCCTATGGGTTGTTTAGTGCTTCAGTATTTGTGTATTCTCTATACTCCTTCTCATTTTTGGACTTTAATTGCTGCTGCTCGATCACATTCTTTGAACGCGAGGTAATTCATTGTTGACAGCTGTTGGTATGTCATATTTGATGCAATTAAGGAGTGTCTCACTGTCACCACAACTAAGCAGTTATCCATCTGCTAGTCCGTGTCTAGTTGCCTTGATTTTCAGCGATCAAAGTAATTTACTAGACTTTTGGATAAATTCATTGCTAAATTTACACCACGATGTACTCGTGCCTAATGACAGATGGCATCTGCCCACAGTTAAGATTTGTTTTAATGCATGTGCCTACTGTCCTAGAACAGGCTGAACTGTCTTGGCATAGGTGAATTAATTACTGCAGGAACTGACTTTGAAAGGTTAAGCTAGAATTATGGGCAAAACGAAACAAAGTTATAGAGTGACTCCATGAGGTAACTGACTTGACAAGCCCAAGAATTTGACACTTGAACCCCACATAAACAGCAACATAGCGTGGCAATCAAACCGTACCAACTGAAACTATGAGACAACAGACTCGCTTATAACTAATAATCATAATAAGACACAGATACTCAGCTGAGAGTGTCTAATTTGATAATTTGGTGCAGTAAGTACCAGGAGTAACACAGACACCATTCCATTATGGTCGTCCTTTGAGATGTTAATATTGGATATTAAAATAGAGTCACTCACGGCTCACAACAGGTCTTAGAGCATCTTGGCCTTACTCTTTCTTCATGGCTGAATTCATCAAACATTTATTCCAAGGATACTCAATTACAGTCTTGGTGATTCGCAGAGGCTGCAGATTTTTGTGCCAATCAGTTAAAAGACAGGCCTAGCAGATCATCAAACTTGGTAGTAAATTACATGGTTTGTTAATATTTTCATTCTTCCAAGACAAAAGTTGTACTGTGTATTGTTGGTTTTCTGAGAACTCTATCCATGTGATTTGTGGTCCTTCTCTTCTCTCTCATTTATTTCAGAACATTGTTGTATTACCACAGATCCTTCATGATACATGTGCACAGGTTTAAATGGAAGCCCGATAGGTGGAGAGCTGCTGGTCCCTTTGTCATTTGCACTTCATTATTAACTGATGGCTGGTTAAGAAAACACAACAATTAAAACCTTAATGCAGTTGTTTAAAACTAAAATAGGCAGTTAAGGGTTCTGAATCAGAACAAATGAGTTAACTACAACTAAGCTCAAAATATATTACTTTATTAGTAAAATGAATGACGTATAATTAAGAAACTGCTTAAAGAAAAAACCTGCAGCCATTGTGGCCCTCCAGAACTGTAACTGAGCCCCCTGATTCCAACATTTACATTTATTTGCCTGGCAAATTCTTTTTATCCATGGTACTTACAAAAGATGACATAAAACATAATCGGAATAAACCTCAGCCTGGGGGACTGTTTGAGAAGCAAGTGCTGCAGGACAGCGTTACAACATTACAAGGTGATCATCACAAGAGACAAGATCAGAGGAAAATACAAGTGAGTTACAATTTGTACTAACATCAATAAGATAGAAATTCACAGAACACAAGTACAAGACCACCAGATACTACAGTGATGGACCCCCTGTGTGCTTTAAGATACTGCAGCATTATAGCCAGAAAGCTAAGCTAATTGTGACTGTGTGTTCTACAAAGGACTGTGGGTATTCTGATGGACTGTTTCAACTAAAATACCATAAACTGGAGTTTTTCTTCTCCACTTTTTTATTGCTGCTAACTGGCGAGATCATTTCTTAGCATGACTTTTATTGCATATTGGACAAAGTTTATGGATTTGCCTTAAACAGATTTGTGTGCTTATGCTTATAAATGTTACATATGTTTGTTACATCTTTGTATGTGTACCTTTTTGCTCTGTTACTGTCTTTAGCATTTTATAACAAAACAGTGAATTAAATTAGAAATTCTTTCTGACTGCCAGCTCTAAACAAACTCTCCTTATTTCTGTTTCCACAGGATTATTTTGTAAATTTACTTACTATAGTCTTTTTTTGTGTGTGTTTTGCTTAGAACTGCAGTCTTGTCTACTTTATTAAAGCTTTAATTTAGGACAGTGTCTTTTAGTGAAAGGTAATGCAGAAAATACAAACTGAACTGGTGATAGAGTCGAAACATGGCGTACATGGAGTTGTGTCTCTAGCAAGGCTGCTTAGTGACACAAGACTGAGCCATGTAGGCTAATTAAGGTCACAGGGCTCTCAGGTGACATCGAGTGCCTCCGAACACAGGCACAGAAAAGACGTGTGAGTGAGGAGAGTCAAGGTGGCCGAGGTACGGAGAGCAATTAATGGCCCCATTATGTGAACAAAAAGGCGTCTGGAAAGCACAACGGCTGGAGGGCCACAGGTTCTCATTCCAGGCACTTTGTTAATTAGTGACCAATTACTGCTGCTAATGAATCAAATTTCATATGCCTTCATTTTATTTAATTGCTTTTTAAGATTCAAAACCCTTAATTATTTGTTTTTTTCCTTAACAAGAAGCCAAACAATGAAGAAATGCAAATCAAGCAAAAGATGTCCTAACTAACTAACTGGGGGGCCTCAAACTCAGGACCTGGAGGGCAAACCTTTTTTGCTTCAATCAGTCTTTTAATTATAAGCCATTTCTTGCTGTTAATAAAACACAATATGTAAATCTGCAGCTAATTTGTGCTTTTGTTCGACCACACCAGACACTTCCAAAACTGCTGAATTTCTCTTCTTTGAGAGTACATCCATATTTCTGTGTACCACAGCATGATGATATTTCTGTGAAATCCACCTTTTTCATTTTCAATATGTTATTAAAATAGATACTGTATGATATTGACACAAAGGTGCAAATGGGATAACATTTGCAAGTCTTCTGTTGACTTACTTTGTGTCTCATTATTCTTTTTAAGCTAATTAAAGAAATCTTATAAAGCAAGTCATCTAAATTTAATTCCAAAGAATTGGGCTCCATTAGCAGCAGTCACTGGTTTCCAAACTAATAAAATGGCTGGAAAGAAAACTTGCAGCCACTGCAGCCCCCCACTGACACTCCTGTTCTAAGTTAAGGTGGATATGCACCACACGGGAATGTCCACAAGCCATAATGGGCAATTTTATTGTATTTAATTGAGAAAGAAAACCCTAGTAAAAATTAAACAAAATAGTTTAAGTGGGTAGCGCTGCTGCCTCGCAGTTAGGAGACTCTGGTTCGCTTCCCAGGTCCTCCCTGTATGGAGTTTGCTTGTTCTCCTTGTGTCTGCGTGGGTTTCCTCCCACAGTCCAAAAACATGCAGGTTAGGTGCATTGGCGATCCTAAATTGTCCCTAGTGTGTGCTTGGTGTGTGTGTGTGTGTGTGTGCACCCTGCGGTGGTGCGATTTGTTTCTGCCTTGCGCCCTGTGTTGGGTGGGATTGGCTCCAGCAGACCCCCGTGACTCTGTAGTTAGGATATAATGGGTTGGATAATGGATGGATAGTTTATTGTATCTACTGTATATTCTAAAAATGCTAAGAACTAAAATTTTAATATTGAGTTTGCCTAATCGTACACCTAATCAGAGTCCAAGATGTCATGCTATTTGAAAACCTTATCTGAAACTGCATAAAAACTTCAGAATCTGAACTGCATTAATATTATTAAATCTATCTATCTACAGTGCATCCGGAAAGTATTCACAGCGCATCACTTTTTCCACATTTTGTTATGTTACAGCCTTATTCCAAAATGGATTAAATTCATTTTTTTTCCTCAGAATTCTACACACAACACCCCATAATGACAACATGAAAAAAGTTCACTTGAGGTTTTTACAAATTTATTAAAAATAAAAAAACTGAAAAATCACATGTACATAAGTGTTCACAGCCTTTGCTCAATACTTTGCCAATGCACCTTTGACAGCAATTACAGCCTCAAGTCTTTTTGAATATGATGCCACAAGCTTGGCACACCTATCCTTGGTCAGTTTCGCCCATTCCTCTTTGCAGCACCTCTCAAGCTCCATCAGGTTGGATGGGAAGCATCGATGCACAGCCATTTTAAGATCTCTCCAGAGATGTTCAATCGGATTCAAGTCTGGGCTCTGGCTGGGCCACTCAAGGACATTCACATAGTTGTCCTGAAGCCACTCCTTTGATATCTTGGCTGTGTGCTTAGGGTCGTTGTCCTGCTGAAAGATGAATCATCACCTCAGTCTGAGGTCAAGAGCACTCTGGAGCAGGTATTCATCCAGGATGTCTCTGTACATTGCTGCAGTCATCTTTGCATTTATCCCGACTAGTCTCCCAGTTCCTGCCACTGAACAACATCCCCACAGCATGATGCTGCCACCACCATGCTTCACTATAGGGATGGTATTGGCCCGGTGATGAGCGGTGCCTGGTTTCCTCCAAACGTGATGCCTGGCATTCACACCAAAGAGTTCAATCTTTGTCTCATCAGACCAGAGAATTTTGTTTCTCATGGTCTGAGAGTCCTTCAAGTGCCTTTTGGCAAACTCCAGGCGGGCTGCCATGTGCCTTTTACTAAGGAGTGGCTTCCGTCTGGCCACTCTACCATGCAGGCCTGATTGGTGGATTGCTGCAGAGATGGTTGTCGTTCTGGAAGGTTCTCCTCTCTCCACAGAGGACCTCTGGGGATCTGACAGAGTGACAATCGGGTTCTTGGTCACCTCCCTAACTAAGGCTCTTCTCCCCCGATCGCTCAATTTAGATGGCTGGCCAGCTCTAGGAAGAGTCCTGGTGGTTTCGAACTTCTTCCACTTACAGATGATGGAGGCCACTGTGCTCACTGGGACCTTCAAAGCAGCAGACATTTTTCTGTAACCTTCCCCAGATTTGTGCCTCGAGACAATCCTGTCTCGGAGGTCTACAGACTATTCCTTTGACTTCATGCTTGGTTTGTGCTCTGACATGAACTGTCAACTGTGGGACCTTATATAGACAGGTGTGTGCCTTTCCAAATCATGTCCAATCAACTGAATTTACCACAAGTGGACTCCAATTAAGCTGCAGAAACATCTCAAGGATGATCAGGGGAAACAGGATGCCCCTGAGCTCAATTTTGAGCTTCATGGCAAAGGCTGTGAATACTTATGTACATGTGCTTTCTCAATTTTTTTATTTTTAATAAATTTGCAAAAACCTCAAGTAAACTTTTTTCACATTGTCATTATGGGGTGTTGTGTGTAGAATTCTGAGGAAAAAAATGAATTTAATCCATTTTGGAATAAGGCTGTACCATAACAAAATGTGGAAAAAGTGATGCGCTGTGAATACTTTCCGGATGCACTGTATCTATTCATCTAATGCATCTCCTGCTTTATTGTTATTTTTTTCTGCCTAATATAGTATATTCTGCAATCAAGGTCAGTGCAAAAATAAATATAGCGAGGGAGCCCTGAATCTTCATGGGGGGAGAGGGGTCAATGCCTAAGATGAATACAAATAAAGCCCAAAAGCCCACCATACTGATATATTTAAGGTGGTACCAGTAAGTGTTCAGGCTCACAAACACAAATTATGTTTGATTCACATAAGCAACAGATTCCGGTGAAGAGAACTTCATCCCACGACAGGAGTGCATGGTAACAAGCCAAAGGCATGCAGTCTTCAACTCATGTAAGGGCACTAGTAGCTGTTACTTTTTCTTTGACTTTTTAATATTTTTGTGAGCTCATTTGTAATTTCATTCCCTCTCTTGAATGATGTTCCAGATGGCACAAGGAGTACCAAATACATTTCTGCGCTCTACTCTGAAGTGTCCCCCCTGTCTCTTTCGAGTGCAGATATTGTGATACTGAGGAGATTGTAACAGTGAGAAACCCTCACTGGGTTCAGTGACTTGAGAGAGTCAGAAAAACACATACTGGCAGTGGTGATAATACCTTCAGTGCAGAAGAATGGGTATTGCCTGGCAATGATAAGCCTGGATAACCATTTGTTACCTCACAACAGCAACAGGCTGAAGAACCATTGAGGGAGAGAAATTTGAAGCTCTGGAGGAAACAAAAAATGAGCGGGAAACCCAGGGATGCTTGACTGACTAAGTAGAGAATGGTGAGAAAACCAGAAGAGCTTGACCGTTGGTCAAAATAACACCGGGCAGCAGGGTTAGGCACGGTGAGACCTTGTTTCTCCTTTACAAGTGCGGTTCAGGAGAACTGAATAGTAGGAAGCCTTTATTCATTAGCCTATTAGGTGATAGCACTTAATCCCAGAGTGAAACCATGCTGTCCTTTTAAGTGGAGCAGAGAAGAGGCTGTCTAAGAGACCTGGCCTTCAAGAACTATGCAAGACTCTGGGGCTGAGTGGTTTAATCATTCATCTAAGGATGCTGTAGCTTGGTAGCAGTGAGATTTTATAGAACTTCCCCTAATCTAAGAACGTAGCTTGAATTTAGCTGTAAGTGACCTTGGGCGGGTTGTTTATAGTTTACGGTGGAGGTATTTTCAATCTTAGGGTTATGAGATGAGCAATGGATCACTGGGAGGAGAAAGAGAGTCCAGGGTTGAAAGAGAAAGAGTAAGGAAGAGGAAAAGAGATGAAATGAAAGCTGGGGGACATTCGTGGTACTCTGAGGTGGGTACATGACAGCATGGGCAGGCAGGTGTTCAAACTCTGCTCAGGATGGACAAGTGGAGCAGCTGGTGTCTCTTCACTTAGTGTCTGGTTGTTTTTTCATTGTGTTTATCCTTTTTTTGTAATATTTTTGTTAATTGCAGCTTTCTTTGAATTTAGTGTGGAGTTGGGGTTGCCACAAGGATTCCTTCTGTTATATTGCTCAAATGTATGCATTGATTTAAATACATTGCTGCAAAAATGTTCCCTTGGGGGAAAAAAACTCATGTTCAAATATATATAGTACATCAGTGGGGAAAAGTATATCTCAGAATATTTAAACACATAGTGTTGTTGAAATCTCGAGACAGATAATATGTAGTGCATTTTGGCTTATATAAATCCATGTAGATATACAGCTTGTATTAATTCAGGTAATCTGCAAGTTTGTATGCAAATGTTATATACTGCATATATACCATACATTAAAATAAACATAACATAAATAAAATATATAATATATATAGTGTATACTGAGTCGAAATAAATAGATTATATTGTATATATAGCGTTTATTTAGCTAAATTAACTGGAAATTTCTGTGACCTACTCTTTGGTCAGCCTGAAATGTCCTATTTGCTATTGCAGCACCTCATAACACTCCATGTCACGCCACTGAAGTTGGCTCTTAAAACGACATTGTGATATGACGTGCACTTTAAACAACAGACTGCTATTGAATGTCTAGTGGCGGAGAAGAAATCAGTAAGGAACATTCACTTTAGTTAAATATATGTAGACAATGCTGTTGATAAAAGCACTGTTAACTGGTGGGCTTCACAAATTTCTTGCTTTGGGAAAGGCCAAGCACACTAAAATCAGCAGTCACTCCGGCATTGCTTCAACATGCTGATGAACTTATCTGAGAGGACAGATGGGCTGTGACCAGAAGGCTTGCAACTGAGCTCTCAGTGTCCAAGTGAAGTGTGAACAGCATCATTGATGCCCTGAGATATTTCAAAGTGTGTGCACATTGGGTTCCATGAAGCCTACACTTTCATCACAAAAATGCAGAAGGAAGTGAGTTCAAATTTGTTCTCCAATGAGGAGGATATGGGTGAAATATCCTTCCAGATAATGAAACACATATCCATCATTTGGAACAGGAGACAACAGTCAATGGAATTCCATTATTTAACTTCTACAGCAGAAAAGGTCATGGCCACTGTTTTTAGGGATACAGAAGGAATGATTCTGGTAGACACCATGCCACATGGTCAAATGTTTAACTTTTGAGCTACATTTCTTAAAAAGCTGCAAAAGCATTTAAGGTAAACCTGATCTTACAAAAGTATTACCGAATTCCTCCTCCAACAATGCCCACTCACAAATATGAAACCACAGAAGGCCTTCACAAAATACAGGTAGAGTGGTCTTTCCCATTTACCCCAAAGCCCAGATCTTGCTCCCTCCAATTCCCACCTATTTGGAGCCCTCAAGGATGCCATCTGTTTGAGAGAAGTGATGATGAGGTCATGCACAAGTGAGGAAGACTGGAGGACCCAGAGAGGTAAATGCTCATGTTTTTCATTGGCACATGGCTGTTTACAGTTTCCACTCTTCTTAACAAATCATTTTTATGGCCATTCCCAGGACACTTCACAGGTGTGCATACTTTTAAACACACACACACACATTTTACAATACCCAGAGTCTCAAGTACCTTATGTCATATTACAGTATGGAGATATGACATGAAAGCCGAATGTCAATTTCAAAACAAAGTTAAATTAAAGACTCTTTACTCTTACTCTCACTCTCACTATACATTTACATGTGTGAGTGATAACACCCACAGCACTAAGAAATTAATAAAATAATCATAAAGTTGTGACTCCTTAGTTAAAGCAGACTTTCAGATTATATCTTGGATTGTAAATTATCCAAATTTTAGTAAACAAGTCGGCTCAGTCTTGGTTCAGACTGTCAGTGTTAGCATTGTGCCACCACTTGGGATCTGCAGTGGCAATCGGAAGGTTGCCGGTTCGAATCCCGTAAATGGCAAAAGGGACTCTGCTCTGTTGGGCCCTTGAGCAAGGCCCTTAACCTGCAATTGCTGAGCACTTTGAGTAGTGAGATGCAAATAATTATTATTATTTGGATTGCTAGTCCCCTTAATGTGAATGCACTCTTCATTCCGGTGGATGGAGATGGAATACATTCTGTTATGAGCACCTAATGAAACACCAATGGCACCTCCAGTTAGTGCTTACTTTTTTATGTTAGCTATTTTGAGAGGCAGAGGCCCATCCGTGTGCTCCCTGTAGAGGATTATGGGGTGCACATTTTGAGAAAGGAATTTCTGGACTGAGAAACCCAATCTGCAAACACCTGTAACTTGAATTTTATCTTTACTGTGTTGTTGTTCATTTATATTTCATATTTTGTCTTATCTGTTTGACAATAGCAATGCCTGAAATCCTTTTAAACGAATAATTCCAAATTGTTGTGCTATTGAGTGGTTGGCGACCCAATGCGCTTTGTTTGCCTCCCATTTACTCATAACTAAATGCCACCATGAGAAAAGGACATTAGCACATTAGAACTACATGGCAACAAGATGTCCTCTCACTGTTAAATGCCCAAAGTAATATTACAGAGTATTCAAATTAACATTTTTTGCTTCAGCATATTTTTACACAATTATCCAATATTTGTTGTAGCCCTAGTTGCTTTTTAAACTTGCCTAGCATTAACTATCAAAACATTCTGGTATAAAAGAACTCTGTGCTTTTAGTATCTGCATTCTTTTGTACAAAAGATTGATGAGTTGATATTAAGGTAGATGCTTCAGTATCTTGACTATGTGTAATGAATACTCAATGGTCTTAGTCTCGAAAAGCATGCCTTCTGAGTTTCTGAGGTTCATTTATGACAACAAATGAGTCTAATGTATAAATTACAATGAAACATCTTGTGGGTGTCCAGAAGAAAGGACTGGCATCCTGGCCGGTATAACAGAAGGTTTAATAGCCATCAGGAGGCCATAATGGAAGGACAGGGAGAACAGACTTACCAGGAGCAGGTCATTCCCCCACCCAGCAGAGCAGTGTTCCTCATGGGCAAACCCAATTAGGACACCTGCAGGGTTGCATGGGAAGTGGAGTCCGAAATGTAAGTCTGTTAGGGTTTTTGGGGACTGCCTGGAGGCGCTGCCAATGGGTCTGCCCTGGTTTCCTCATGACCCGGAGGACTTGGAGAGGAGACCGAAAGAAGTTCCCAGGTCGATTTTAGAAGAAAGCCTGTTGTGTCATTTTGGTTGAGTCAGAGACGGGAGGAGGTGGGCTACTCTCTTGGAAGAGGAAGGAGAATTGTGCTTGGTAAAGTTTTGCTGTTATTCTTGTGAAGAAGGTGTTGGTGCTCAATAAAAAAAAACTTATTTGAGCATAAAGTGTGATTGGGCTTTACTATGTCTGCGGTTTGGGGCTCAGAGGTGCCCCCTTGTGGTTACAATGTCTACTTATTATTATAAGCCACGTCTGCAAAAAAAAGCATATCATTGAAGCTTTACAAAAAACAAACAATAGTTGCCCATCATCATGTGGTAAATTAAGTCTCTGGATGTACCTACAAAATATTTTGGACTGAACCCAATGAGACAGTCTATACTTTCTCTCTACTCAATATTACTAACACTATTTCTAGACTTCATCTTACAGTGCATTCAGTATGCCTACACTTTTATCACATTTTGTCGTGTTGCAGCCTTAAACTAAATCATTTAACTTTATTTTTCTCCCATTGTGCAACACTCAATACCAGAATGACGTATTTATTAAGCATAACAGCTAAAATATTCCATTGACACAAATATTCCTGCCCTTACTCAGTACTTATTTGAAGCCCCTTTGGCAGCAGTTATGGCCTGGAGGTTATGGATATGGTGTGACAAGCTTCACACACCTGAACTTGAGTATTTTCTACCATTGTTGTTAAGCTCTGTCATGTTGGATGAAGACCATCAATGGACAGCTTTGATTGAGTTCGAGTCCGGGCTCTAACTGAGGCTATCAAGGACATTCCCAGAGTTGTCCCTAATCCGATCCTGTGTTGTCTTTGCTTTGTGCTTAGGGTCCTTGTCCTATTGGAAGGTGAACCTTAGGCCCAGTCTGAGGTCCAGAGCATTTTCATGAAGGGTATTGCTGTAGTCTACTCTGATCAGCTTTCCTTCAACTCTGTCTAGTTTCACAGTCTCTGGCTCTGACAAACAACTTCACAGCATGCTGCTCCAACACCATGTTTCACCTCTGCAATGGCATTGCACAGGTGATAAGCGGTGCCTGGTTTACCCCAGACATGACACTAGCCTTGGTTTCATCAGGCCAGAAAATCTTGTTTCTAACAGTCTGAGAATCTTCAAGCTGCCTTTTAGCAAAGGTGGGCTTCCATGTGCCTTTTATTGAGGAGATGCTTCTGTATGGTCACTCCATCATAAAGCCCAGATAGGTGCAGTGATGGTTGTCCTTCTGGAAGTTTCTCCCATCTCTATAAAGGTTCTCCGGAACTCAGCTCTAAGTGACCATCAGGGTCTTGGTCACCATTCTTAACAATGTGTCAATGTGATATTTTAGTTTTTTATTTTTAATAAATTTGCAAAAATGTCTAAAACATCTAACAAAAAATCTCCATCTTGTGGCACAGTCCTGCCTACCTGTGAACACAAAGTGTTGCGCTTTTGTTTTAATGACAAAATCTTTTAGTATGCTGGGTCAACCATAACGCTTAGAGAAATGTTTTATTTTTTAGATTCAATAATTTCCAGTTGTTTTCTGAGACCTTTGACATTTTTCTCAGTTTGAATGGATTTTCCATGACTGGAAAATTATATTGTTATTTTCAGTTTTTTCCAATTTTCAAGGAAATGCGTGCGACCCTGCTGTCAAAGATGACGGAAATGATAGTGTAGGAAACACCTGTCGTTATCCTACTAGTAAATCAAATAATTCTAAAATAAATTCCCAGCCACAAAAACATGTTAACAAATCTTTCTGGCCATGCCTTGCAAATAGAAAGAAATAAAATCCAAAATATCACTAAGGTTACCCATCATAGCCAGCATAGAAAAAGCTGACCAGACTGACACATAACTGTCATCAGTAAAGTGAAGAGAAGCCTAAAAAAGGCAACACGTCTTCAGCTCCGCTTTAAATTTCAGAGCCCAGCTGGAAGTGTCGAGCGAGGAGCATCTCATAGCAGAGGTTCTTGATGGGTCGAAGAGTGACAAGAAGGTATTTATTAACTCCTACTGAGTCCTGGAGCTGTCTTGAAAAACAGATTTCTGTGTTCATTTGTTCTCTTATGGTGCTGAGCCACAACTAATGATGCCGCTGAAGTAAAATGTTTTCCAACTGTTACAATCTCCAAATAAAACATAAGATTGAAATGTGGATGTGAAGTGTTTGAAGCACTATAGAAAAGACAATTATAAAATTATATACAAATATATTCTGGCATAAATATGAAATGATATATGTGAGTTCATTTTCACCATTTTTTTTGTTATATACCATGGTTAGAGTATATTAAATACTGTATAAATATTTTTATGCCATCAAGTACCATCATGTCAGGCATTTGTTATTTAGATACTCTTTGCAGCTCTTACTTTTCCTTTTATTTGACTGTTATTTGGTACTCAGACTCCTGCCTTTTCTTCCCATCCTGCCACACTTTGTGCAATTCTTTTGGATATAATTGGGGGGTTGTGCCCCACAGCAACTGCCCTTGTGGACATTCACTTCCAAAATGTCTGTCAGTTACATGCATCATAAAATATTATAATTTCATAAAACATCTGACACCATATCTGTCTGAAGCTACAAAGAGAAATTAAATACATGGCATTTGATTTTACTTTATTTCAGTATAAGTACTTAAGTAGCAATAATAATTAAACAAACCATTTTAATGCCCACCTCAATTTTTTTTGTTATGAGTTTATCTGTAAAGATTTATCATATTTGGATTGCCTGTAATATTTCTAGTGATATTTAAACAATGGTGAAATTAAATTCAGACCCCCAATGCAATGCCTGTGTCTAAATTAGAACCAGCCTACAGTATGTACGGACTTGTTGGTATATATTTACAATCCAGACCAATGAATGCAAACCATTCATGATGATAATGATGGTGATATAATAATACACTTTATCAGACTGTATAACAATTTTATTACTTATGGCATAATTTAGCCTATTTTTCTAAGCTTTATCACCTTAATTTATCAGATTTGTAGGAGCCAGAGACTATCCACACAGCATCAGACTCAAGGCAGGAATTAGCCATGGAGAGAGCAACAGCCCACTGCCAAGTGCACTCACTCACACACACTCACGCACACCTACATTCCCTCAAGCCTATAACAATAAACCTAATATACACACACCTTTGAGATGTTGAATAAAAGGCAGTGCAGACATAGGGATGGCTTGACAACCTCGCAATTGGGATTTGAGGGACTAACTGCCTGCTCATGATGTAAAAGCCGACTGTCTGTTCTACACACCCCTCCGTTCACACTTTTCCCAGTGGGTTTCTCCATTACTTCAGGAGCTGCTGTGTCACAGGCTAATTTAGCATCCTTAAAAGCATGGCTCATTTATACCCCCTTTCATGGTCACACGCTAGCTGACACCTACCCTTGTAGCACTATAGGAAACAGCACTGGATGGGGTGCCTACGCACAGACACATTGATTTGCTCATATTGGGCTTTTATGGGGTCTCTGATTAACCTAACATGCATATCTTTGGGGAAGTAGGTGAAAAACCCATGCAGATACAGGGAGAAAAGGTAAACTCCACTTAGACAATGGTGGAATTTGAACCCTGGGTAGTGCTAGATCCACTAACTACTGCACCTCAATGCCACCCCTCTTGCTAATATGGTTCATATCTGGTGTATGTGGATTACCTAATGTCATTCAATGAGCATCCCATTTGTCAAAAAGATTCATTTATTGAATTTTGGTTGGAAGTGTGCATTTTGATCTCCATTGGTAGATAGAACAAGGAGATGGCTTATCTCAGGGGAACATGTCCAAGACATCAAGTTCAAAGATTTCAGCAAGCGTATTGTTCAACATCTCATTTCTGTTCATCACATTCACACTGGTGTTTCTGTGTGTGTGCCTTCAAAGATTTCAAAAGACGCCTTTCACATCCAAACAAGCTATGCATGTTCTCAAACCATGGGAAACTCCTCCAGCACTGGAGGACTCACTTAGACACTCAATCTCTGGCTTTACCTTTTGTAATGACTGCCTTTTGCAATTTCTCTGCACCTGCACCCCTTTCATTCCTCCTGGTATTGTTTCTCCTTTTCTATCTGTACACATTAAAAGTAAAGTATATTATCTTTTCATTGCGGCATATAGGATGTGCTGCTGAGCCTCAAACCCTGAGACACAACTGCACCGCAATGGTCCTAGGTCAAATAAAGTGCTTTTAATTTAGACAATACCTTCATACTGGCTTCTTTTGCTCAAAGCACAGCACAGCACAACTCTTCCTATCCTTTTTTTCTTCCTATTTTTTTTCTCCATCTCCACTCCTCCCAGGCAAGCTTTGTCCTTCCTAAGTGAGGTGGAGTGGCTGGACTCGGGGTACATGTTGTATCATCTCAAAATATCCAGGAAGCACTTCTGGGCCACATAGAACCTCCCTGAAAAAAGAAATGCTCCTTTCTGAAGCACACACTGGCACCTCCCATGAATGCCAGCGGGGCTACCTCTTTGAACTAAAACTTCCATACAGCCCTACAAATGTGGACATGGGAGATCCACCAGGAGGATGCTGTGAGATGCTGTGGGAGAGCACATGGCCCCAGGAATCTGCTTCCCTCCTTCCATCCATAATAAAGGCTCAATGGAGGGGCGAGGAAGCATCCATTCCAGCTGGGCTGCCAGCCATACAGTGTCCTCTGTGACAACAGCAATTACAAACCAATACTTTTCATGGACATAGTTAGTTATGTGTGTTAAAAATGTTGTCAGACTATCCCAGGCAATGGCATCACCAGGGTGGCACACCTTCTCCAACAAGACTCCAGACAAGAGTGTCTGCACTAAGGAATCCATTCCCATACGGGTTTATCCATTCCTGGGAATTCAGGAATCCCGGGCTTCCGGAAATGACACGGTGCACAGGCATCTCACATGTGAACGGTTTTAGAATGAGCAACACTTATTTTTAATAAAACTACTGCAATACGCTGACACCAATAAAAGACTAACCTTAACTAGAAGCAGTTCATGCTGTCATATAAGTACATGTATCTAGTTAGTTGCGGTAATAAGAGCGTAGAAAGCACAAAGTGTCAAGTGTGTGGTTGTCCAGGTGAAAGCGCACCTTCGTGCAGAGTACGCCAGCCACTGAGAAAGCACACTCTGCCTCCACTGAAGTAGGCGGCACAGTCACGCAAAAAATGCTGCCAAACTCCGTCGTTTTTAAACTCAACAAACTCTGCCATTCGTACGAGGCTTTCAACACAAACAACTGATGTTCTGACTGCCGACTGGACCTGAGCTCTGCTCCAGTTGGAAACTTGACACCAGCCTGTACTGTCAACAGCACAGACGTCAATGAAGTCTGCCCCGTCCCGGCATTCGTGAGCTGCAGAGTGCAGACTCCTCCCAGTCCACTGTGCTCAGTCTTAGTCGGAGCCGAGAGACTGACTGCTGCTGGTCTGTTGTTGACTGAATTAATTTGCAACACACTACACCGTGGGCCAAAAAAAACGTGCCACTTAATTATTTTCAACTATAACTCTGTTATTTCTTGATCGATTTTTACACTTTTACACGCTATATATGCGAGCAAATCAGGAGCCCGGGAATGGATTCCCTAGTCTGCACATACCCTTGTGAAACCACAGGGTTCACTAGAATGGCATTAATCAATTGCATCAACAAGAGAAAGAATAAAGCAACAGGCAATGCTCCTCCAGGAAGTGAAGGGGCTTGTAGCCCACTAGGTATCAGGGAAAGCTGGCCCTCTGGAAGAACAGACAGTGATGCCCAAAAGGAAACACCAGAGGTGGCAATGCCTCCTGGCCACTGGAGGCCACACTCTAATGACAATGGGAGCTCTTAAGGGCAATAAAGTAGCAGCATGCTGGGACAGCAGCAGTGACCAGGGAGGGTCATAGATGGGCCGCCTTGGAGCAAATGTAGAGCAGTCCTGACTTTGAATGCAATTACAGTGTGGAGTTTAAAGCTGCCTCACGGACAGAAGTCCACTGAGTATTGTCATGCATATTTACATTTTAAACATTTTCTATTTCTGTGTCATTTTCCTCTTTTTAGGGTTTTGGAATACGTGAACTGGTAATTTGGTCTCCTTTTCAGTTTGTTAAAAGTCTTGGTACACCTACATTTCATTTTCCTTAAGGGGGCTGTCATTTGGGGTTGTGTTGATTTTTCGGCTGCTATGCCCATTTCTTCCACGTGATGATGACATGTCAATTGGGACACAGTATAAAGGTCACCATTGCACTTCCCTCATTCTATAGGTTTTCTAGATAGCAGCAGAGTTTTTTGGAGTGTTTAGCAGTGATTTGGTGTCTCTTGACTTTTTTTTGGCTACACTTTCAGATCACATTTTAGGTTTTGTTTTTTGATCTTTTACAATTTTCAGTTAGTCCATCTGCCGGTCCCTTTAACATCTTTTCTATTCTGCTTTGTCCATTAAGGCAGTAAAAGCATGGAGATGACAGAAAATATGGAGATGAAGAGTTAAGTGGCAGGACGCCAAGAGACCATGATCAGCAGTAAAAGCATAAGAGAGACCCGCATGGACGAAAATGAATGTGGAGAAAGCCAACCCACCTCACCGACTGGTTCTGGACTCTTTAGATTTGTTGTTTTTACACTCTTTATTTGGAATTTTGTTTCATCTCTGCAAGTATTTTTCCTAATTCAACTGCCATTGTTCGTCATTTCTGCCTTCTTGGTGTTTTTCATATTAACAAACAGTCAGTAGAGGAAACGGATTTGCACCAACTGCCTGAGGTAACAAACGCAGAACTGCCTGTTTTCACACCCCCTGTAGATTCCAAGTCAGTTCACTTGTCTTTTATCCACGAACTTGACAGATCATCCATTTAAAGAAATCTCGAGGCTTCTCTTTCAGCAGCCTGACCAAACACTATGCCTGACATCCTCTCACATGCACAAGGTGTTACACACAAAACAGCATGGACCTTTAACACAAACAAATCTCTGTTGTCTTGTGAGGTATTCAATACTTTATTTAAAAGTCTTCAAGAAATCAGATACTGATATTTAAATAAATTCATAATTCTGAAAGCAGTGCTGTCGGGAGCATAAATGCCATAAAGCATTAATCTCTTTGCCATAAAATGACAAAGTTTTACTACAGGGCCTATAAAGTGCGAAATCACAACTCTCAGACAGCATTAATGTGTGAGCAAGCATGCTTTAAATACTGTGGCTTTTATGTTTCACGTTAAGACTTTGAGCAATTCAGATGCCAAGATAATTTAGTGGGGCTTAACTTTATTGTATATATTGGTCAGCAGCACAGCAAGAAAATTAAATAAAATGATTCATGTTTGCAGCCTGAATGATTTGAAATATATAACTGCCTGAAGTTCAGATTGTCTGTTGCATGAAAAGTAAAATAAATTTAAATGGAACACGTCAATTTTTGGAGCTTATTAGAGGCTGAGCCAAGATGCTGCCTGTAGAATGGTTAAGCAAAGTTTTAGCTAACTGAGTAAGACAGAAAAAAACAACAAAACTTGTCTGAATGTGGCAAATCTGAAAGCAACCAATCCTAAATTCCCTTCCGGGTCTCAATTAGTCCTTTAGCTTTTTTAAGAATTGTGCATGGAAACGTCACACCAAAGGCCTTACCCCAGCCCAGGTGGGTACTGCCAGGTGGGCACCCATGTTGCCCATCTTTTTTCTGAGTGTCCTTATTCCTTTAGAAGAGTTACAGGGGGATAGCTTATACTGGCAGTACTGGGCACAAGGCACAACTCAGATCTGGTTGAAGGATACAGCTATGCCCACCCTAATAGTCCTTCATACCTGGCAAGATCAGAGCCACCAGTATGCCAAGCAGAACTGTCAATAAAACCCATACAGACACGTGTAAAATATGCCGTCCACAAACAGATAGTAATGAGGCTGAAATTGATGCCAGTTCCCATGAGCTGGGCAACCCTTCCACCTGGCTGGCTGTACCTTTATTTAAAGCAGCAAGCACATTATTCAGATGTATTGAGCTGAATTATATTTTGCAGTCCAAAAACAGACATGTTACGATTAAAGCTTTTCATGTTATTCCAAACATTGTTGCCAACGGTACTGTTTCCCTAGCTGCAGCTTGGTTTAGTTATTATATTTTGGGCTTGCCCGTGATGCCTGGTATTTTTTTTGACTCATGGTACCGCAGATGTAGTTTATTTTTACAGGGCTCAGACCAGAAGATGGCACATGTGGAAGCATTTTTGGAGTCACTATGAATAGTAAAGTTCTCGTGGACGTCAGTGCGGGCACCTTCTGATGTAACAGAATGACTCACTGTCAGTGCCTGATTCAGTGACGCCATCGTCAGCATTTTCCTCTTCAGCCTGTTGCGAATGCCGCCTGGTACTGATCAAGTTCTGTTCCTGCAGAGGAGCCCCACCAGCCAAAACTGTTATTGGTTTGTAAAGCAGATGCTCAGTGGAGGCCCGTGGAAGGCCTCTGCCAGAAGCTTCGATCGGTTTTATAAATAACAACATAAAACATGAAACAGATTTCGGGCCTGAATGCCATTGCTTTTCCATCAGCGTTCTTTAACAAAGGCTATAAAATTCAATTTGTCACAGAAACACAACTTTGTCAAGGAAGCTGCAATAGAATTTTCTCTAAAAAAACAAATCTTATGAATTCAAAACCCTGAAGCTATAGACTGATGTTTGCGACGCTGTACTCGTGCAGCTCGTTGCTTTATATTGCAAAAAGGACAATTTGTAGGCTCCTGCCTGAGTCTCAGAGTCGCTCTGTGATTTTTTGAGTCTGGCATCTGGATGGCCTTCTTTTGCCCTCATGATAGCACATTAGATTTAATAATAATAATAATTAATTATATTTGTATAGCACTTTTGTCACTACTCACAGCACTTTACATAGATAGAGGGGAACCACTACAACCACCCCCAATATGCAGCTTCCACTTGAATGATGTGACGGCAGCCACTCTTGTGCCAGTACACTCACCATACTATTGTGAAGGGGTAAAGAGACAATTACCCAATAAGGGACAGGTGATGATTAGTGGGACAGAATGTTTAGCCAGGACATCAGGGTACACCCTACCCCTTTTAAAAGGCACCCAATGATCTTTAATGACCACAGGACTGGACTTATCAGTTTTACTCACATCCAAAGGACAGAAGTTTTTAAGCACTGTGTCCCTGTTACTGCACTGGGGCATTGGGATCCATGCACGGACCACTGGGTATGCGACCTTCTGATGGCCTCACTAGCAACTGAAGCTTTTTCCAAGTACTGGCCAGGCCTAAACATGCCTTGCTTCAGGTGTATGACTTAGTGATGGGCAATACTGCTGATTTTCTTTTGGATCCGATACCAGGTGATACTGAGGCAAATACTGATGCAGCCAGTGCGTTGTCTTGCAAGAATAGTTAATCTTTTGTAAAAACTTACAGTATGTGTGAACATCAAAAAGTTAAATTTTAAAGACTTTGCATTAGTAGACTATTACATACAGTGCCAAAGATCAGACGTCTTTGCTTAATAACAGAAATTATTAAACATATGTAGTTCTTGCAAACAATCTGCAACAAGCATGAGTGTTACATTTTTTACTGTAAAACATGCAAAACGCTAAAAGTGCGCAATCAGAAGTGTAAAAAGTATAATGACGATGTAAATACCAAAGGAGGGGCACATTCAGATTAATCAGACTCGCTTTCGGTTTTACTGTCTGTTTCAGCTTCACTCCCTGATGACATATTCACTTGATTATCACTGCTGATGAGAGGCTCCTCAACATCACTGATCATATCACTGTCAAGAGCGTGCAACACCTGGACTGCTGAAAAATGTTTATTACAAGACGCCATTATTATTAGGCATGTCAACAGGTGAGAGAAGACGCAGCTATAATGTCACCCGGGTACCGCGCGGGACTACCGCTTTTAGTATTGTTTTTACAACCCAAGTAAAGCTAATATCGAGTAATATTTTTTTTTTTTTTTTTACAAAATGGATATAATAAATATAGAAAGTTTGAAAATGTGTTCTAAGTATGTCCATTCATCAAGCTATAAATGTAATATACTCCTCACTAAAAACAGACATTGATTAGTTTCCATTCAAATCAGAAGTCAATCAAAATGACACCTTTTATTAGCCAACTAAAAAGATTACAATATGCAAGCTTTTGAAGCAACTCAGGCCCCTTCTTCAAACAACCTTACATCAGATTACAATATTAACGTTACCTGGGTACTTTCTGGAAGGCTTCTTTAAGATCACACTACAGCCCTTTGACAACCATGTCAGGTTTTTTAGCCTGAGTGTCAGTGCTCTCTTCTGATCACCACTGTTGTAACTTCTCATGTTCAGCAATGTGACTGACTTTCATGTGTTTTTTACCAGGTTTGTGGTGTTGCTGCAATAACGTACGGTCTTCTGACGTGTTTTGCTTCATTATTATTCACTTAGTGGAGTAAAATAACTCCCAACAGCGCTTAGCTTTCTTCCTGTCATTGACTTACATACGCAGTTGGTTGGACGAATCGCAGCACTGCCAGTGTGAATGCAGGATGATGAAAAACGCAGAAGGAAAAGTAGCTCCCACTTTACACAATATCCATCCATCCATCCATCCATCCATCCATTATCTAACCCGCTATATCCTAACTACAGGGTCACGGGGGTCTGCTGGAGCCAATCCCAGCCAACACAGGGCGCAAGGCAGGAAAGAAACCCTGGGCAGGGTGCCAGTCCACCGCAGCTTTACACAATATGATATGTTTAATTTAATGATCATGCTCTCACCATCAAATGATTTTTAAAAATACGTTCTAATAAACTTGCATATTATTAAAATGTGTAATATCGATACTTTTAATGTGAACATCGATGTTTAAATTAAAATGTCAGGATCGGAAGCATCGCTGCTTTAGTATCAATCCGCCCATGCCTAGTATGACTGTTCCAAAGTGCAGGTGGCATGGCTGCTGAAGGTGTGTGCTGTGAAAGGTGCTATATTGATTGTGATTAAGTGCAGACCACTGCCACGCAAGCCCGTATGCTTACATCGACTTTGTGGGTGTTTGTTTATCTACTGTATAAATGGCTTGCACCATTAATAAAACTTTAGTTTGTGGAGTTCCATTTCCTTTAGGCAGTGTGTAACAAGATTTTGTTCAGTGGTAGGTAAACATTATACATTTATTGCAAACTTGCATCCACTTGGAACATTGGAACATTAGAAAAGTTGTGATGAGAACAGCCATTTTGCCCATTACACTCACATATCCTGTCCATCTCTTACTCCAATTCAGAATTACAGTGTTTACCTAAGTAGCACTGGGCACAAGGCTGGAAACAACCCCAGAGAGGGCACCAGTTTGGAGTATCCAATTACCGTAGCTGGCATGACTTAGGGGATAAGGGAACAAGGAGAACCAATGCAGACACAGGAATAACCTTCAAACTGTACAAGTATGATGACCAGGATTGGAATTTGAATCCAGAAAGCTAGATCAGCAAAGCACCACTAACCACAAGGTGAAATAAACATTTTAAAGACGCGTTACAGGTAAGTCAGAATGTGAAGAATGTGAAGCTGATAGGAATGCATGGACTGAGCAGATCAGTGCAGAGCCATTTCAAGATGTTTTAAAGACACTCAGGTTGAAGTTTAGACTCATCATAAAGGATGCATTTAATGCAAGTAACACACAATAAAAGAAACTTTAGCTTTCTTCTGTTGATGGTCTCTTAGAACACTCAACTAAATGGCAGAGCAGAAGGATGCTGCCACCTGGTAGCTCCAGGTAGTACTGTGGTTTGGGGCACATGCAGACTTCTTGTCCAGAGTGCACTTGCTTCTTACCTGGATCTTCTTCGGGGTAGAGACTAAACGTTAAATTACTAGTGCTACATGCATCACATATATGTATTGTACAGGGTCCAGTGACCATGTTAGGTGTGTATGTGAGGCCCCAGGGAAGTCTGGGTCTGATTTAAAAACAGAACAAAGTAATAAATCAGTCATTGTACAACTTTGTGGAGTCATGTGCACTTAAATGTCAATGCTACCCTATCTGTTGCATACATTCCCGTCTTATTAACCACAAAGCTTATCAAGGTGAAATAAAATGTGAAATGACAAAACAATGATTTTTATGCACTTAAAGTAGCAAAAAAAAAACATCTAAAGAGGCAAAGTCAAATGGACAGTTGCTGTAGCTTAGTCATAAAAAATAATCTCCTCTCTAAGTGATGTGAAGCACAGGTGGCAAAAATATAATAAAGAATGAACTATGAGAGTGATATCAGAATGGAAAAGTAATCTTCTAATCTTCTTGTTTTGTGATGTAATGCCTCCTGCCAAGGATATTCTTTGGTTTCCCATGCCCTGAAAAAAGAGCTGGATAAATCAATTATTTTGTAAATGTATATTGTTGTTGCTCGGCGGTATATCATCTTGTTGTGTCTCGTGTTTTCGTAGAGTGAAAGGTGGTAAAAGGTGATACCCACACTTCCAACCACCCGTTTATGAAAAACGCTTACAGAGGAAAGGTGCAGTGCAGAACAAAATGAAAGTTTTCTTTTGAACACATCATTGTCTGGTCTTATTTCAATCTTTTCTGCCTAATGAGTCTTGCATTATTTGTTCTTGTCTCAATACATTTTAAAATGGAAAGTTTGGATGGGATTAAACAGCAAATTTACCATGCCATTTGGTTTTAATATATAGGCATCCTGATCTACAAAAAAACAAGACATCCATTCACCGCTTCTGAGACCTCCTTAATCCAGTTCTAGAGCCTATCCCAGCAACTGTAGGTACAAGGCAGGAAAACAGCCCAGGATGGGATATGCTAGTGCATCAGAGGCCACCTCTGAATCCTGAAAGTGAGAGTGATGCTGCAGAAATGCTATTTCTGTCTGTGCAAAAAGTAAGCACAACCTTGGATCTAACAACTGACATTGTCTCCTTTGGCAGAAAAAACCTCAAGTCAGCGTTTCCTATTAAGGTGTAGCAGTCTCTGATGTTGTATTGGGAGAAAGCTTTTCCAACTCCTCCATGGAGAATTCTTTCGGCTGTGCCTTGTTTGAGGGGTATCTTCATGCACTGCCTGTTTCAAATCCCCAACAGTGTCTCGATGGGATTCAGATCCGGGCTTTGACTCAGCCATTAACACTAGAATTCCTGAAGCCTATGAAAAAAACTCTTAATCCCGGCCAACCTTAATTCCCTTCGCACCACTACCAACAGCATATTTTGTGTTGTAATTGCGCCAATCAGCACAAGCAGCAAGCAGCCTGCTGTCCCATCCAAGAGCTCCCCCACCAAACCCCAAACCCCCATGTGCCGTGATGAAATTCTGGGATGTTTGGAGACTTCTTTTTACATCTTGAGTTATGGTTTCAAACTGTATTTACTGGGGTAACCTGGTCTGGACAAGTTGGCAATTTCTTGAAATCTTCTTCACTTGTAGAGGATCTTCTGGACAGTTAAATGGTTGATTTTCAATTGTTTGGAGATCTTTTAAAATCCCTTCTCAGACTCATAAGCATCTATGATCTTCTTTCTAAAGACCTCAGAGATCTAGGCATGGTGATAGCACCCACATCAACAACAAAGATCAAAGCAAACTAAATCTCTTTCTCATGGTGTTTTTAATCATTTGCAGCTAGTCTGGTGCACCTGATTCTAATTTTTCATCTTTGACGTAGGGATAAATATAGATTGGTAGCAACAAGGAGACCAGGGTTCACATCCAGAGAGTGTTCTCTGCATGAAGCTTGCATAACTCTGGAAGATGGATGGACAGATGGATAAATGTAGGGGTGTACCTTTTTTTCTACATGTGAAATTTGCATTTATTTTTACTTAAACACTAAAATAAAGGATCAAATGAAAATATGCCATGATGTTTGCTATATCACCTTTTTCTATAGATACTGTTTAAATGAAGATCCAACCTTAATGTCCACCTACATCAAAAATGAAAAGCCTTCCATGGGGTGTACTTACTTTTACATATTGCGGCACACACGTTTAGTATACTGTATATTTCTTTCTGTGCACTTCAACGTCTTATCTATTGCAATTCTTTTTTTTTGTCACATTATTTTTATAATTATTGTATATGGGGTTGGTCTCAGAAATTCAAGTGTGCCTAATAAGAATAAATTGAAAATGAAATATTTGTCAGTTAGATTAAAGCCATCATTACAAACCTTATCACTTCATGTAGACGAATGCCTCCAGAATGATTTAAAGTGTGATTAACTTTGTAATGACTCTCTTGGTGAACTTAATATTTATACAACCCATCATACTCTGTGGTAATAAGACAAGAGGTTCCAGGTAGAAGAAATGTATTTGAAGTGGAAGAGCATTGAGGGACTGAAAGTCTTCAGTGGTCCATTTGTTAATATTATAACAGCTCATCAGTCTCAGCTTTTAAAAGGAAGGCTAAAGAGATGTTATTTAAGCGTAGCTCAGAGGGGCTGCTGTGATGATGCATGAAATGTCTCTGTTTACTGCCTGGCCATCAAATCAACTGTCTTTACCTGTAATTTTTATTCTTTCTTCTCATCTCCTCTTTGACCTGGGGTTAGGTGACCTCTAACTATTGGATATGTGATCAAAGCAGATGACTACAATGGCGTCATCACCTTCATTTGAGTGTGCAGTGTCTTGTCAGACATCACTCACTGCCAGCTTGGACAGCTACAGTATCTAACCAGCAGTGTTTGCAGGTTGCTTGGGATGGACTGACCAGCTGGTTATGGATTTAGAGCGACTGACGCTGTGTTTTATTTTAACTTTTATTTTCATGTCTGTGTCAAAGTAGTTTTTGAATGTTTCTCCATTTATTCACTTTTTGTGTCTTGCTCAGGGGCAATCAGCCATGAGCGATTACAGTCTATGTTTTGATATGTTGGTATGATCAATTTAAAACAAACTTTCTGTACAGTGGATTCAGAAGGTATTCAGACCCCTTCACTTTTTTCTATCTATTGCTAAGTTGCAGCTTTGTGCTAAAATCATTTAAACTCATTCTTTTCCCACTTCAGGCAACACTCAATAATGCAGAATGACAAAGCGAAGAGGATTTAAGAAATTTCTGCAAATTTTTAAAAAAATAAACCTCAAATATCACATTGGCTCAGAACCTTTATTCAGTACTTAGTTAAAGCCCCTTTGGCAGTGATTACAACCTGACGTCTTCTTGGGTATGACATGGCAAGCTTCACACACCTGCATTTGGGGATTTTCTGCCAATCTTCTGTGTAGATCCTCTCACGCTCTTGTCAGGTAGGCTGGACACAGTCAGGGGACAGATAGTCTGGGCTCTGGCTGGGGAACTCAAGGACATTCCCCAGAACTGTCCCCTCCGCCACTCATGTGTTATCTTTGCTTTGTGCTTAGGGTCATTGTCCTGCTGGAAAGTGAACCTTAGGCCCAGTCTGAGGTTCAGAGTGCTCTGGAGTAGGTTTGTATTTTGGATATCACTGTACTTTGCTCCATTCAGCCTTTCATCAAACTCTGTGTAGTCAACCAGTATCTGCCACTGAAAAACAACCCCACAGCCTGAGGCCACCACCTCCATGCTTCACTGCTGGAATAGAATAGCACAGATAATGAGAGGTACGTTGTTTCTTCCAGATTTGACAATAATCCTGGTTTCATCAGTTCTTTAGGTGCCTTTATGTAAACTTCAAGTGGGCTTTCATATGTTGTCTGGCCACTCTGCCATAAAGTCTCGATTAGTGGAGTGTTGTAGTGATAATTATTCTTGTCGAAGTCCTTGTCGAAGTTTCTCCCATTTCCATACAGGTTCTCTGGAGCTTAGCCAGAGTGGTCACCTCTCTTAGCATGAGACCTACTTTTACAATTGCTCAAACTTCTTCCATTTAAGAATTAAGGAGTCCGCTGTGCTCATGGGAACTTTGCATGCTGCCTGGGTATCTACAGGCAATTCCTTCAACCTCATGGCTTGGTGTTTACTCTGATACACATTACCAACTGTGGGGCCTTCTATAGACAGGTATAGAAACATCTCAATAATGATCAACAGAATGGGATTCACCTGAGCCAGATTTCAAGGGTCACAGTAAAGGGTCTGCATGTTTTTGTCAATGGGATATTTCAGTTTTTTATTTTTAATATATTGGCAAAAATTTCTAAAACTTTGTTTTCACAATGTCAGTCTGAAGTATTGAGTGTTGTTTGGTGTGGGAAAAATTAAATCTAAATGATTTAATCACAAGGTCGCAACACTTGAATACTTGCTGGGCCGACTGTATGTATTTATTTTTTAACAGACTGAAGACATTGCACAAAGAATTCTAGGGCTGAATCCAAGTGATTTTGGCAAAGCCCAACAGGGAGCTCAGTGCACAGAACTGTTGGCCATGATGGGAGCTGCTGAGCTCTCATCTATAAGGTGTCTTCTGGGTTGAGTAATGAGAAGGATGTGTCCATTGATTCGCTCAGTTGTCATCCAAACAGGCCCCAAGTGGCATCGGTATTCAGACGTGGTATGAACAGGCCACCACCAGTGTGAGTTAAAAAGGCAAGCATGTACTATTTTTTTTGTACTTTTTTTGTGAAATACATGTTTTGCACGCTTTTAGAACTTATGATTTTTTTTCTCCATCCATTATCCAATCCGCTATATCCTAACTACAGAGCTAAAGGGGATTCCCCAGTCAAAAGTGCCCGGGGGGCTTTTGACTTCTACTGCAACTGCAAGCTGAAGTCTCACTGCCCCCTGCTACAGGTTGACTAACTGGTGTCCTCTTGTGTATGATATGGCTTTTGTTTACTATGATGTTGCCATCAGCCCTCAGTAGGCATCTCATTTATAGAACTCTAAGTATAAACACTCCTGTAGAGTCTGATGCCCAACAAACAGTATTGTGTGAGGGTTCATAACCAGAGGTGGTCAGTGTTGCACAAGGACATCAGCCATACTTCATAATTCTGGCACACCCTGTGTCCTGCACAGAAGACCAAACAGCTCTCCTAAGAAACATTTTAGTTATTTCTAGAAAACTGTTTCCATTATGCAGGTTTTTTGTGTTATTACGTTCCAGAAATGCTTATAAAATGTGTTACATGAGTCACAGATAAGTAATTTAAAGATCATAAATTCATAAATCTTCATAAATTCAAAATACATTTTTGTAAAGTACATTCATCTCAGTCACGTTCCTTACCACCTCACAAAAAGAAATGAAAGAAATTGTCAGAACCGTGGGAGTCACAGGTTAGGAAGCTGGTTAGTGAGGTTAGAGCTGTAGACTATGACCAGCTTAAGTGCAGACATTTTAATTTGTAATTGAGTACCACGTTATTAAAGGACTGTTAACTAGTATCACATTTTGGTGTACTACCCCACTGTTTATTACATCATTCCTAATTATTATTAATACAGTACATTTATGTCAATGGTAAAATTGTTGGCCAATTAAATTAATTTTTTTAAGATTAAAGTGAGACATCTAAATATCCTACTTTTAGTTCAAGAGCTTTTACTCTTTTTCTTCTTATCCCAGAGCTGTGAAATACTGCGTTCTTGTTTTCAGTCTGACTGCCTTGGCATGTTCTACTCTTTGAAGATGGCAGCATCATCTCTGCAGGTAATACACGTTACCTTTCCCGTCACCTCTGTAAGAATGTGTTTACTCTGCCAATTTTCTACAAAGCCGCGATTTTCAGTGTTCCTCCTTTCCCCCCTCGTTTTCTGTATTTATGACGTTTGTCTTTATGAATGTTCAAAAGTGGATCGTGAACTTTTACCCTTAGTAGATTTCCAGAGTACTGCAGAGAAAATGGCTTATATTTATGTCATTAAAAATGTTAAAACATGTGTTTCTTCTAGAAAAGACCCTTTGAGCCAAAAAGGGTCCAGAGGGCTACAGTCTGGGGAGTCTTGATGTGGACAGAGAGGAAGATGAAGGACTATATAATAAACAGCAGTGACATGACCTGATAGATAGATAGATAGATAGATAGATAGATAGATAAAGACACTATATGATGGATGTGTGGATGGATGGATGGATGGATGGATGCAAGGCACTTTATTGAGCCCTGAATTTAAAATGTCCTTGCCCTAGCAATAACGCAGATCATGCAGTGCACAAAGACTTTGTGAAAATCAGTAAAAAAGGCCAAAATCAATACAGAAGTTCACAAGCTTTTTTTTAGTTTAAGAAGGGGTTAATTTTCTTTTTTACTGCCTGTACTGAGAAGTTCTGCAACAAATAATCTTCACATTATAAGTGGACATGCAGCAAAAGAAAGCGAGCTAAAGTCAGTGGAGTGCTCGGGTATAATATATACAGCAGCACGCAGTTGGACAAGTGCACCCCTGGAGAAAAATAAAGATTTGATTCACCTGTCTGCCCACTTTAATTTCTTTGTGTTATCTTCTTTTATTGTCAACCTGATGGCTCTTAGACATGATAAAAACACTGAAAACAAATCACTGCTATAAAAAAAGAAAACAGCTTGAATAAAGACAAATTGTCTTCAGCAGCCCGCCGAGCTGGAAAAGAAAGAAATGGATTTGTCGTTTTATAGCACAGCAACGTCAGATAAGTCAGAGGCAGTGGGTTGCTGTATGTATTTTAGCTCTCACATCCCAGCTCAAAGAGAATTGTGCAAATGTGTAATCTGCTGGTAGCATTATGTTGTAGGTCATCTGCATTAAAAATAAATCAATCTGTACTGTGTGTTTAATCCTTTAGTCTGCATATGGAAATGAGAAATAACAACTGCCTTCTAAGAATACAGAAATAAAAGTTCCCACCCTCCACTGGGCATTTCTAGGACTCCACAGACTGTTTTTTTGCCCTGTGATCCTCTCCAGTGAATAGAAATTCACATTCACGGTTTTGGTCACACATTCATTTTGTGGAATGCCAGGACTCCATCTCAGTGTTTCCAGATAAACAATAAAATATAGAATATTGTGTAGGAGATTGCATTCTTTTTTGCATTAATTTAAATTTTATTACTGCTATTTATATGATATAATCATATTAAGAATATGATTTTTCATAGCAAACATATTAGGAAATATTAATAAAACTGACGGAAAAGTATTAAAGGATTACTATATACAAAAATTATAGATTTTTTAAATGTTACTTACCCCATATACTTTGTAGTGGTGGCTGAGAAACATTTCTAATCTCATCTTTTCGTGGAGAAATTGAATATTGAATATTCAACCTCGATAGGTGACCAGTATTATACAGTTGCAGACGAAGTGACAAAAGCCCATGGATGTGGATTTCCCCTTGGGATTAATAAAGTATCTATCTATCTATCTATCTATCTATCTATCTATCTATCTATCTATCTATCGGAATAAAGAAAAAAATTCTCACGTAACTTGTGTTGCATAATCCACAAGTCCAATAACCATTCATATGTTTAAAACATTCAAAATGTGTGCTTTTCTTGCTAAAATATTATTAAGTTAGTTCCTGAAAACTCTGCATCAGATATATAAATAAAGAAGATGCCATTCCCACAATGCTATGCGTTATCACTGAAGATTCGCCACTCTCTTTTATTCACTGATGTAGAAACCTGTCCTTCATTCAAAAGCTCAACTGAGCTATATAAATAAATATTGTTTTCTATTATATCTTATCAAATTCATTTAAGGACTCCAGAGTTACAGAAATCAGGGCCTAAAGGTCAGCATCGAGCAAGATACAAATCCACAATGGACGCATATAACAGAAGTTCTCACATAAAATTCATGTATAATCCAAAAGACCAATCAAAAAGCATCACAGGAGCTAACAACAGACCAAACATCAAATAGAATTCAGCAAACAACAGGACACTAGCACACCTGCCACTTACTAGAAGCCATTTTTCATTCTTTATATTTTATTCTGGATATGAGTTCTTCTTCTGTTCCTTGACTTTATTTCATGTCTGCTCAATGTGGCTTTGGTTACATGTCCCCATTTGGGTGCACAATCCCAGCACTGTGTCCCGACTTTGATCTCTGATTCATGTCCTGAGCATTGTTTATTTATTGCACTTCTTCATAGCTTCAACCTTTGGCTGGTTATATGAACTTGGCAACTACTCTGGATTCTCTTTTCATTTAAAATTTCTACTCCCCAGTGAAGGCAATACACACTGTAAATCAATATTGTGTTTCTAATATGTGCACATGTTTCATTTGTAAAGAATCAAACAGAGGCAGTGAAATTTTAATCAGAAAAGGACCGGGAGAAAAGACATTGTCAGAATTTGTTGTGGAGAAATCAATCTATCTGTCGTCAAAACCTAAAATGCTAACCAAAAATGACAGCTCTGTAATTGAATAGTTGAGATATTTCACTGTAAGTTTCTCAAAAATTTGCACGCACACACTCAAATAATTCTAATCCCAGATGATGTGACAATTCTCGGAGAATCCTTGATGTGAACATCATAGTAACTGGCTATGCTACTGCATAAAAAATGGTAGCACCCATGACAAAGCAAAATTGCCTTGTATAATCTATACTAATAAAAGGCAAAGCCCTCACTCACTCACTCACTCACTCACTCACTCACTCACTCACTCACTGACTGACTGACTCATCACTAATTCTCCAACTTCCCGTGTAGGTAGAAGGCTGAAATTTGGCAGGCTTATTCCTTACAGCTCACTTACAAAAGTTAAGCAGGTTTCATTTCGAAATTCTACACGTAACGGTCATAACGGTCGATAACGGTCGACAACGTCCGCCATGTTGAACTTTCTTATTTATGGCACCATCTTCACGAAATTTGGTAGGCGGCTTCCCTGCGCTAACCAAAACCGATGTATGTACTTATTTCGATGGTATGACGCCATTGTCGGCCGCCATTTTGAACTTTCCAACGTCACTAATTTTCCAACTTCCCGTGTAGGTAGAAGGCTGACCCCATCTTCACGAAATTTGGTAGGTGGCTTCCCTGCGCTAACCAAAATCGATGTACGTACTTATTTCCGTGGTATGACGCCACTGTCGGCCGCCATATTGAATTTTCCAAACATCACTAATTCTCCAACTTCCCGTGTAGGTAGAAGGCTGAAATTTGGCTGGCTCATTCCTTACACCTTACTTACAAAAGTTAAGCAGGTTTCATTTCGAAATTCTATGCGTAACGGTCATAATGGTCAACAATGTCCGCCATGTTGAACTTTCTTATTCATGGCCCCAACTTCACGAAATTTGGTAGGCGGCTTCCCTGCGCTAACCGAAACCAATGTACATACTTATTTCGGTGGTATGACACCACTGTCAGCCGCCATATTGAACTTTCCAACGTCACTAATTCTCCAACTTCCCGTGTAGGTAGAAGGCAGAAATTTGGCAGGCTCATTCCTTACAGATTACTTACAAAAGTTAAGCAGGTTTCATTTTGAAATTCTACACGTAACGGTCATAACGGTCAACAATGTCCGCCATGTTGAACTTTCTTATTCATGGCCCCATCTTCACGAAATTTGGTAGGCGGCTTCCCTGCGCTAACCGAAACCAATGTATGTACTTATTTCGATGGTATGACACCACTGTCGGCCGCCATATTGAACTTTCCAACGTCACCAATTTTCAAACTTCCCGTGTAGGTAGAAGGCTGAAATTTGGCAGGCCCATTCCTTACAGCTTACTTACAAGAGTTAAGCAGGTTTTATTTCGAAATTCTACGCATAACAGTCATAACGGTCAACAACGTCCGCCATGTTGAACTTTCTTATTTACGGCCCCATCTTCACGAAATTTGGTAGGTGGCTTCCCTGAGCTAACCAAAACCAATGTACGTACTTATTTCGGTGGTATGACGCCACTGTCAGCCGCCATATTGAATTTTCCAACATCACTAATTCTCCAACTTCCCGTATAGGTAGAAGGCTGAAATTTGGCAGGCTCATTCCTTACAGCTTACTTACAAAAGTTAAGCAGGTTTCATTTCGAAATTCTACGCGTAACGGTCATAACGGTCAACAACGTCCGCCATGTTGAACTTTCTTATTTATGGCCCCATCTTCTCGAAATTTGGTAGGCGGCTTCCCTGCAATAACTGAAACCAATGTACATACTTATTTCGGTGGTATGATGCCACTGTCGGCCGCCATATTGAACTTTTCAACAGTCTTTGTTACTTATGTGCCCATCTTCAAGAAATTTGGTACACGGGTTCCCAACGCTAACTGAATCCTACTTACGTACATATATACGTCCATAGCCTGCAGCTTGGTCACCATGTGAGGCGGCGTTGGTTCCCCCATCCCAACGCCTCCCACATTGTTGGCTGCCTGCCTATATAAGGCCGTCCGTCGCTCCAGTCTCTACATTCCCTTCCTTGCTTCGCCACGGGATTCACGTCTCCCTGCTGATAACTACAGCCTTTTTGTTTAATCCACGGCTTCTCCGCTGTTTTATTGTTTGTTTATTACAATTATAGTTATTGTATAGGTATTTTACACTTACTTTACATTACTCAGGTACCCATTTCCTTCATCATTCCAACCTCCATTACCATGTCTATCGAGGTAATCACCATCGATCAAAGAACTGTCACTTACCGAGTGGTTTCCATGCCCGGAGATGGCACCTACCTTTTCCATTCTCTGTGTTACATATTGCACGGCCATATCAGGCTCACTCTTGATATCCGGAAGAACATTGTGTCTTATGTATTGAATGACTGGGACAGGTTCAAGGTGTGGACTGATGACGGTACAGGAGATAATTATACTACACAGGAGCACTAGAAGAGTGAAATGCTTAAGCCCTTCACCTATGGTTCTGCATGTGAGTTGATGGCTGCCGCTGAATTGTTCGGTTGGTGCTTTCAAGTGTACCGAAATGGCCAAATATTTTACACCTTTCGACAACCGCCAATGCCTCTTAAACATCTTACATTCACAGGTGACGATTTCAGTAGTGGACACTTTGATGTTTATGAATGTTTAAACTCTCAAAAGCTGGATGTGAAGTTATCGATGAAACCGGTTGTAAGCTTACAACGCTTGACAGATGCCGAATGTCACTTCAACACAAGTCCTGCAAATACTGTCGTAATTGAAACAAACCATGAACCTCAAACTGATTATGACAGCAGCAATCCAAGCTGTGAGATTTGAGACAAGATTACTGTTCACATGGCCAACTGTAAGTTGCATGCTCAAGAGTAAGCTCAGCGCACAGCTTGGTCATGTTACAACTGGAGGGCCGAACTGACAACGTGGTATACAAAGAGATCCTTAACAAATAATTATTGGCATATTTTCCCTCAGTTTAAAAAGGTTAAATTTTCTTCTTAATAAAAATTTTAATGCAGTACTTCGCCGCTGCGAAGCGCGGGTATTTTGCTAGTAACTTATATAATATTGATCTTCTCAACTACCTCTTTTAGAGAAAAACAAATGCTGGATTCAGATTCCTAAATATAAAAATGAAGGATAAAGGTATTTTGTCTTTATTATTTCCAGAAACACACAGAAAATAAGGAAAAAATCCTTCAATAATGTCATGTGTGAATGATGTGGCACACACTTAATAGAAATTATGCCATGACATCTATGGTACAAGTGATAAACCGTAATATTGTCACAAATGTAACTTCTGTAGGCAGCACCCCCTACTTTGTGCTTCAATATAAAGCTGCAAAATCTACCAGACGGCCCTGGAGTTCTCTTTGTTCTCTGATTATTGTGATACTTTGTGTTCTCTATTTCGCTGTTCTGTGTGTTTCCTAGTGGAATTACTACCTGGTGTAGAGAGAGACAGCAGCCTGTTCTGAAAGGATAAATGTAAAATAACATGTGAAACTACACTATAACACTGTTAAATAGAAAACATGGGGCAATACCCCTAAACCCCATAATGTGCACTTGAGACAGCTTTGGAGAACTGCATGCAGTTCTGGTCCCCACACAGCAATAAAGACATAGCAGCACAAGAAGCCAACCAGGCAGAAGTCTGTCCCTGGAATAAAGGCTGTCTGCTGCTCTGCTCTGACAGATGAAGTGAACTGAACCTCTTTTGTCTGGAATGGAAAAAGTATAGAGTGACCTTATCCAAATATTTAAAATTCTTGATGTCATGATTATAAGTTGTGTAATTCTGAACATTTTATGTTTCATCATTTTCACTGTTATTTGTTGCTTTCATTTTGGTGGTGGTTGTTGTCACTGCTATGTCCATTACCTTCGAGGCTTGGATTACCATTTTCGGTCACATGACACTGCCATCATGACACATGACATATCTTACCGGCAGGAGTGCGTTTAAGATGGCAGCATAATATTCTCAGTATCCTGGTTTTGTGATGAAAAACAAAAGAACTGATTGGAACTTAATGATTTTGTTAAGGACTGATTTCTGCTAGGGCTCTTAAAAGGCTGATTGCAATCCTTTTGCACTTCTTTTATTGCTGTTTTTGGCCTGCTATTTTTTATGGTCTATGATCTTCAGATGCACTCCAGTCACAAGGTTTGTTCTTTCTTTTTATAAATCTACCAGTAACGGCACACTGCACGATAATGTGCAGTGAATACACTTGACTTGAGCATTCCTAGTTTTCATACTCTTTCTCTGTACGTTTAGCATTCGTTTGCTCAGAGGTTGATGCACTTGCTGCTTCCTGAGCAGCTCTTCTTTTCTCCACCCTAGCATCCCGCTTCTTCTCTTCTTTCGTCTGCATCTTTTCGCGTTGAAACTGATTAAGTCAGTGTTTGTGTTGCAATTACTTAGTATGTTTTAATTAATTGTTCACTTAAGCTGGCAATTAAGTTTTCAATCTGCCCCAGGAATGATTTAAGATATGAAGAGGTAGAGGAAGTGATGGCGAAGATGGTAGGGATGAGAACGGCGTTCATATGCATGCACCACACGGCCACTGCCAAAGGTTGATTCTACAATAAAATAAAATAAAAATAAAAAGAGGAATAACCTTGGAGGTCAATCATCACCCTGAAACTGGACAGTAGACGTCACGTAGTATATGTGTACCAAATTTCAGGCCAATAGTTCAAACGGTTTGCGAGCTACAGGTGATTTAAAATCCTGGACAGACAAACGGACAGCCACGGTAGCATATTATATAAGAAGATTATACTTGAAGGTGAAGCAAACATTTTTCAGTCAAATATTGAAACGTGTACTGGAGGACAGTGGATGAAAGCATGGAGACTGACATGGTAAAAATGGGGAGCAGCTCTTCACACAAAGGAAGTGGCACTCCAGAACAAAATGCCAAGTGACACACTTGATGAGAGGGCTCTCATGAGTGAGGTACTGGGAGCATGAAGCTGGTGGCTCACTAAATGAGCTTAAAGAACTGAATGGTCACCTCTTTATCCTAAAATGTTTGATGTTCGTCATTGTTTGGACTTTATACATACTTTGAAGTTTAATATTTTAGTCAGCTAGCAACATGGCCTCATTCATATCCTACTCTTATCATTTTGTTGTTATTTCAGGACATTCATAATCCATTACCCTCATGTAAATGGTATATCACCTGCCATTTAGCACACTGTGTATAAAACCATATCTTCAGTTTCATAGTCAGTTTCATTAAAGGAGAAAAGCAGGTCAATCTTGGAGTCCTGTGTTTCTTTTTAAAGAGCACATTAACCTTGCAGTGAACGCAGCGCATTTGGGAAAAAAACAGACAGCCTGTCAGTGCAAACTTTGATAATAGTATTCCTTGCTCGGCAGCGCTGCTTTTGAAGTCTATCAAGGTTTACTTGTTGAGACTTCATTTCATGTTTGCTTTCAGATAGTCAGCTGAAAAAGAAAAAAAGAAAAGGAAAGTGGCAAATAGATTTCAGCGGTGTCTCGGTTTTGTCGATATTCTCTGTGGATTAATGTGATAATCCAGTTCTTTCTACATGTGCACATTTTAATGCCTCATTTAGATCATCTGCGGTCTTCGCCTGCTTCAAACTGACATTCATCTCTTTACTAAAGAAAACAAAAGTGGACCATCTCAATGACTACAGACCAGTGCACTCACTACTTTTGTGATAAAATGCTTTGAGAAACTGGTGCTGGACCACATTATTTGGGACAAAACCAAAACCTCCAAAAACTGATCACAAAGCCTCCAGGGTTTAGGACTTGCTAACTGGCACTCCTAAACACATTCTGACTGGCAGCATCATGTTCCTATCATAGTCACCCCCATAAGTATAGGGTAATGAGTCCCCTGCTGGACTCCTTGTACACCTTCAACTATGTGGCTAGGCACAGCTCTAACTCCATCATTAAATTTGCTGATGACACCAGAATTGTGGGTCTGATCACCAACAATGATGAGATGCCTTACAGAAAGGAGCTTTCACATCTCACAAAGAGGTACTAGAGCAACATTTCCCTCTTCAATTACAGCTGTGAGGGACGACCAGCATCCTTAACATCCAGGACACCCTTAAGATGGAAGGACATGGGGGCAGCATGTACAGGGCATTGTATCCTCCAGACTGGTAGATGGCAGGTCCCCTGGGCTGCAGCAGTGCCACTGTTTCCCACAGAGCATCATGGGACTTGGAGTTTGTAGGCTCAGTCCTGTTGGGTGCCGCCAGGGGTGCTGCAGGGACTGGGAAGCCCTACTTTGTCTGGCTCTCACCTCACCCAAAGTGCTTCCCAATTATAGCTTTGGAACACTGAAAGCGCTTCCGGCTGGAACATAAAAGGAGCTGCCTGCCACTGTTCTGGGAGCCACAGTCAGGAGGAAGGAAGACAACGCTTGTGAGTAGGAGTGGATGCAGGAACCAGGACAGAGGTAAAAAAAGAAGACAGTATTGCTGAGTGATTACTGTGGCTATTGTACTTGTACTTGTAGTTGTGGTGTGGTAAACGCTTACTGAAGAGTTTCCCATTATTAAAATCTCTTGTGCATTTAGACTTGTGTCCGAACCAGGATACCATAATGGAAGAAAAGCAAGAATGGAGGTACAACCTGGTTGAGAGGATCCTTGGTTTTTATCCCAGTAATGAGGAACAAATAATGGAGGGACAACTGGATTTTGGAACAGTTAATCCTCCAACAAGAGAGGTGGCAGTGTTCCTCTGACTGGGTCCCAGTTTGGACACCCGCAGGATTGCCTGGGACTTGTAATGCAGAATGGCAACCCTGTCAGGATCTTTGCGTGGCACAGGGGGCTGCTGTGAGGAGCTGACCTGCCTATTTTAGGGAACTTCTGTATGAACCAGAAGGGCTTCCATCTTGCTATAGCATGACACCAGAAGCTCTGCTGGGTCCACCATAAAAAGAAGCCATCTCATCAGCATGGAGAGTCCGAGTGTGCTGCTGGTCTGTGGGAGACATGCATGTAAGCATTTCAAAGTACCGTGTACACATGACAAAATGTGAACTTGAAATTTAATTTGTTGTTATTATGCATTTACCTTTCCATAATGACTACTATTAGTTGGCTTTTTTTTAAATTTCTGAACATGCCGTAGATTGCGTCAATTCCTATTCAAAAAGAAATATGTGCGTAACTCCAATATCACACATTTCTAGACCTTTTCTGACAGATATGCAAGACAACAGGACTAGCGACAGCTTCACAGGTGGGTAAGTGTGGGAGTTGTGTCTGCCTTTGCAAGCCCTGATGTCAGCTCTATGAAAGCGAATCAAAGGATAACAGCTTTCGTAAAAGAAAGCTGGTGAGCATGTCCACATTTAGCAAAATGTTTTTTCAATGAAATAAATAATAAATGATGCTTTTTTGCTTTTTTATCCTAGATTTTTGTTTGGGTAAACAAGATTTCATATTGACTATACAGTATAAAAATTCAGTTAGTGAAAAGTCCTCACACATACAGCAGAATCTCTAAGAGTGTGTGTGTGTGTATATGTGTGTCCACATATGTAATTGTGTGAACATAACGTATACAGCATGTGAGTGGGTATGTGTACAATATGCACGTAGGACACATAGGCAATAAAATATGGAGCAATTGAAAAATTAAAATGCAATGCATGAAGTCTTAAGTGCCAAAATATTCCTTCTAATTTGTTTTTTCTCCACAGTTTGCTACCAGTTTTCTTACCACATCCCCAAAGATGTTCATGTGAGTGGGCCCTACGATGAAGTGGTGCCCTGTCTACGGACGTGTCCTGCCTTGTGTCCACTGCTGTCAGAACAGACTCCCACCTTCCAACCTCCACCTTTCTGAATCTGACTATGAAAATGTGAGAATGTTATGTCATCCTTCGTTGTGTAATTAAGTAATTTTCCTGCATGAATATTCATATAAGATGCACAAGCATGAGAAGAAAATGAATAGAAATTATAAACTTAGTGGGGCAGTGGTGGGCACATCATGAACCCAAAAGAAGCCAGGGAGGTCAAAGTATATAAACAAAAAGGGTGCATTATATTTGAAATAGTAAATTGTGGAAGGGTATGGGAAATTTGTGCCAAGACACTGATGCAACCAAAACAACAAACCTACAGCTTTGTGTGCCTTCCTGGTAGAGTGGCTGGTCCATATTCCCACCATTCAACACTTTGTATGCTGTGTGTGGCCAGAAGGGCCCACCTGTTTCCACCTGTCTGCTTAAGGAGCCTTTAGTATTTCCTGTATTTACTGCACTGTATTTGTGCCTGAAGTACAGTTATCTCCTGGGGTGCTAATGATGCACTTGGAGAACAGCACCCCCATCAGTGATGACCTTGTGTCACTAGCAATATTACTAGAGCACTGGCCTTCAGGGCGTTCAGCTTCCTCACACTACTTCATTTTCATTACAATTGCAGTCCCTACCAGGCCATCCTTTACAATGTTTATGTATAGTAAACTGTGTCATTGTATTCTTGAGTTTTTGTCATGTTAAAAAGACATTGAACACTTTTTATTGAATTACTTTCCAGACCAGCTTAGTCTCATGGCTGCATGAAAGTGAAGACAGCCTTGGATCCACCTTGTCCAGTGGAGCTGCAAGGCCCTTAACTGTAATGTTACTTTGATTGTTCCTAACGGTTCTCAATAAAACGTTGCTTAATAAAAATATTTTTTGAAGTGTGGCATCTGGCCGGGGCTGGAGCCCGGCCGGGACGCCCAGGAGGACCGGAGGAGGGCTTGTACCTCCTCCAGACCGCGAGGGGGCGACCGCCCTGGTTATGTTGGGGGCCACGGGTAAAGGGCTTGGAAGCCCAGCCCTGTAGGGACCCGTGGCCACTGCCAGGCGGCGCCCCGGTGCCTGTAGAAGTCTGGAGCCCAGCACTTCCGCCACACCAGGAAGTGCTGGGGGGAAGAAGACAGGGGACACCCGGAGGGCTTCCGGGTGTGCAGCCGGCATTTCCGCCACACTGGGGTGTGTCCTCGGAGGAATGCCGGGAAGCAGCTGGAGCCCATCCGGGTTCCTATTTAAGGGGCCGCCCCCCTTCAGTCAGTAGCAGAAGTCGGGTGGAAGAAGGACGGAGCTGGAGAGAGGACTGGAGGCGGCCAGGAGAAAGGCAAAGGACTGTGAGGCCTGGATTGAGGGGGATCGGTGCTGGAGGCACTGGGGTTTGTGTGCACGAATATTAACTTGTAAATATTGTAAATAAATGTGTGTTGGGTGAAGTAAAGATGTCCGTCTGTCTGTGTCCGGGCCAGCGTTCACAAAGTTTATTTGACTCAGTTGGCTCCATCCATTTAGTGTCCAAGGTTATCTATATAAGTCAATGTTTGTGTGTGTGTATGTGTGGTATGTTCCAACATCACTTCCAAATGGCTGGAGCGATTTTCATGAAACTTGGTACACATGTTTCTCATTGGTCGACTAAAAATACCGTAGGGTGAAATCAACCCTAACCCACCCCCTTCTGGGTAGGGTGGGGGTGATCTTACTGTCTTGTATGTATGTTATCATCCAGTCTTCATTGTTAATTTATTTTTATTTTTAAAGTTGTGGGGTTTTTTTTTAATTATATTTTTCTCAAACAATTAAAAAAAACAACTTTATTTTCCTCCTGGGCAACAACAGGTATTTCAGCTAGTATCTTATAAATAACTCTGTCCTTTCATAATGCTTTGTGGTTTCAAAGAAATGCCAAAGCAGTGCGGTCAAAGGGCTGCCTCCTGAAGTCCCTACAGGCTCCTTGAGCTCTTCTAAAGTCTCAGCTAAACTCGTGGAGATTTTCTAAATGGCACTGCCTCTCATTATCGAGGTCACATACTGGTCACTATCCAATATTCTTACTGTGGTGGAGGTAAAAACAAAGAGATGTGCACACGAGTACATAATAAAATCATATCACTTTAGTCTGACTTTCCCAGGTAAGAACAAACAACAGTGCCATGAAAAATGTCACTGGCCACTGCAATAAATAAATAAATAAATAAATAAATAAAAGAAACAGCAAACCTCATAAACAGCTCTGCTTCTGTGCTGTGTTTATTTTTTTTTTTGCAAATAAGAGACACGTGTCCTGATTTATTAAAGATAATTCCTTCTGTTATTGAACAAGTACAGTTGTTTCTGTTGAAGGAATAATGACGAGAGTAGCTGGGGACCCTGAAACTTCTAACCTGAAACTGGCTGCACTTCTGGACTTCTATCATTTAACAACTTTTTGGCAAGTAGATGGTGTAACAGTGAGGTTCAGCTAATGTCGCAATGGCCCACTCATTGTTCTGCAGTAGAGTGCTCTGTGTTTGTAATCTTTATTTTACAAGGTGCCTTTCACAAAGAGCAATGAAAAACATTATACAATGAAAAAACAAATGAAAGACCTTAGTATTTCAAAAAATAAAGACATAGTACAGTTAACCAGGAAAGGGATAATGCCCTAAGATATATACTGTAATGTCATGTTCTTGGTGTCCAACTGAATTCTTCATTAGAATTATTCAGTTAGCAGTTTCCTTCAAAAACTCAAAAGCTCGAAATGGCAATAGATATTAATATCTGTACTGAGCTTGATGTTCCTTGTCATTCTTTTTGCTTGTCCTGAGATTCAAATCCAGACCGATGACCAACACCTATCAAATTCTAAATCAGTATTTTTATTTTTAATCATCTGTACATTTTGGGAACAAACATTTTATATTACAGGGACCTGAGAAGCTATAACGTATCGTATTAGTAGGACCAGAATGAAGTGCCACACTGAGCATACTCATGTAGACGCCAACAGCAGATCAATGTACAGTTGTGCTTGAAAGTTTGTGAACACTTTAGAATTTTCTATATTTCTGCAAAAATATGACCTAAAACATCATCAGATTTTCACTCAAGTCCTAAAAGTAGATAAATTGAAACCAGTTAAACAAATGAGACAAAAATGTTATACTTAGTCATTTATTTATTAGGGAAAATGATTGAATATTACATATTTGTCAGTGGCAAAAGTATGTGAACCTTTGCTTTCAGTATCTGGTGTGACCCCCCCTTTGCAGCAATAACTGCAACTAAACATTTCCGGTAACTTTTGATCAGTCCTGCACACCGGCTTGGAGGAATTTTAGCCCATTCCTCCGTACAGAACAACTTCAACTCTGAGATGTTGGTGGGTTTCCTCACATTAACTGCTCGCTTCAGGTCCTTCCATAACATTTCAATTGGATTAAGGTCAGGACTTTGAGTTGGCCATTCCAAAACATTAACATTATTCTTCTTTAACCATTCTTTGGTAGAACATCTTGTGTGCTTAGGGTCGTTGTCTTGCTGCATGACCCACCTTCTCTTGAGATTCAGTTCATGGACAGATGTCCTGACATTTTCCTTTAGAATTCTCTGATATAATTCAGAATTCATTGTTCCATCAATGAAGGCAAGCTGTCCTGGCCCAGATGCAGCAAAACAGGCCCAAACCATGATACTACCACCACCATGTTTCACAGATGGGATAAGGTTCTTATGCTGGAATGCAGTGTTTTCCTTTCTCCAAACATAACGCTTTTCATTTAAACGAAAAAGTTCTATTTTGGTCTCATCCGTCCACAAAACATTCTTCCAATAGCCTTCTGGTTTGTCCACGTGATCTTTAGCAAACTGCAGACGAGTAGCAATGTTTTTTTTTGGAGAGCAGTGGCTTTCTCCTTGCAACTCTGCCATGCACACCATTGTTGTTCAGTGTTCTCCTGATGGTGGACTCATGAACATGAACATTAGCCAATGTGAGAGAGGCCTTCAGTTGCTTAGAAGTTACCCTGGGGTCCTTTGTGACCTCGCCGACTATTACACGCCTTGCTCTTGGAATGATCTTTGTTAGTTGACCACTCCTGGGGAGGGTAACAATGATCTTGAATTCCCTCCATTTGTACACAATCTGTCTGACTGTGGGTTGGTGGAGTCCAAACTCTTTAGAGATGGTTTTGTAACCTTT
>JANRMT010062854.1:69770170-69782343 GCA_026402145.1 Polypterus bichir lapradei | reverse complement strand
AGGGTAACATTGATCTTGAATTCCCTCCATTTGTACACAATCTGTCTGACTTTGGGTTGGTGGAGTCCAAACTCTTTAGAGATGGTTTTGTAACCTTTTCCAGCCTGATGAGCATCAACAACTCTTTTTCTGAGGTCCTCAGAAATCTCCTTTGTTCGTGCCGTGATACACTTCCACAAACATGTGTTGTGAAGAGCAGACTTTGATAGATCCCTGTTCTTTAAATAACACAGGGCGCCCACTCACACCTGATTGTCATCCCATTGATTAAAAACACCTGACTATAATTTCACCTTCAAACTAACTGCTAATCCTAGAGGTTCACATACTTTTGCCACTCACAAATATGTAATATTTTCCTCAATAAATAAATGACCAAGTATGATATTTTTTTCTCATTTGTTTAACTGGTTTCTCTTTATCTACTTTTAGGACTTGCGTGAAAATCTGATGAAGTTTTAGGTCATATTTATGCAGAAATATAGAAAATTCTAAAGTGTTCACAAACTTTCAAGCACCACTGTAGAGCCACCATTCAACCTAACCGCATGTCTGTGGGATACGGGAGGGAGAAGAGCACCCTGTGAAAAGTCAGGTGGAGACATGGGGAGAACATGCAGACTTCATACAGAGACTGAGTTGAACCCTGATCTCTGGAGCTGTGCGTCAGCAAAGCTAACCTCTAATAACTCGGTTCAAAGACTGACACATTTCAGCTCTTTTATTCCTTGTTTTTAGTGTGCTCTTCAACTCACCTTACTACATTCTGGATGTTCCATTCACTGTTTGAGTCTTCTTGGGTTGTAAAATAAATAATTACCTTGTAAAGTGTTTTGTTACTCCTGTTTGTGGAGTTGCATAAAATAAGGATTGATTCATTAGCAAATAAAAGCTATCTTCATGTGGTAAAAGAATAACATAAACAGTAAAGAACTAAATGAAACAGCACAATTCCAAATTAGGATATACCAGAATGGGACATCACCTTTTGTTGTAAACTCAGATTTTTCAGTTCTGGAGCAAGAAAGTCAAATTTTGAACTGCCATTGAACATATGCATCTTGTTAATTTCAGTTGTCAATTTGGGGTGCAGAGGAAAATTGGGGGGGGGGGGGGGGTTGAATAGCATAATAAAACACTTGGGAATTTACAGTGCTAGTTTGGGAACCAAAAAACACAAAAATGACATATCCAGCTATCACTTGTGAATCATACTTTATGTCTCTTTACAGATTATCTGGCATATTTCACTTAAATATCTCCAAAGTTATTGGTAGAATTTGGAGGATTTTCTCATTGTGCCCCAAACTAACCTATGCTCTATGGGTGACAGGACCTTCAGCTGTATAGTGCCCACACTTTGGAATGACCTCTCTAAATTAATGAGTTCAGCTGACTCTTTCAAAAAACAATTTAAAACTCATTTGTTCAGGAAGAACTTACCCAGGTACCCTGGCATGCTGACTCTTTCTTCAGCTCACCCTCTCTGTCCAGAAGCCCAGGAAGATTGGTGCTTGTACCATCAATAATGCTGTTTGTTCAAGGCTTTCCTGCAGTATTTGTGTTTTATTCTGGTTTACTGTCTCCTATTCTGTTTCAGTGCTTTTTATAGCCTGCATTTATCTTTATTTAGTGTTTAATGCAGATATTATTTGTATCCAATGTTGTATATGTGATTTTGTTCTTTCTGAATTTGTGTGAAGTGCTTTGAGCTTGGGAAAGGGTGCTACATCAACTGTTATTCATAGAACTGCTTTCATATTATCTATTTTGTATCATTCCTTTTGTTTACATTTGTTACATTTTTATAGGTACTTTCGTATAAATTGTTGGTCTATCCATCCATTTAGTATATTCTATAAATCCCTTTCCTGTTTGTTCTGTTTATATGGATTCCTTGTATAGTACCTGTCTATTGATCTAGAACATTTAACATAATACAATTCATATATTTCTGTCAGAATTATATAGCTCCTTTAATGTATTTTGCATAACTCATTTATATCCCCATTCATAATATCTGCCTATATACCCCTTCAATTATATTATATACAGTACAGATCCTTTTTGGTCTACTTCAACTATTTAAAGAGACTCCTGGTCCTTATCCTTTTTGTTTGTTCATTGTGGTAAGACAGCCCCCGGACACAGACAGACACCGAATGTCCAAAACACACACATTTATTACAGTCTTCAATAATAGACGGCACCTCACAATGCCCTAGTTAGCCAAGTCAGTCCCTTCCTTCCTTCAGTCTCTCAGTACTTCTGCCTCCTTTACTCCTCTCCTCCCAAGCTCTGTCTTCTTCCTCCTGACTCCGGCTCATCTACTGGAGGGAGACGGCCCCTTTTATAATAACCCGAATGTGCTCCAGGTGTTCCATGACAATCCTCTGGTGGCACTACCTGGTGTGGCGGAAGTGCCACATGAGCACCCGGAAGAACTCCGGGTGTCCCTGGAATTCCTTCCGGAAGCACTTCCGTGTCCAGGGTTCCATAATCGTCCAAGCTCTGATCCCGTGGCCCCCATGCAGACCATGGTGGCTACCCTCTCATGGCCCAGGAGACGTATTGTCCCTCTCCCGGTCCTTCCATCACCATCTAAAATTTAGAATTCCTTTCTTTGTAGTATCTACTGTATTTATCTATTTCTGTATCTCTGAAGCCTTTTCCAATTAATAGAGTATATTACCACATTTGATATTTGTTACTCCTATGTTATGACAAACATGTTCTCAGATTTTTTAGATAATGAAGACAGAAGTTTTGAGGTGACATACAAGATAGAATGTCACTGTATTCTGTACACATGAAAATAAGAACTCACTCTATCTATCTATCTATCTATTGTGAACGATAGGGGGCGCTCTCGCTCCCTTGAACCCCTGTCCACGACTCCAGACACCAGGTAAAAGTCCAATTGTTGACTTTATTTAATCGCCACAGTGCACAAAGCACACTCTCCACCACAATACTCATTAAATAATCACAATACTCAATAATAAACAAATACTACAATCCTCCAGCTCCCAGACGCGTTGCCACCCTTCCACCCAGCTCAGCTCACCGTCTGGGAGCTCCCACAGTCCTTTTATATCTCCTGACCCGGAAGTGTTTCTGCCCAACAGTCCACAAGTCCTTATTCCTTCCGGGTCAGGGTAAATAGTCCTTTTCTTCAACCCAGAAGTCCGTCGCTCTTCCTGTGACAAACCTCCGGGTCACAGGGCACGAAGAAGCCCTCGGTCCTCCCTGCAGCTCCCTCCTGTGGCCCCCACGGCATCTAGCAGGGCTTTGCATAAAAACTCCAATGTCCATGATGCCCTGCTGGTCTTCTGGGGACCGCCACGCTGCAAGGAGGGCTCCACCTGGCGGCTTGGGGGTATTGGCCGGGATAAATGGCTGGCCATCCTTCACACTATCTATCTATCTATCTATCTATCTATCTATCTATCTATCTATCTAATGCATATCCTGTCTTATTATCATTTTTTATTGTTTTATGGTACATTCTCTATAAAATTTAAAAAATGTACAGTATGCTGTAAATAACTGAAATCAAATATTTCAATAGCCTTGCCATGAACTGGTAGCTCATTCCATCAAGTTTGTTCCCTGCATTCAGCACAATGCTCTGATAGGTTTATACAATGGATGGAGGGCACATAAATACAGAAAATATGAGTGAATTTAACAACTTACAGCCTGCTATGCTTGGAAATAATTTGCATTAGCCTTACTAACTGTTTCTGATAGCAACAAAGTTGGTGACAGAGATGCCCTTCTCCTTTTGGCTCATTGTGGGGTCCACAGTATGCTGGCAGGAGTCATGTGCCTCTGTACCTGAACAGCTGACATTATTGTGACCTTTGCCCTCTGCTTTTCCATTCTAAATGCTTCTTATACTTCTTATATAACCTGCCATCTGCAGTGATATGTCTTCTGCCTTTATCTACTGTTATTCCAGATATATACGTTTGTTTGCTTTGCACTGTAATCTCCTTGCTCGCTTGGTAAAACACCAAGTGACGGTGCTCTCACAGAAAGTTGCTATATGTATTAAAATGGGTAGTTTGCCATTGATTGCTTCAGTTGATAAACAGGGAAATGTATTGATGACAAGTGTCCTTTGGCAACATTTTTGTACTGTAATGATTTTCTTTAAGATGGATGGATCTTTCCCAAGCTGCAGTATTTCATGGTGTGAATAGGATGCCCGTATTTTACTTTAAGACAAATAAACCCCGACAGATATTGTTTTACAGCCTCTGCTTTTCTTGATTCATTAGCTACAGTATGATGGCTTTATGTCTGCATTAGTTGTCAATTGACTAGAAAGGAGGAATAATTTACTTTTTGGCTGCTTAAATTGTAATTATTTTTGTACAAGGGTATAAACAATAGCTTTTATTGCAATTGCACACAGCACAGACTCCTGTGTCGTGGCACAGAAGGCCATTTTCAGACAGAATGGCACAACTAGTTTATGGCATTGTGGTATAAAGGATCAGGCTTGTTTTAATTGGGAGAGCTCCAAAAAAAAAAAAAAAAAAAAAGAACAAACATAGATTTGTAAAGTCTTCTCCTGCGCTCCAATATTATATTGTATATAGTGCCTTGCAGCATTGATACCACCAGATTTCATGCAGATTTGATTTTTTACTGTACAAAGGGGTTGATTTATACTGAGAATGTACAGACAGGACAATATAAGTCTAGCTATGAAAAGCAGAGGAGAGCCTCTGTTAAAGGAATACAGCACATGAGTAGTGTGTTATGATTCACACACAAAAATGGCAAGAAAGGTGTGAAGCCTCCAGTGGTAGCCTGCCTAGGTAAAGCTCACTTCCAGGAAGACCGACTGTCTACTCCAACATTTGGCTTTGGCCCACACCAGGCAAAATGGGCTTTGGCTTCAAAAGTTCAAAGATACTGTATAAGCAGTCTGTCATTTTCTAAACCTCTTTGTCCTGAAGAGGGTCACAGAAGGTGCTGCAGCCTATCCCAGCTAGCATAGGGCACAAGGCAGGAACAAACCCAGAACTGGGTGCCAGTCCATCACAGGGCCAACACACACACATCCACACCCCAATCATACACTATGGACAAAATTTAATATCGTCAATCCACCTAACCTGCACATCTTTGGACTATGGGAAGAAGTCAGAGCACCTGGAGGACACCCACACAGACACGGGGAGAAAATGCAAACTCCACACACTCCCCACTCCATGCAAACCCTGGTCTCCTCACTTCAAGGCAGCAGTGCTACCACTGCCCCTATGAGCTGCCCACAAAATATAAGCAATGTTCACAAAACACAACTACAGGGAGGATGACTATAAACCCTTTGGGGGATGAAAGGGCAACCCAAAGAATCTTTGGAAATTAAAGATTTATTACAAAAAAGGGAAAATTAGGAACCAAAAGCTCAAAAGGGATAAGCAAGGCAAAAAGGAGTTGCAATCCACAGTAACCAAATCCCAAAACACGATCCAAAAACAAAATCATAAAGGCAAAAAGCCAGTAAACACAAAGAATTACCAACAGAAAAACAGGGAAAAATTCACCAGCTACCAATGCATATCAGGAATGGCAGGGTACTGCATTACCCATCAGCCTTTCCTAAGGCGGGGAGCAGTCACTCATTGGCATGTGACAGGTGGCCCCACCCTTTGGGGAAACCACTCAAAAAAAACAGAGAACATAAAGACATTTAAAGAAACAGCATTTACATACATTATCTTTAAATAAAACTTAAATAATTATACATTAAACATATTAATAAAATCACAAATGAGAAGACCAATATTAACAGAAATAATCATGCTAAATAATTCAAATTGAAAGATGTGCAAAAAAGATAAGAACATAAGTCAAGGATGGAACCCCGGCCGAAACATCACAAAATAGGAGGTTTAAAGTGGCCAAGAACAAAACGTTTTGGCTTTGTTTATGATTGAAGGTTATAAATGATGGATAAAACTGGGGAAACTTTGATTTTTAGACAAAGGAATGTTGGCGCTTGAAAATCTCACGTAAAGATGATTCAGTACTTAATGGGATGCCAGTACAGCTGAGCCAGTCAGGAGGTTGTATGGTCTTTAGTTTGGCTCCAGTCAGAAGGATGGCAGCAGAATTCAGAACAAGTTGAATCTGTCAATACCGCAGGCAGAATTTCCACAGTCCAGTGGAGACATAATGACAAACTACTGCTTTTCAATAAGTGTTCCTGTATATCTGTCAAGGCAGAAATGTTTACAAAATATACACCTGTGAGCGAAATACTGAAACATGTGAGGTGAGGGGGCATTGCTCAAGGCCTTTCTGAAACTGTAAATCTCCTATCAGTCCAAAGCAGAAAGGGGGGCAGGGAAGGGAAGCTTGTTACAGAATAACAAAAAACCTTCACCTTTTCCATCCCTCTTGGAACAACAGAGGAGAGCAAACAGTGAAGAGGCCTTTGACAGGCAGAGAAGCAGCACTGGTATGGCTGATACATTGTTGAATTTCAGTTCAGTTCAGATGAATTTAGATTTATAGAGCTAAATCCAAGCTTGATGCGGGTGCACAGACTGTCGCAATGCGAAATTACATGACTAAGCTAACAATAAACATAGGGATAGAAAACTAATAACATGTGGGGGTGGCATGGTGATCCTAGCATTGTATTTAAAAATTAAAGTCCTGGGCCTGCACACTGTCTTTATGATGTTTGCATGTTCTCCACATTTCTGTGCCTTTTTCTTTTTGGATATATGTGTTTCTGTTTTTTTCCTTCTCCTATACCAAACAAGTTATTTTATTTGGTGTGAGTAAATTGGGGTGTCTGTATGTATGGAATGGCACTTTGGCCAGGTTTGTGTCCATTGCTGTCGGTACAGACATGTAATGGAAGACAGGAGTATAGTTTGTCATCCACTATAAACCTAAATAGCTGATTACCAGGATGCATTAAAGGAACAAGGGTTTCTGGGGGATCATGGTTATCCCTCCTATGTCACAGCAACACAAGCATGTCTTCAGTTCCATTCTCCTCACCTTCACAAGGCCTACTCTGCTTTCCTGTTGATGAGTGTGTTGTGAGATGGATGAACATCACGTCCAACACTGAATTGGCTTTGCAGCTGCTGGTGTCTGATAGGCATCGGCCCTCTCTGACCATGTAAAGGAAAAAGGTAGAATTAAAAAATAGGCACATGGCTGGATTCATGCTGAAAATATAGCAAAGACCAAGTGAAATGAGGAGAGGAGAACGAAAATGCCCATGTGATTAAGAATCTTAAAAATATCCCAATTTAGTCCATAATTAAGGACTCTGCGTTATCCATTACTTATTGATTTGGATTATTTAAGTGTGCATTGATTTATTCTTATTTTTAGTATTTCATTTATTTAAGCATTCATATAGTTATTGATTTCTAATTTATTGTTATTTTTTTGCTTGTAACACTTAGTAAAGCCATTTCATTTACATGTATTAAAATATGCTATAAAACAGATGCTGTTGATGCTGTTTGTAGCTTGTCAGCACAGTTCTATTCCAACTCTTCTACCGTGGAGAAGACGAGGTGCCATTGTCATCACCTCACTTCTCTTGTTCTACAACTACATTCTTCATAATGCATTACAGGTACGTACAAGTAGAAAATGTTGGACCCTAGGGAAAGGAACTGGAGGGCAAAACAGAAGTCATGTGAGAATGAGTGCCCTGCTGCTAGTTTTTAAAACATTCTCACAGCTCAGTTATGAGGAGTGGAATATTTGCCAATAAAGCAATTCACAGTTTGAAGTTTCTGCTTTTGAGTCGACAACACTATGGATTTTTCATTGGAGTTATTATATCATGATCTTTCAATGGCTCCATTGCTCAGTGACAGCACATCAGTTTTAGGGCACTTCATCCTATATCGAAGATAAACGGATCAATGCTGGTAACATCCTAGAAGGTTAAGGAAGCTCACTACGTGCAATCTAAAGCAAATTAGGTTTAGTCCAGTAATTTGGATCTTTCCCAATCTCTAATTGCACTCGTATTCAGAAAAGTGGCCGCACAGGAGAAATCATCAGCCCTTAACTGTCCATTCTCATGTTTTAGCCTCATACTCTTAAAAGGAGTGGAGGATGATCAGGACTGAAATTTAAATTCCAAATCTATGAAACTTTTTCTTGGTGATATGGGCAGAATGAACATTTGGTGTGCCATCTCTCGAAGGAAATAATGGTATAAAAGTGGTGAATTTCTTAAGTTAGTGCCAGAAAAATGGAGAGTCACTACCTAGCAGGTTTGGTTCTTCTGGGTGTGGAGACCTTTCAGAGAACAATGGGCTATTTTGTCCCCAAATGATTGGACAATTTGCAAGGAACTTCCTTGGAACAGAATGTGTCAACTATGATGCTACACACGAATGACTGTTGTGGGTCTCAAGTTTTTATACATACAGAATTAGGTTTTGTATGCATTATAATTTAGTTTTTTTATTAACATTTCATTGGCTACCCTTTTTGAGTTATTTTTCAGAGTTTCAGTCATATTGTTTATGGTTGCCAAGGTCATTGCTACTAAGTGAGTGGAAGTCATTAATGGACATGAAGTCCCTGGTAAAATTCAGATTAAAGATGGTGCCACACTATCAATAATGACTTCTAATTGAAATCTGCACAGTGTGTTTAGTTATTTCAAACTTTTTGGATGAGTTAGGATCTTGTGCGTAATTTCAACTACAGCTTTTGGTTAGTGTTATGTGCTTGGTTGCTATCTTTGACCAAAACTTTCTCTTTCACCTTCTTATCCATTCCTGTTAATTCTATCTTTGTGGCTTGCCATTTCTCACCACTGGCAGTGCAATGAAAATCCATCCATACATCAATCCAGCTCTCTATGGAGAATGCAAGTAAAATTACTCTGAGAATGGGTGACCAGACCTTGACCTCAGCTTTATTAACAGTGTAGGAGGAACCAGTCACCCGGAAGGACATCAGGTTTTAGGCCATTAGAGTTCTATATCGATCACTGACCATTACTTCACTAACTTGTGCCTTTGACAAAACCTTTATCATCTAAGAAGCTTTATTTCATGTAGTCACAGTACAACTGATCCCAAGGGGCCTTTCAAGTATACATGTGTAGTATAACTATTCACATTCACTCAATGACATTGTCTAATTCCAAACATGTCCCTCTTTACCACCAGATCAAACTAAATTCTTTGAGGTATGGCTTCAACAAGGTTCTAGAAATATTCCGTAGGTTTCTGGCCCATAATGACTTAATAATATCACTCAGTTACTATAGATTTTTCATAACACATTCATGTTGCAATCATCTCCAAATCATCCTAAAGGTGGTCTACTGGATTAAAATCTTGGAACTGTGCAGGCTTTGGAGTGGCTTGAAGTCACAGTCATGTTCATGGAAGCACACCAAGATAATGCCTGCTTTCTGACACGGTGCATTATCAGGTTTCCACTTGAAAGGGGCAGTCTGTGGTCAGCAACAATGCTTAGGTGAAGTTGTGCCATTCAAATGCCACTCTGTTAGTATTAAGAGGCTGAAATCATTCTCCAACAGACCTGTATCATTGACACAAGGCAGGATAAGACCATGGAGTTTTACTATTTACATTAAACTTTAACCCTGCCATCAGCATGTTGCAGTAGAATTTCAGATTCATCAGACCACACCAGAGAATTTTTTTATTTGTCCAGATTTGATGATTATGGGCACACTTTCACTTTCACACTGTCATTTAAAGCGCATATTACAAAGTTGTCCAAATCATGTTTCTTCCATCTTAAAAATGTTGGGAAATTAAGGTGGTTTCTAAATAAACAGGATTCTGAGAAATTAATTCATGCATTTATTTCTAGTAAGATTGACTACTGCAATGCAGTGTTCACTGGATGTTCAAACTGTTCTCTATACAGCCTCCAGTTAATCCAAAATGCTGCTGCAAGAATTATTACAAGAACAAGAAAATACAAACACAGAACTCCAGTTCTTAAATCCTTACATTGGCTCCCGGTTAAGTTTAGGGCAGATTTCAAAATCCTCCTTTTAACATATAAAGCCTTAAATGGCCAGTGTCTGGCTTACTTGTCTAAACTTATCACGACTTACAAACCAGAGCGCACATTAAGATCTCAAGATGCCGGTCTGCTTATGATTCCAAGGATTAATAAAATAACAGTGGAAGGTCGAGCTTTTAGTTACAGGGCCCCTACACTGTGGAATGGTCTGCCTGCTATAAGAGATTCCCCTTCGGTCTCAGTTTTAAATCCTGGCTGAAGACTCACTACTTCAGTTTAGCATATCCTGAATAGAGCTGCTGATTAACTGTACAGAATGCATCTCTGTTGTTAGTCATTAGCACTAATACTTAAGTAACATGATAGTTATAATTAGATACTAACCCTCACCTATTCTGTTTCTCTTCTCGGTACTCAAATGGAGGATCACAGGAATCGTGTGGTAGAGGGGTCCTTTCATAGGATTGGCTGGCCCAGCTCCCGACTCAGCTGTGGAATGGACTAATGGGGGAGGCAGCTTGATGGCTGAGGTCTCCAGGACTCTAAACAAATCCAAATCATATTATGTGATATCATCTACTGTTAAATTCTGCTCTGTACTTGTAAATTTTTTTATTTTTATACTGTATTGAGGATTTGTTCTGTTCTGTGTATTGTATTGTATTGTACTGACCCCCTTCTTTTTTACACCCACTGCACGCTCAACCTACCTGGAAAGGGGCCTCTTTTTGAACTGCCTTTCCCAAGGTTTCTTCTATTTTTTTCCCTACAAGGGTTTTTTTTGGGAGTTTTTCCTTGTCTTCTTAGAGAGTCAAGGCTGAAGGGCTGTCAAGAGGCAGGGCCTGTTAAAACCCATTGCGGCACTTCTTGTGTAATTTTGGGCTATACAAAAATAAATTGTATTGTTTTGTATTGTACTTTCTAAATATCAATACCACCTTTCTAAATATCAATAATTTCTGGCTGCATGAACTGTATATTTTTCACCTGTTTACATACATATGTTCTGTACAAAAATATTATACAGTACATTGTGATAAAGGCGCTATATAGCACCCGACCCGGCACAGACTGACGCAGAGGCACGTGTAAAAATCACACAGCCTTTATTTTTCTTCACTCGTGGGCACACGTCTTCCCCGTAACCCACAGGCAATACACAGTCCCAAAAGCACTTTAAGCACACCAAAAACAACTCTCCACCTTGCACCACCACTCCTCTCAGGCAACCTCTTCCTCCCAATTCTGGCCCCTTAGAGGTGGAGGCTGGCCCGTTTTATAGCCCACCCAGAAGTGTTCCAGGAGCTTGACCACCTGGTCCCAATTGCACCTCCAGGTGGGGCTGATGACTCGTCCTGCCGGGTTGTTGAGTCTCGGCAGCACCGCCTAGCAGCCACCCCATCTCCCAACCAGGCTGTGGAGGACTCCATGTCCCATGGAGCCACGCGGGAGACTGGGAAATGAACATCGGCCAGGGAGGCTGCCACCAAGCATCCCGGGGGAGGTATTGAGCTGTCCCTGGCGGCTCCCCCGGAACATATGCAGCAGGGGCGTCCCGGCCGGGCATGGGACCCGGATGTCCATCACAACATATATATACTGTATATAAATTCATATCATGTATCTGTACAAACTGATTAGTATTCATATCTATATACTCTACCTTGTATGTACCATATTCAAATATCATATAGATATATATTCTCATTGTATGCTGCCTTGTTGCACCTTGCTGTCTTATTGATCTTTAATGTACTCCTTGCACCCACTGTCTATTGCATCTTACTCTACTATTTGCACTTTCTGGTTAGATGCTAAACTGCATTTTGTTGTACCTGTACAATGACAATAAAGGTGAATCTAATCTAATCTATACTAATAAAAGGCAAAGCCTTCACTCACTCACTGACTGACTGACTGACTGACTGACTCATCACTAATTCTCCAACTTCCCGTGTGGGTAGAAGGCTGAAATTTGGCAGGCTCATTCCTTACGGCTTACTTACAAAAGTTGGGCAGGTTTCATTTCGAAATTCTATGCATAATGGTCATAACTAGAAGCTATTTTTCTCCATTTACTGTAATGGAGTTCAGCTCGAGGGGCGGAGTTTCGTGTGACATCATCACGCCTCTCACGTAATCACGCA
>JANRMT010062854.1:69743703-69765170 GCA_026402145.1 Polypterus bichir lapradei | reverse complement strand
ATACTCAGCAAAAAAAGAAACGTCCCCTGACTTTCAACTGTTTTTACTTTCAGTAGACTTAATATGTAAATATTTGTATGAACACTAAAAGAGTCAACGCAGAGAACAACTGAGAGCTCCAAGGAGGGCTGAACAAGAAACGCATTACACAATTGAGAAGGCAGCAAAAGAATATGAAGCAAGTGACGCATACAAGCATTTTCATAAGTGCAGCTACTGCGGAAACAAAGCACGGTGTAAACATTAAGGTTACATTAAGTTCATAGACACGCTGCCACTGACATTTGTCATGCCTACGACGAATACGATATTCGCGATATACAAGTTTAATGAGAAGACGCAGGGTATAAACGAGACTTTTGATCACTTTGTAATGGAGTTAAAATTGCTGTAACGGAGTTAAAATTGCTGGTGAGGGATTGTGCTTATGCAAACGAAGATAAGATGGTCAGGGATAGAATAGTGTTTGGCACAAACTCAGCAAACTTGCAAGAGAAACTTTTAAGTGACGGGTCTTAGCTAGCATTAAATAAAGCCGTGGACATCGCAAGATCGCGCGAGATAGCACAAGCACAGCTGAGAACCTTCGATGTATGTATTCCGAGTGGCTCATGTGAACTGACTTTGCAGGACTGGGAAAGATAAACCCATGCATGCAGTGTTACATGTCTCAAAAAAAGAGGAAGACGAGCTGCTTATTGATGCAGTAGGACAGAAACGACCCTCTGACGCTGAACAAGCCTTTGTAGACATATCAATAGGAAAGCAAGGTGTAAAGCTTAAGTTTAAATTACGTTCATAGACACGGTGCCGCTAAATATTCGCAGGCAAATCCACAACTTAATACCGGGAATGCCTGTTGAACGTCTTAGATTCACGAGTACCGATTTGGGTGGTGATCACTTCGATGAATGAAACCTGTTCAAAAAACGCATTACACAATTGAGGAGGCAGCAAAAGAATATGAAGCGAGTGACACATACAAGCATATTCATTGAGTGCAACTACTTTGGAAACAAAGCACGGTGTAAACCTAAAGTTTAAATTAAGTTCATAGACAGGCTGCTGTTGGCGTTTGTCATGCCCACGACGAATACGATATTCGCGAGATACAAGTTTAATGAGAAGACGCAGGGTTTAAACGAGACTTTTGATCACTTTGTAACAGAGTTAAAATTGCTGTAACGGAGTTTAAATTGCTGGTATGCCAGGTCTGAGCTAACATTAAATAAAGCCGTGGACATCGCAAGATCGCACGAGATAGCGCAAGCACAGCTGAGAACCTTCGATGCATGTACTCCGAGCGGCTCACGTGAACTGACTTTGCAGGACTGGGAGAGGTAAACCCATGCATGCAGTGTGTGATGTCTCAGATAAAGAGGAAGATGAGCTGTTTATTGATGCAGTAAGAAAGGAACAACCCTCTGAAGCTGAACAAGCCTTTGTAAACATATCAATAGGAAAGCAAGGTGTAAAGCTTAAGTTTAAATTAAGTTCATAGACACACTGCTGCTAAATATTCGCAGGCAAATCCACAACTTAATACCGGGAATGCCTGTTAAACATCTTAGATTCACGAGTACCGATTTGGGTAGTGAACACTTCGATGAATGAAACCTGTTATCTTTACAATGGTTGACAAGCACAGAATATAACTTGAACACAACACATCCTCCAAATACGAACCTTATTGAAAGAAATAATGATAATCAAATCCTTGATGACAGCAACGCTCATAACAGTCACAAAACAATTACATTGACAATCATGTTACGTTGTTTTTAAAATGTTTCCTTTTCTTTTTCATAACTTCTTTAACACACTACTTTTCCACTGCGAAGCGCGGTTATTTAGCTAGTCTAATCTAATCTGTAGTTTCATTTTGTGCATTCAGATGTACTTTAGCACATATCTGTTGTACTGAGCTGTTACCTCAGTATGTGTGACCTTTCTTTTAGTTTGAACGAGTCTGGCCATTCTCCTCTAACCTCTCTCATTAACAAGTTGTTTACACCCACACTGGATGTTTTTTATCGGTCACACCATTCTCCTTAAACTCTAGAGACTAGAGTGGGTGAAAATCCCAAGAGGGTAGATGTTTCATACAGTAGATGCTTGAATCAGCAAGACTGCACCAATAATCACACCACAGTCATCACACCAGTCGCTCAGATCCCGTGTTGTGCGTTTTCTCATGCCTGTGTGCTTGATTGGCTGTTTGGAAGAGCAGGCATGAGGCGTTAAAGAGTGGTTGGATGTAATAAAGTGGCCACAGAGTGTGAATTTCACAGACAACTTAAGTAACCTGCTCAGGGTCACTGAGTGAGATGGAGCTCAGTTTATAGTCCACTATGACAACAGCCTTTATTTGTTAATATTTAATGTTGGATAATCTTAAATATTATCCTGTAAGGCATGAATATTTTATTATCATCACTGTGCAGCTCACCAGTTTGCAACCTCCATTCTTCCTGTTTTAGAGCTCTCTTCTCTCATTACAGTACTGGGCTCTGGTCAGGTCTACAGCCCAGTGCTGGGCGCACTTATACAGACACCCACACCCATAATTGGGGTAACTTGATGTCACTAGCTACCTTAAGACTCATACGTTTGAATTAACCCCTAATATAATGTTCCAAATGCCCACCATAAAGGTTTTAGGCTTGTCCATAGTTTGGAGTACAACTTTATTTTCATATATTTCCATACCTGTGCACACACTTAACGAAGGACATGCACATAATTGTTACATGAAATGTTGTATAAAGTTTTAGTGAAACAGAGGAGTCAAGGCACCAACCAAATATATGAGTTCTTCAAACAGAACACAGGGAATTAGAGAGAAGCTGGTTAAGGGTACATTTCCCACAAATGTTTGAAGGTTTTACTTCACTCAGACATCCAGAGATATGTGGAATAAATTACAGCCATACTTTAGGGACCGTCAGACCTGACTGGGTGATATTTTGTAAACATTACATGAATATGATTGACAAGCTCTGTTGGTCTGAATGGTCTGTTCTCATTAAAATTGTTCTTATTGTTCTTATGACAGCACAGTTAAAGAGCAACACTAATAATAATAATTTCTTTGTTCTTTTGTATTCTGCCTTTTTAGAAAATGTGAATTGGGGCCTCAGGGCAGCACAGGGGTGTACTGGTTGTCACTGCTGCCTCAATTCCACAGCGGCTTCTTTTCTGTGTGCAGTTCTCCTGACACCCACCCCTCGTTCCCCTCCTGTGTGTCTGTGTGGGTTTTACTACCTTTCTTAGATTAATTGCTGGTTCTATATGAGTTTGCAAGCAAATGGGCTTTGTGAGGGATTGCTGCTCTAGCCAGGGTGAGGTCTTATCTTCCACCTTGAGCTGCCAGGACAGATTCAGACCCCCCATGTCCCTGAACTGGATAAAATGGCATTACAAGTATTGTTATTGTCGGTCTTACTGCCAAATGACACACTCTACATTGAAGGAACCGGATGCCCAAAATGACTCAGCCAGTGCCTATTCAGACTCTCCTGCCCTACCAATTACAACGGCTATGGTTCCTCATGAAAGGTGCCAACTAAACAAACGGTTTCTCCCATTCTGTGTCACAAAGCATTGACATATGTTAGATTTGCAGGGATTTGCAGTCGCTGACTGGATGTATGATGCAAGGAACACATTTCTCTAAATGTTTTCTGACCTTAAGGCCAATTCGAATCAGCTTTGATGTGAAAAAGGAAACAAAAGTAGCCGGCACATTTTTATTCCAGGCATTCATTTTCATCCTAAGCCATTTTACTTTCTCTAAGTGCACCATTTATTTGGGTTAAAATGTAATGATAGCAATTTCTTCTTGCTTTGGGGTATAAAAGCTACAAAATTTGAATGAATATGTTTCCATATATAGTGCCTAAAGCCAGGTGTGATATATAGACTCTCCAAAGGACTGAACAAAAGCCCAAAAAAAGACAACAGCTAAGTAATAAATGGAACTTTTGGTCAAATTAAAGTATGTATGCAGATGTTGGCCATTGTGCAGAGTTAATTCAGATAATGTCTCCACATAATAATTATTGCTTGAAAATGTTTAAAACTGATCCTACAAAGGAGCTCTTTTTGATTGACAGATGTTAATTTTCAGAGAATACTTTAAGACAAGTCCACAAAAATTAAGGCAATAAGGTAATGCAGCAAGTATCGGAGTTACTAGCAATTAATGGTAATGCATCTATAAGGTAGAGCAATCCAAATAAAATGTAGACAAGATGAATGATTTGCAACAGGCTCATTCTTATAACTGATAAACAGCACTGGCCTAATGCTAGGATATACAGCATCGAGATCCACGAGGGATGACAAACCTTTTTTTTTAACGTTACTTTTATTCAGTATCTGATTCTAGTGGATATATCAGCAAAAGAAATGCAGGTAAGAATCTGAAAACATCCAACCACAAATCTGATGTCCTTTTAAAGGGAAAAACAAACAAAAAAAATGTATTAGTTAACCATGAATAACCTCCAATCATGACAGAGGAGTGGATTTATTTTAGCTGCAGGTGAAATGGAGTGTGTGCTGTCTCAGTATAAAATCTCAGACTTTTGGCTTGACTTCAGGCGTTGGTGTCATAGCAACATGTCTGAGAAACAGCCAGGCCCCCTGAGATGGCGCTGACAAAGGCTGTAAATTGTTCTTGGGAAGGAGTGTTACCTTCTTGAAATGTGTGTGCCAAACACAAACAACATTATCTCATTCCTCGTGTTTTTTTTTTAATATTTATAACTAGTCAAATTCAGATAAGCAACTTCATGTTCAATCTGCACCAGCTCATAAAGTGACTGTACATTGTTCTTTAATTTCACCTTGGTTTTGTGTGCTCTCATACTATATGTTGAATTTTCCATTCTCATTTATTCGCTAATTTGAAACTTTTATCTAAAAAGTTATCTGACATTAAAACAAATTACAAAGTGAAGCAGCCGTACCAGCATGGCTTTGTGAGTAACAAAAATCATTTTTTGTGGTGGGATAGTGCTAAAATGTGTTTTTAATTGGAGTTTTGTTTTTCCTTTCTATTCTCATTACCCTTGCACCCAGGGTCAGAATCCATTTCCCAGTCGAGAGTTACAAACAGATGAAGTCATTCAGGCAGGAACAGGCGCAAAGCAAGTATCATCCTTGGACCAGATGCCAGACTACCACAGCGACTACATGTATTTCCATTCAGACATCACTCCCAAGGTGCACTACGCATGGGGATTCTGTCTAATTACCATCCCTTCTGTAAGTACACTAAATCTACTGTAGTTCAGGCACAACCTGGGGCTGAAACTGAATCTGCTGGTGCAAGTGCTAATATTTATTCTATTTCTGAGTTTTTCTTCAGGTAAGGATAACAGATGTTTCACGGTACGGTAGTGATACTCATAAATAATAGTGCCAGAGATTGGCAAGCAAAGATTTCACTGTATTCTGTACATGTGACAATAACGACCCTATAAAGTTATCACAGAATGTGGTGATATGCGCTAGGGGTCCATGGCTGTGTATGTGGTTTTAAATATCAGGCCAGGCTCCGTATTTGTGTGCAAAGTCATGCGTCCCGGGGTGTTTAGTGGGGAGATGGGGCTGATCACACTTGCACATGAATGCGTGATCAGCCAATTTCTTAACTGACACTCCGCAGGTTGTAATAAAGTCACCTGCACCCACAGAGGATATAAAGAGCCTGAGTAGGTTTGACAGGAGAGAGGAAAATCGAGGAAGATGGAAGAGAAAAGTGAAAGGAGTTTGTTGTTAGTTAGTGAGGATTGAAGGAGGCAAAGGGGTTCAGGAAGCTCTGCATAAGAGAATATGAGAGGTGCTCCTACGGTGGAACGGGTTGCTGCTGCTGAACAGCAGAGATCAGGAATGATCAGGGATTCTAGAGATACTGCAGACACTAAGGAAGGCCAAAGGATGACGGAGTCTGGCTCAGTGCGTCTCACCAGATGCCGATAGAAACGTGGCCAGGATGGGAGGCGTTTGGATTCTTTATACCTGGGAGTTGGGTGAGCGGAGCAAGACATAGATAGAGAAAAGTGACAGCAGCATTGGGAGGAGTTTTTTAAACATTGCTTTCATTTTACCGTTGATTTTAGTGGATTAATTATAATCATTATTTACAGGATTTTTACCTTCTTCACTAACACATTGAGTTTTTATTTGATTGTTAGATTTATTAATGGTTGTTTCTTCATTGCCCGGTCCATCTTGGGTTCATGACTACTGATGTCCAGGGTTCAAGGTCAGCTACGGGCAAGATTGGAACCAACTCTGGAAAGGGAAATGCATTCGCTGACATTCACTAATACAAGTTCAGAGTACACAAATGTAGAATATGTAGATGAATAGTATAGCACCAGAGAAAAATCAAAATGGAGGAGATTATGGAAAAGTAGACAGAGGGAGAGATAGGGAGAGAGATACATAAAGGGGGTGCTTGTGAGCACATTCCCTAGCAGGCACTTGTGTGGTACAATCATTGTAGCCATGCTTAAAGAGACAGCAGGGTTCATCTGGCTATTTGTGCCCCTTATTTCGTTTGTCCTCCATTATGGTTGTTTAATACATGGATCATTTGTGCACACTCGGCCTCATTGCTTATGGCTCATGGTGCAAGAGAATTGTGACACGTTGCAAGTTTCATAGATAACATTATCTCTTTTATTTATATCATTTTGTTAGTTTTGTTTTGGATGCAGTCATTTCAAATAATAATGAATCAAGGTCAACAAACCCTTTAAAACATTGGAACAAGTATTCCAAATTAGACTTTTAGCCAATTAAATACAGAGCTTCTACCATCAAATATATTCATACAATACAACCAACATGACTCAACTAAGAACAAGGGAACAAAGAGAGCTAAGAAATACGGATGAATAGGAAGCGTCCAAGTGGGAGCAAAACACAGCAGTAACTAGTATCTTCTGTCCAATGTAAAATCACGGGATAAATAAACCCGATGACATACAGGAAATACGAGCTACACGGAGAAACACCAGAAGCTGCTGTGGTGTATGTTTCTCAAAAATGTTGCTAATTGTTGAGACACAGAAACTGCAGTTCAGTCAGATGGCTTTACTATCGTTTGTGGAGAGCAGCCAAAACCATCAGGTAAAAATCAGAGGAGGACGTGTGTGTTTTATGGTGAACATCGTATGGTGCACAAATGTTAAAATAGTCTTTAAAAAGTGTTCCCCTGATCTGAAACATTTATTGATCAAGTGTCAACCATTTTGTCTTCTGAGGGAGTTCCTCATTGTTTGATGTTTAAATTCCTTCACAAGTCAACACAAACAATGCATTGAATACTTTGTACAACATTATTACAGAATATGAGTATTTTCAACCTAACAGATTATGTACCATTGGTGGTAAATTGAACAAAGCAAACTTAAGGAATGTTTATCGTAAATACCACCAGCATGTCACCTGCCCCTCAAGGGGTTCTAATACTCTGGACTGCTACAAACCCCCAAAAAAGATCATTGGTTACTACTGTGCCCACACCTCTGATTGTCTAGTCACCTGTCAGAGCTCCCGCTGCCAGCATACAAGCTGAGACTGATGTGAGGGGCCAGCAATAAGAATGGGACATGCTAGACAAACAAACAAATGAAAACTGCGGGACTGCCATTATTTTGTAAACTGGGACATGTTTAGAGACACCTCGTCCGGTCTGGATGGGCATGCAGACATCATAATGGTGCTGTAACTGCCTTCAGAGCAAGGCAGAGATACTTCTTTCTTAATTTAAAGATCAAGACAGGAAACTTGAGTTGGAAACCGAGCGAAGTTGGTAACCAAAAAGAGAGACTGGTGCTGAGACACATTAAACAGAGTATTCCAGTTTGCCACATTCACCTCCAGTTTGCATATCACCACAGCTGGCTCATAGAGAATGCCATTTCCCAAGAACTTCACACCATCCTATGCCAGAGGCCTGTTTTTAGAGTACAGCTCAGAATTTAACACTGCTGTACCATCAAGTCAGGCTAAGGTGAGCAGGCCTTGAAAGTGAAGTGAACTACTTAAAAGAGCAATGAAATGATCTACAGTCCTATGGGTCAGTGATGACAAGCACAACACAGCGTTCCCTTATTATTTTATTGCTATTATTATTATTCCTCTTGTGTAACTAATGTATAACACTGTGTGCAGTCAGGGTTTATATGATCTTAGTTTATATAGGGGAGAAGCTACTGGTCAGTCTTGACACACCCAATTAAAAGACTTGCCAGCTAGTCATCAAGGATTATTTTTGCAGGTATTTGTGTTGCTAGATATTGCTGTCATTGTTTAGATAATCCTGAAATTCCAGTGGCGTATCATTTTGAAAAGTGCCATTAAAGGAACTCGGTTGATGTTATTTTTCATGCTCTGCCCCTTGTTCATGTCACAGTTTGCCAGTTGCTAGCTTTGATGTAAATTGCTTCTCGTATACTGATTTGTGACATGCTAAGGCAAAGTAAAGCTCATTTAGCAGATATTTTAACAAGAAACCTTGATTTGAAGAAAGCTCTAACATCTCTTCAGAAGACAAATAACAATAAAAAGAAGTCCTCCACTGCAATATGCGGGCTTTCACACAATCTCCAGCAAGTGACAAGTGAGAAAGAATTTGGCCTGCTATCAGATGCTTCTATGGTAAAAGAGCAGTCTACGCAATCAAACCTGATAAGATTCTTAACAATTACTAAAGTTGGAAAAATAACACAATTTTTTATTTGGACTAGCATAACATAACTGATCTAAGTGAAGAAAAGCAAGAGATGTCATTTCCTTTAAACTTGACAGATTCTACAATAAGTAATACACTGATGAGTAAATCACATTAATGTATGTGTGAGCTGTGGACTTATCTGGTTACTAAGTAAGGGTCATTTTAGTCTTCATCAGCAAGACCTGTCATTTTCACCTAGCCTTCATAAATCCTCAGATCTGATTGCCAGTGAGTTATAGATTAATAATGAGTTTTCCAGGCAGTGCCTAAGGAAAAATTGTGAAAGGTGACTTTTGAAAATTAGATTTTTATTTTGGAAGTTGTAAAGCTCACTTCATTTTAAGTTTACATTTAATAATATCCTTTCTTCTCCTTAAAAGGTGACAGAACTCAACCATAAAACATTTTGACCATTTTAACATCATCACCAACCGCCAATCACCAAAGGGGTCCAGAACAAGCTGCATCAAGCACTTGCGGAGAAAAACAGGGAAATTGACAACAATCTCTGAGACTTTCAATCCAGTTTATATCTAACAGTCATTGTGTTAATTTTTACTTTCTCGCATATGAAGTATAGGGAAAGTATTGTAATCATCCAAAGATTAGATGTTGAGATTTTGATGAATCTTGATGTTTTAGACCTCCTTGACTTTGTCATATATGAAATATACAGTTCGCTGTGTGCTCACAAACTGTTCTGGAGTCACAAAATGCAATAGTGGATGTTGTAAGAGATGTGGCCAATGAATTAAGCAATATAAGGACTGTACTATGTGATACTGACCACAAATTAAATTAATTTGTCAAAAAAATAAATGTTGCATCTGATTACCTGTTTTTACATTCTGCTAATTACATTCAAGTGAAGTTGTAACACTGTCTGATTTGGCTGATAATTTGGTAGGTCAGGGTCAGTTACATCATTCCGGATCTCTTCAGGTATGGGCAAGCCACAATTGTCTGCCACATTATGCAACACACTACATGCTTGCACAATGCAACACACTTTCTGCGGACTAACAGACCAGCACAGCAATAGAGTGGAAATGCTTTCTATTTACATAAGCAAATTCATTCACTAAAGACTCCTTTATACTGTAGCATCAGCACAGAGTGCCGCAATGGATCAATTCTCTACTCTTTATGTGGCTCTTTTCTAGTAACTCACTATCCTTAAAAGGACTGCTTGCCTTTTGCCTTAGTTGGAAAAAGCACCTGTGAATGTGCGGAGCTGCCATTTTTATAGGCTCTCCTGCTATAGTTGATGTAATGCCAACTCATTCTTTTGGTGATTCATCCCTGGCTGATGTAACTTATCCAGCACCGTTGAAATAGCAACGTGCGTGCAGTTGACTGCTCCGATTACATTTGGAAACTGCCTTTCCGCTTTGATGTTTCCCAGTTCAAACATAGTGCAAGGAAAACTTATCTTTCTGGATGACAAGTGGATAGTACCATTCTATACAGCTGGCATGGTGTGACTCAGTGGTGTTTGTGAAATACCCGATCGGTCAGCAAGTTCACACTGAAAAGCTCCTGTGGCTAAAAACCTGAGTGCACAGAACTTGCAAAGGAGCAGGTAGAGCACAACTCCTCAAAGTCTGCCTTTGTAAAGATGGCGCCTGTTCAGCATACAGCTCCAAGAGGATAGCTTTTGGAAAACTAAATTGACTTTTGAAGCCAGTCGTCATCATATGTAAATATGAGCTCTCCTCTAATTCTTCCATTTGTGATGTCTTCTAACAATGCCAAAGCAGCTATGGTAGCTGGAATAGTTTGGCCATTCTGTGCGTACACAACGTTTATACATGAGGCCCTAAATGATTATTTATAATGCAAGCACAGCTCCAGAATTTTTAAAGCAGTTTAATTTGTGCCATTTTCTACAATATTTAATACACCCGTCTCAATAGTCTGTAATTTGTTTAGAAAGGAGCTTTGTGAGGAAATGAAGAAAATAAGGCCTCTTATGTGACAAGGCATTCTTTCCATTGATCATACAGGACGTTCATTGTCCAGTTCGTCTAAGCTGGACTCATTCTTTCCATGATTCAACTTGCACATGAAACTGAGGTCATTTTTTTTCATTTAATCCAGACTTCATCTTTCATGGATGTATTTTTACAGTGCAAATTGATGTGATCAAAGAGAATTAGAAAGATATTCAATTCAATCCCTTTTTACATGGTGTTACAATTTTTCTTTTTCTTATTAACAGTAGCTATACAGTAACATCAGAAAAAATGCAAGCTAGCTGGGTTTGTGATAGCAAATGTTAGAATGTTAGCTTTAGAACTTAGTTAGGCTTTCTAATTAAGGCAATGCATATTTTATCATTATAGCAACATTACTGTAGTTGATTATGGCAAACCTAATTATTTTTTACATTAGTATAGTAGAATCACAGCACAACACAAGCCCAGCATTGCTTTATTATACAGAAGCATTTGTTGTTTTCTTTTGATAAGAACAGGGAGATCATTTCTTATTAGCAGGCTGAACCCATGAGGGCATCAAAACAAAGTGGTGCATTGCCACGAAAAAGAGCCGCTCACAGAAATGCATAAGATGGTGGAAGTTAGGGGATTTGGGGATAATCTGTCTTGGATATAAAATTTGGCACTGCGTAAGTTTAGTGGCTTTGGTCCACACAAATGCCAAACAGCCACTCATTGGCTCCCTACTGCACATGAAAGTTAAAAACAAAGCCTGGTGCGGGTTATTTGGCCCCAAGGAATTACTGTGAATTTAGAGGCTGGCACTCACTCAGCACACACTTGATGAGTAGTAGAGGCACTGGCAGAATGTGAGTCTTCAAATAATCTATGGGGCTCTGCTGCCAATGTGGAGATGATAACTCCAATGCTCTGGATGAAAGAGCAAAGGCGAGCAGAAAGACTAAAGCTTACTTTCCTAACATGAATGCAATAGGAAAGAAGTTTTTACCAATCTGGTAGCAAATATTTGCAGCTAGAAAAGACGAGAAAGAATATAAAACCATTTAGAAATGAAATGAAGATGTAAAAGAGCGAAAACCCACTAGAGCTCTAATACAGGCATGAAATGTGCTCACATTCTTAGTGTTAAAGGTGGGTACTGGACTTCACCACAAATCTCTCATACCTATTTTTGTGTTTTTGTAGATTTTATTGACAGGACATAAAAGTTTAGAGTGTATTCCATTCGGGTATTTGTAGATGGCATCCAAATGTATCCTTGTAACTCCATTTGAATGTGATCGTTGGTGTACACTTGGTGGTTTGCTGCAGTACCAACAGTTCTGGTAAGTCAGAGCTGAAGGACTTTTTAAAAAGTTAACTTGCATCAAGGTCTTATTCATGAGTAGTGATGAGTGAACCCAATAAATTCACTTCAACTCAAATTTGGTGAAATCATGGATGTTTTGTCTCGATAGAGCTCCATTTTACTCTACTTTCCTCTTTTATATTCTTTAATATGTAGCCTTTGTCAGAATGCCTCAAATCTTATAGACTTACCACTGTTTTAAGGTATTGCACTTTATAACTTATCCCCACCTTCCCGACAACAGAATAAAAGACAAGCAGGAGGTTAAGTTACTGTATAACTTAAATAATGTATTATTAATAATATTCATAAAATAATAACAATAAGCAAAGTAAACTTGAATATTGGCAACCATAAAACCTGATAAATGATGATATGTAGTTTTAGGTGTCACACAAACTTGCAGTTACTTTAAATGTCTCTAGTTAAGTCAACATTTTATGGCTTTCTTCAGGATGGGTCGCATGCCTGTCTCAATATGGCTGCTGAGTTGTGATTCTCAGTGTGGTCTTCTTTTCAGTTCACGGTGTATGAGATGCTCCTTCATCATGATTGTTAAAATCTTTATACAAATAGGGCATTGTGCTACAGAATTGCCTCCGGTTTTGAGCGGACTATAATGGAGCAATGGTGTTTTAAGTGTCCCTGAGGGCTAGGGAAAAGTCTGCCACCAATTCTGGACCAAATATTGTGGCCAAATATGTGATCTGAGCTGTGAGACAGCAGTGTTCACCAACAAAACAACACAAGACAGACAGAACTAATACGACAAATAAAATACAGGAAATGGCCAGAAACTAGCAATAAGTTAATAAAGAAGCTCTAGACAAAGAATAATCACAGGACAGAGATAACGTAGGTGAGGTGAAACCAGATTAACCCAAGAAAGGAATTTGAGAGTCCAGCATCTAATCTTACAGGGATACAGGGCGATTAAAAATGCACAGAGTTTGGGTGAAGAGAGTTATGGGAAAGCAACAAAACAGACAGGAAGGATTGTACTTTAACAGAAGATGGCGAATAAATCACTCTAATGAGTTGTCTACAAATTAACACAGTATTGAAGGAGACTCAACAAAAGTTTGAGTGCATTTTGTTCAGGTTATTAGTTTTATTGTCAGTTTATTGCAAACCTTTGTTTTCTTTGTTATAAAAATAACATTTTCGTGAATTTTAAGCATATTAGACTCACCTACCTACTGTTTTCTGGTTTAGTGTTGTCCCACAGAATGGGGACTCTATTTCTGGTCAAAACACGGTTCCTGTAATGCCGAGAGAGGAAGGCAGAAAGTCACACCTTCACATCATAGCATGTGAGGCAGGTGGTATGAGAGGGGGCTATATAAATAAAGACTGAGTAATTGGTATTGATTTATATCAAGCCGGATTTGTTCAGCACCACATGACAGAGGACAGATTTGTTTTGTAATACATTTTAGGATGATTTTGACTCTAAGCATTATAGGAGATTTTCTGTTGAATATTGGCAGATCATGTTGCATCACAATCAGTGTTGGCTGGGCTGGTCCCAGAATGCTTTCTGGCAATTCTTTATTCGGAAGTAGAAGTTTTATTTGACAACATGACATTAAAACATAGTGTATGTGAAATGGCAAGGGCATGGCAACTCCCCACTTTCAATACCTATGGTGGAATTGCTATTACTCCCAGACACCCAAAGCAGATTGCATTATGGTGAGCTGCAGGCTGTTTCTCATATTTTGCTATTATATTGTAAGGAAAATAAAACTCAGTGCAAAAAAAAGTTTGCGAACCAACTGCTTGGAGCTTATTCTTCACTGCTTTAGAGCCCCCCACCTCACCTCTATCATGCTCTGGTGACCTTGGTCACTCAGGCCTATATCATATCTAGGTTTGCGCTTTAGTAAGTAAACCACAAATTTGGGGTGATATTCTGAAGTGTTAATCCTCATCCTTGTAATAAGCAATCCTGTAAATAAATACTACTGAAACGTTTTACTTTCTCCAAGCATGGGGTAATTAAACAAAGATGTCTAAAGTTGTAAGAATTTTCATTAAAAAAATGTGTTTACCTATTAACATTTGTGAATAACGAACACAACTCAATGAGTAATCTTATTGTGTACGGTAAAATTGCTAATGGCATGCACAGCACAGATTTAATTAGGGGAACTGCAGCACATCCGCAGTTTGGCTAGCTGACTGAAAGAGCTTCCTGCATAACAATTTAGTACACTTATCATGCTTACCGTGAAGCAGGTGTATTAAAACAGCCAGTTAAATCCAGCCCTGAGATGTAAATATCCATTGCGTCTATCCACCTTCAGTGTGCAGCTCATATCTTTGGAGAGTTAAGGTGATGAAAATACAATTCAAGGAAAGTTTTATTGCTTAAGAAAAGAGGCTATGGTAAGAATCATTTCTGTAAGGGCAGTGATGCAAACACTAGGGGGTCACAAAGGCAGCAAATATTAACTTGCAACGGTGGTTAAAAACCTGAGGCAATCCAAAGAAACTTGTTGGGTCTATGGCCTACAGGGGGCGCACCAGCTCCCCAAACCCTACATAGACGGATGCAGATACAATTTCACAAGCACAACACTGGCTTTATTCTGTTATGGGAAGCACTTCCCAACCGTTTCTCAGCTTTCCAACACAGTACAAGTAAAGCAGTCAACACTTTCTTTTCTTCTTCACTCTTCCTCTGTCTCTGTTCTTCCACCTTCACCCCTCCTCCAGCAAGTTTCGTTCCACGATTCTGGCTCTCAGAACTGTGGCAGCTGGCTTCTTTTATCCTACAGCAGGGAGTACTTCCATTGGCCCATTAGTTTGGCCAGGAAGCAATTCAAAGTAGGGCTCCACAGTCCCTGCAGCACCCCCTGGCGGCACCCATGGAACCCAACAGGGCTGTGCCGAACTCCAACTCCCATGAAGCCCTGTGGGAATCCGAGGTACCGCTGCAACCCAGGGTATCTGACATCTAGCACTCCAGAAGAGATAATGCCCTATGCAAGTCCTCTCCCCTGGTCCTTCCATTACACAAGTGTCCTGGCTGTCCGCCACAGGGTCCTTTGATAAAAAGCAGAGTAACGCTGAATGAAGCGCCTGTGTCTGGATGTGAAACCTAGATTATTACTGTTATAATAGGTGAGTCCAAAATGAGATCTTAAATAACACTGCATTCAAAAATGCCTCATATTTCACACGATTACAATATGATCAAAAATAACAAAACAAATGGCATATTAAGTAGAAAGTGTAAAAATATGCTCTTATCATCTGTACACTGCTTATAATTTGCATTTAACATTTTCAAATATTTACCCTCTGGTTCTCTTCAAAATTACAATTATGTCATGTATTATAAACTAGCTGTCCCCGGAGGCTCCACCTGTGCAGTAGTGAAACAGGAAAAACTTTAAAAATGAATAAAAGAAATGTAAAAAATGTAATCATTTGTATTGAGAAGAATTTATATTGATAGCTTTCGTATCCGAGGGCCTCTTGATATACAATATTTTTGGTTTTGCTATCAGGGGCGAGAATGTAGCTGTGATCTCTTTTTCAAAAATGTGAAAAGTTGGCAAGGTATTGCTGGCCAAGCGGAAGGTAGGTACGTTCTAACATCAAACTCTGGCACTGTATCTGACCGTGTGTTCAGCTCTGATGGGAGAGCGTTCCCAACGTGGGGAGAAGAGCATGCGGCCGTGGTATCTCTGCCAATGAGCAGGTACCCTCTAAAATACACATAGCTGTGATCTTTCTCAAAAACATCGTTACTCTTTAACAATCTATAGATGACAATGTCTGTTGAACAAACACGTATCGCTAGCTAAGCAAAGGCAAGGTACACTCCAACACACGGAGAGAGGTAGAGCAACTCGAATGGAGGCTGGTGCGTAAGTGAGGAAGGCCCTGCCCAGCTCCCTACTCCTGAGGTCCCGCCTCTCGCTCTCATTGACCCACAGCCTGTCTCTTGGATTTGTGCAAATAAATCGATGCTACAACCGAACTATGATACTTACCGCGATGAGAGAAGTCGCAAAATCAAATGGAATGTTCAAGCAAATTATAGAAAAGAAAACCCGATCTAAATCCGTTAAGTAGTTCTCTTGTGAAAAGCAGACAGACATACAGACAGACATATGTTGGATTTTATATCTAGAGAGATGTAGGTAATGATTATCTTTTTCTTATCCTGTTGGAATCAAAAGATGATATGTGGCTGGTTCAAAAGTGTCACAGCATCACTCTGAGTTTGTTGTTCTTTTCATAGAAAACCATCCATCCGTTCCATAACCCATTTAATCCAATTTAAAGTTGATGGGAAGCCAAAGCCTATCCTGGCAACATCAATCACAAGGCACTCACTGGCCCATCGCAGGGTGCACTCATGCCAGGCTAATTTACTGTTGCCTGACATGCACCACTTTGAGATTTAGGAGGAAAACCGGCATCACCCAGTGAAACATACCCACAGATATTGGGAGAATGTGCAAACTCAACATGGTCTCCACTCTGGTTTCCTGTATCACTGAGGAAGCATTGCCAACCACTAAGCCACAGTACTCCTATAAAGGACAAGGATTCATAGAAAATATACGTAGAACTGCAACACATCTAACTGTGCTTTAATGGTATAAAAAATACACAAAAATAATCTTGAAGCTTGTAAACAACTTTGGATTAAAGTGTCGACTAATTGGGCCCTTATATTACAATATCCCATTGGTCCAAGAGGTGCATCAATGAAGCACATCAGCAGACTGATCAGTGGCTATAGTGAGGATTTGGAACGTTCTTGTCAGGTCTACGTAATGAAGAGTCTGAAAATGAGAATATTGTCACAAATAAAGTGGTCATATTTATCTGTCCTTCCCACTTTACCCAGTGATCATGGACTGGATTAAGTGTTTTTTACATACTGTAGGATGGACGTACATAATCCTTTTTTGGTAATAGGAGAGACAGAGAAAACGTGAAACATTCATAAATAAAAGCTAAAAGATCCATGCATGTTGTAGTGCATATATGTAAACTTAAAGTCTTATGCTTTTTCTTTATAGTTCATTTGGATATTCTGTGTAATTACAAATACTGTAATACTAATAAAACTATGAAACCTGAATAATAGCAATAATAATAGTATCTCATATATAAATGTCTATGCGTGCAAGTGTGTCTGTCTGTCCGGCCTGGAAGTGAGTGGTGCAGTCGGGGTAAGAGCTCAGCCTCCGAAGGAAACAGAAAACTCACTTAGCTGCTAATAACACAAGCGAGACGAGCACATCAGCAAAATGAAACCTCACAGAAGAAAGACAAAGTCGCTTAGCCGCTAATATCGGCAAAATGGTATCTCTTTTACTTTTCCTTTTTTTCTGGCGATTTCAATAATTTCTAGGACCCCAGGCTTTTTACAGCATGGACTTACACAGCTAGTACTTAATAAATACACAAACAAATACAAGAAACTGATTGCAGCCGACAAGCTATCATTGTAAACCTTGCTTTCCAAATCTTCAAAGTGAAAACAAGGATTGGTATTCAAGATGAAGACTGATACAAGAGTACAGATCATAAATTGATACTCAAATGTCTTTATTAAGACAGCAAAGCACACACGATAAATACCTGCTGTATAAAATATAAATATGTAATTATATGAGTCTGAATTTGGCAAGATTATGATGTATAACAAACAACCATCTAAATGTTTTAACAAGTTAAGTGTTGTGCTCAGCACCACAGAGTGAGTGGGGAGCTGTGGAGTGATCAAGTGACCTTGTGGTTTAATGGTCTGTACCCTAGTCATGAGGATACTGCTTTCTAAATAAAATATAACTTACAATTCAACATATAGAGGAATGGAAAAGGAAAGAAAAATATTCTTGAAACTTTACCACATCATATGTTTTGTAAATGTCTTCTTATGCAATTGTAGGCGTGTGAGGGACACAACACATTAACAAAGACCTTCACTTATTGGGTATGAATTGGACAGAATCACAGTTAATGGTACTTGACAAATCTGCTTGGCGTCATCATTCTGTATTCCTGCCTTATGTACCACTGGGCAGAAGAAGTCATAACAGAGAAAGAGATTGTTATATTACATTACAACAAGGGTTTATTGCCGGGCTTGTATTTATTTTTTGTTGTTTTTATTATCTTTGAATCATTGTTTTTCTATGTTGTTTCTCTTGGTTGTGTTAATTATTAATTAATTATGTTCTAACATTTTAAAATTGTTATTTAATACCTATGTGTAATGATTTGTTCCACACTGTTCCTTGTACTTTGTGGGTGGAGTACCAAGAGACCACCCTGATGTCACTGCTGGAGGACCACCCTCAGGCTTTACCTTCCAAAGCTGAGTGCAGAGCCTTCAGTGGTCCATTGAAGTTCTTTTCAGCACATTACAGTGAGTGTTGCAGTTCTGGTTTATTGATAATTTTATCTCTGTTCTTGGTTTTTGATATTTGGATTGTACTTTAGGCAATTCATTTTTGCCTTTATTATTCTTTTTTTTGAAAATTTTTGAATAAATATTTTCATTTATAAAGAAGGGACTTGTCCTTTCTTGCTAAAGTTTTTAATGGTAACTTTCCCCAGAAGGGCATTTTTGTGCATTTGATAGATTTTTGGACATTATAAGAGTCAGTTTGGCACCTAGAAGTCAGTTCCACATTTTGTGCCTAGTAGGCCGACTCCTGTGGAGTCAGGAGGTCAGACTGATTGGGGTGATGCCAATCCCAGGCATGCTGGGTAGGCCTGGTCTGGCATTTGGGGCCTTTAGGAGGCCTCCCACTCTCTTACCTATAGAAGGCCACATGAATCATAACCGTGATCTTATTTTACTTTGCTTGTCGCCCTGTCACTACAGGTAAGCTTTCTAAACCCACTTATATTATAATGTCATGAGAGAAGAAATAAAATGTTCAGGCAGCTAGAGCTTAAATGACAAACCAGGAGACCACCCCACCTCATCTTTTTCAAAGGACAGTTGTATAATCTGTACCTGTGATGTTAGTTTTTACAATTTGTGGCTATGGACAAAAAGAAAAACTAAAATCTGATTGAATGACAAAAATGGAGGAAACTGTAGATACAGAAACCCTTTGACAATAAGCATCCCTGGTACTTCTCTTGTGCCATCTCTCAGTGGACACATCTCATTTCAGTCCCCAGAGAGCTCATGTCTGGCTCACTAGATGCTGTGAAGTCGATAGGCATTGTGCTGCAGATGGCTCCTCGTCTAGTACCAGGACTTACTGCAGAATCTTTCATTTAACCTTGCAAGACTGTTTTCAGGGTTCAGAGACACCACACTGTCTACTTTCAGCAGGCCATCTTGTGACCATATGCGCCATGTAACTTCCTCAGAGAAAGAGTAGAGTCAAAAATACAGCTTGTACTTATTATTGCAAAATCAGTTGCTAGAACTGCATTGTATTAGTACTTATAGTAATGGTCTCTAGATGACACAGTGTACCTTAATTTTTTAAACTTTGTGGAGGACGTCCTGAGTATGGAAGGACCGGGGGAGAGAGTATTTTCAAGACACTTTCTGCCCCAGATCAACAGAGGGCAGCCCCCTTGGTTTCCAGCAGGGCCACAGGTCGTGAGCATGGACGCTCAACCCTGCTGGGGCCCGTGGCCACCGCCAGGGGACACCTGGATTTTTACAGGGCCCTATTTGGCAGCACTTCCACCACTCCTGCCAGAAAAAGCTCATTGGGCACCTGGAGTCATTCCAGGTGCCCTATAAAAGGAGCCAGTCACTGCCACTCAATGGTCAGAGTCAGGAGGAAGAGGACAAAGCCTGAGGAAGAGTGGAGGTGGAAGGACTGGCGGCAAAGAAGGGGCTGTGGTTACTTGGTGTGCTGGATTTATGTAAATAAACTGGGTGTTGTGTGCTAAACTCATCTCTCTGCCTGTCTATGTCGGGTTAGGGGGGCTGTAAGTGCTCTGGGCATCACAACTTGTAAAATGTCCCAGTCTTTCATGGGGGAGTGTGAAGACTGCTGTACCAGTATCTACTTCTTATTGTTTCCTGCGGCTAGTAAAGCATAAATTATGGAACCTGCCATTTAGATTATTTCTGCAATCTCATTTGTGCAATATGGCCTAACCTGGTGGATCTGATATTGTTGGGCTTCCATTCTTACACCAGAACTATCATTCACTTTCAAGCGGTTTGCTTTAAACTTGTCTTCTGACATTGTAAATATGTTAGAATGTAGACAAATTTCACCTTTTTCAATAACGGATTAAAAAAAAAAAAGACCTGCTTACCTTAGCAATGCAAACAATGGCAGATTTTTTATGTGTAAACTCTGAATACATATTTTAGTGAATGAGAAAAGATCCTTAATTAAATTGGAAATGGTGACTTTGCATGTTTTTTTATTCACTGTTACGATGTCACAGACTGAGATCAAAAGTGATTGGTTGGAACTTTAGTTATAAAATACATACAGCGTGTTCTCTTCATACCCATTTCCTTTGCCACATTCAGTGTTTCGGTAAATCAGGGTCTATTCCAGCATCATCAGGGGATCGGCAAGAGCCAACCTTGGATTGTAAAGTACACTCAACACACAAACATCCAAACTCACTAATATGGAGGCACCGATTCACGTAACATACACATCTTTGGAATTTGGGATGAAACCCAATGTAGCTTGAAGAAAAATCTGACATACACAGGGAGAGCATGTCAACACCAGACAGGCAGGGACCAGGCTCAAAGTTCTGAACCAAGGAATCACAGTTGCTAGGTCCTGATAAAACTTCCAGCCCAAGGACAGCCCAAAAACCACATAGCAGTGCAAGAAACTAGCTTAACACCTGATGTATACAAAGTGACACAATGGAAAGAGGTGAGTGGGGTGCCACTCTAATATGTGAGAGTGTAAGGAGGGATATACACCATCATAGAGAGTGGGGAGAAGAGGTGGGAGGGCATCCCCCTCGGAGATTTGAGAGTGATAAAGTAAGCATAAATGTCAGAAGAAAAGGGTACAGGGTCCCCCCCAGTGGGTAAAAAGCATGCCAGTAAAGGCAGAGGAGGGGGTCTGCCTTATCGTATTTAAAAAAAAATAAGCCTCCAAAAAAAAAAATGCAAAATGCAAAAGCCCATATTTTACCCCCATGGAAACAGATTCAACAGGCTTCACTCCAATTCCACCCCACCGAGAGGTGGCCAACCTAGTATTATACAGGAACCTATCAGCTGAGGTCAGACTTCCGGGAAGGTACCGGGGTGCCCGGCCGATTTGGCAGACCAAGGTGAACCGAAGGCCTGCTGCCAGGTACTGCTCTCGGTCCCTTAGAAGAACAATTTAGACATAGGGGCATGTAAATGGTTTTTGGATGACCCCATGTCTGCTTTCATACCAGATGACCCCATGTCTGCTTT
>JANRMT010062854.1:69727101-69743693 GCA_026402145.1 Polypterus bichir lapradei | reverse complement strand
GATGACCCCATGTCTGCTTTCATACCAGATGACCCCATGTCTGCTTTTTGGATGGCCCCATGTCTGCTTTCATACCAGATGACCCCATGTCTGCTTTCATACCGGATGACCCCATGTCTGCTTTTTGGATGACCAATTGATTAGGTGGGACAACCATGGACCTGGAAACAGGAACAGGAATCTGGAGCTGTGAAGCAAAAGTGTAATCACTGCACTATTGTGGTAAAGCTCGGCAATTATTTGAAAAAGTTTTAAAGAAATGTTTCTGAACAAAAAAAAAAAAAGATGCTGTTCAGAAAATGCCATAGCATCACTTTTTTTTCTCTTCTGCACACTGCATTTGGGACAAGCAAATCTATAGCATGAAAAAAAATCTTTACACGTACATTCATAATAAATCTAAGCATGCACCAAGGCAAACAGATGAACTGGGATAAATGAAAATCAATTTTCTAGAAAGAAGGCCTCTCTTACTCAATTGATCCAAACCCTGTGGCTAATAGCCTTAGTGGATTGGGTTTTGCCTTTAACACTCTCCATGTATAATTGGGTGTACTGGAAATTACAACACAAATCTTACAGTAGTTGGCGATTGCAAAAATGTAAGAAACGACTGAACTGCAAAGAGCAGCCTATTTACCTCAATCTAATCACTTCAGTAGGCATTTAAAAGAATGAAAGCCACTCATTTTTCTGGTGTCAGAAGAAATGGGCTTTTATGAATTTATTTTTTGTGATTATACGTTGCATACACTACACAGTATGAATATTATCAGGAGTTTTATCATCCTGAGACAAAGTACATTAAAATACTCAATTGGGTTTTCTTTTTGAACACACAAAGACTTGTAAGATATAAGCAGCAAGGACATAAAAGATTGACTGCCAAGTTTTTACCTGCTTGATAGTCTCTACACGTGGCAGGACAACTCACTAAACCACAGGACTAAAGAAATATATTTGAAGACTGGAACAGAAGCAGACTCCCATTTCATATGTTGCATCAACTGAAATTTACAGGAACAGATTGTCTCGGCTAAGGCTTTGAACCCTACACTTTGAAGAGACCAGCTCATTTTGCTTTCCTATGTTGCATTCAGATTGTGTGTCATAAGCCCCTGTCTCACTATATGACTTTTTCAGTTATGGCCTTCATCTACATAGTCTTAGCTAGTCAGAGGCAGGCAAGGCATTCACAAGAGACCAACAGTGCAGTACTTTGACATCCCCTGGTCTGCGACTCTAGCATAGGGACAGGCCCGTGTGCGTGTGTGAGAGCTGACCAATGAGCACTCTCCCAAACGTACGGCGCATACAAGAAGGAAACAGAAGAGAGGCGCATCTGTCTGATGTCTTTTGTTTGTCTTGACATTATGGAAAAAGGAAAGGCCATGATTGCTGATGAACCCGCCATACCTGGGAAGCTTTCATGCTGTCATTCACACTGGCAGACAGGGACTGGTGCTGTCAGGCAGCACCTCAATAGGCTGTGACAATGTGGCCAACCTGCAGTACTTTAGAAATTTAAAAATGTGCCGAATTGTCATTAGGGAGTCATGTAGTCTGTCACCCCCTGCAAATTCTAGTCATGTAATCTGATAACCTCAAGGTGACGAAACCCAGCAATTGCAATTGGACATTTTAACAGATTAGAAATTGTATAATGTTCCTTCTGCTTTATTATTCATTAATTTCTTACTTGGGTTACTGTTAATTAATGGGACCGGTACAGCAAGTACATTTTTCTGATATTTCCTCTAAGAGAATGAATAATTAAGATTTATAGTTTCTTGATTTTTCATAATAACATGATGGTTTTTCTAAGACAGATTTTTAACAAATGGATTATTTTTGAGGTGAGGTCTGATTAAATATTTTTTACCAATCTGTAAACAGATCGAATTCAAAAGATGCTCTGAAAGGCCATTTTCTATATTAGCTGTGTTATCACTGAATTGGAAAAACATCCAAACCTCCATTCACAGCTATGCTTGCATTTAAACTAATAGCGCTTCTAAGTATTTCTTTAATAGGTTTTAATTTTAGACTTAAATGATTTGCTTCTATTATTAGTAACTTTGATTTTTTTTATTTAATGCTTAACCATTTTCAGTCCACTTTGTGGCCACTGAAATACTGAATTACTTTCCTTTTAAAATCACACAGGCTGTACTTCTTTTCTCACTAACTCCACAACAAGATTAAATGTTTAATGCTTCCACTCTGTTTTCTGGAGTCCTTGGTCCTTGATGCTAACAAATAAGAATAGAACAAAAGGTAGCTTTGTTTTGAAACAAAAAAAAAGAAATTATAAACCAAAGGCCTTATTATCTCAAAAACAAAAACAGACATCTTCCTTCATTTAATTGCTTGCTTTGTTTTTTTGGCCAAGCCGACTCAAAACAATGGTGTCCAAAAATGGCTACACACAAGCAGCATGACACATGGCCGGGTGGCAGAATGAAAACAGGAGGTAGAAACCGAACAAAATCCAAAATAAGCAAAAAATACAATAAAAATAGTGGAAACAATGTGAAAATGCACCTAAGACCTTGTAAGATTTTAACAAATATATTTGACACTATATTTGTTTTATATTTTGCAAAGGCAACATTAATAGTGAAAGTCATCTTGATAATATATAAGGCATATAAGTCATAAAAAATCAAGAAAGTACAATATTATCACCCACCATCCACACATTTTCTAAACATGCTTTGCCTCGGTAACGATGACAGATAGGGTAATAACCTGTACAAGAAACTTTTATTTGTATTCATTTATTGCACAGAGAAACGTCTTATGAATCGTAAAGTACACAGAAGGAAAGGAATGCAAAAGAATAATTTACAAATAAACTCATATTAAAATCAACACACAGTATGTCTAGGTGCAGGCGAGGTCTTTCCACTTTCTATGTGTGCTCACTCAGAACTGCCCTGTCCTTGTCAGTCTGTATAAAGAATAACAGGTTTGCTCCTTGATAAATTGGATTAAGTGCTTTAAGAAAATGGACATTAAACGTGTAATTCTGGTGAATTTCATTTGAGAGCTTTATGCAATGTGTTGACCCCCTGAATAAAGGATCGAGGCTTTTCTACCTTCAATAAACTACCCAATCCTTAATATTTTAGGTATCAGTTTTGTAGGCTTTCTTCTATAGTGTGCTTCAAGGTGCCAAGGGCTCTCCACTCTCATTCAGTAGTCACTGGAATACTTTGTTGAGTGCGATTCTCTCCTGTTCTACTCCTGTGCAGAGGACACTCAGAAACTGTTTTAAGATCATTCCTGGGTGAACATTAAATAAAGAGCAACTCACTGCCTGCTTCAGTGACATCATTGCCATTATTGTCTGACCAAGAGAAATAACCTGCTCTATGTGAATTTCCCATTGGGATTAATAAAGTATCTATCTATCTTTAGAAAAATCTGAAAACTTTTGTTCCTCAATTGATCTCAATTATTTAACTATTGTCCAATCTCACCAGATCTGGTGTCACGCCAAACTGCAGTTTGAAGTTGGACAAGTACACCGCTACAGTAATTAAGGTGTATTTCTACTTTGTATGGAACACTATGACTACTTCTTCATCTGATGTAGAAATCCTCTGTTACACCTTTGTCACATCTAAGATGAATTACTGTAGTCCTTTTTTAATGAGCTTCTTACACTTAATGTTTTGCAGTTTTAACAAATGTAAGATGCTATTGTTACAGGTCTGATATGGAGCACACACAAAGAGCGCATCGCATTTCAATTAACATGATGTCACACACGTGCGAGTTGGAGGCAGTCAAAGAGCCTAAAGGTGAGTGAAATCTCGCGAGACAAGGGACTATCACGTGGTACTTACCTGAATCTTTTTCTACCTGCAAAAAACTGGAAGAAAAATAAACCTCTCCATTTCAGCTCCAAAATGGCCGCAATGACGTCACTTTCGGTTCCACGCCAATGACGTCACTTTCAGTCCCACGATCCATTACTTCTGTCTACTCCTGATGATATTGGTTCCATGTTCCTGCCTCCAATCGTCACTTCCTGCCAACCATTTCCTCTCCCATCATACATTCTGTTATAAAAACACCATCTTGTCTACAGTAAATCATTCATTCTGTACTGAAAAGTCATTCTGAATTGCTTTCTTCAATCGCTTATTTCAATTGTCTGGATGACAATATATGGGGACGATCCCCAAACCTTTTTCTATTTTTGAAGACTCTTTATTTTCACAATGAGAACACCACTTTGTTCTTGTACAATACTGCATTATCTTTAATGCCGTCCATTACAAAACCCCAATTTATCTACTGTATCACTCCAGCATTTTTGCCATCTTGTCAAACACATGAGATTATCTGAGCCCAGCCTTCTCACCCTTCCAACAGACTTTTTCCAACAGTCCTTTGAGTATCTCGCCGTTGTTATTCATGGAGATTCTCACGCTCTAGTTTTATCCGTGTATAGACCTCCTAAATTGAATGCGTCTTTCTTTGAGGAATTCTCAGACTTAATGTCAATTTTAATCACGAATTATGACACACTCTTAATTGTAGGCGACTTTATCTTTCATATCGATAATCAGTGTGACCAAAAAGTAAAGGAATTTATGAACCTCCTGGACTCTTTTGATTTGAGACAGCTCGTTAATCAGCCTACACATAAAGCAGGTCATACGTTAGACTTAGTAATTACTAAAGGACTAAAAGTTGATATAAAGCAGGTCATTGATACGGGTCTATCAGACCATTTTCTTCTACTATTTAATATAGAAATAATCATAGAAAACATTCATGAGAAGCATCTTTCACTCATCAGCAGCTTTAAAACTTACAAACATTATAAGCAATCAGTCCGTTTATAGTGCCAACTATAATAGCGAGGATAATGTAAATAGTAAGGTGGAAAATTTTAATTCTAAAGTAAGAGCTGCTGTTGACATAGTTGCACCTGAAAAGACAGTTAAAAAATCTTCTAGCATTGTTATTCCATGGAAGACCTAAAGAGTGTCTGATTTAAAAAGAACATGTCGTAGAGCTGAGCGTAAATGGAGAAAAACTAAACTAACTATCCATTATGAGATATTGAAGGTTAAAATAACAGAATACAATAACACAGTCCGTCTTGAGAGGTGCTGCTATTTCTCTAAGATTATAAATAACAATGCTAGTAATCCCAGAGTCTTATTTTCTACAATTGATCGTCTGTTAAACCCAGGTAACACAAAGGAATGCCCCCAAAATACTTCCAGTGAAACCTGTGAGAACATTGCTGTATTTTTCAATCAAAAAATTAATGATATTAGAAATAACATAGTACATCTCCCCAACACTGCAGAACCTCCTAAGCCCCAGTACTCCGTTATAAACAAATTAAATTCTTTCACCAGGATTGATTTACCTGATTTACATAGAATAATCTCTCAACTGAAACCCTCCACCTGCATCCTTGACCCATTACCAACAAGGTTTTTCAAGGAAGTATCAGGCATGCTAATTGATAATATTCTTGACATAGTAAATTCGTCATTAAATACGGGGGTCTTCCCAGACTGTCTTAAGACTGCTGTAGTTAAACCCCTGCTCAAGAAAAATAATCTTGACTCCTCTGCTTTTGAAAATTTTAGACCCATTTCTAACCTGCCCTTCTTAAGTAAAATTCTGGAGAAGGCAGTAATTATGCAGTTAAATGACCACCTCAATAAACATGCTATTCTTGATACATTTCAGTCAGGTTTTAGAACAAATCACAGCACAGAAACTGCACTCGTTAAAGTAGTAAATGACTTGCGGGTAAATGCAGACAGAGGCCACTTATCTGTTCTCATCCTCTTAGATCTGAGTGCCGCATTTGACACCATTGATCACAATATTCTTAGAAATCGCCTTAGTCAATGGGTAGGCCTCTTTGGCAGTGTCTTAAATTAGTTTAAATCCTACCTGGCAGGTAGAAAATTCTTTGTGAGTTGTGGTTATCAAATCTCAAAGACACATGATATCCGATATGGTGTTCCACAAGGCTCTATCCTGGGTCTGCTGCTGTTCTCAATCTATATGCTTCTGTTAGGTCAGATTATCTCAGGTTACAACGTGAGCTACCACAGCTATGCCGATGACACACAGCTGTACTTATCAATAGCACCTGATGACTCTGACTCTCTCAATTCACTAACACAATGTCTTACTGGTATTTCTGAATGGATGAATAGTAATATTCTCAAACTAAATAAAGAGAAAACTGAAATTTTAATGATTGGCAAAAATGGATTCAAAGAGGTTATCAGAAATAAACTTGATGCATTAGGTTTAAAAGTTAAGACGGAAGTAAAAAACTTAGGGGTAACTGTTGACTGTAACCTGAATTTTAAATCGCATATTCATCAGATCACTAGGACAGCATTTTTTCACTTAAGAAACATAGCAAATGTTAGACCTCTTATCATTGAAAGATGCTGAGAAATTAATTCACGCTTTTGTTTTCAGTCACCTAGATTACTGCAACGCACTCCTCTCAGGACTACCCAAGAAAGACATAAATCGTTTGCAACTAGTGCAGAATGCAGCTGCTAGAATCCTAACTAGGAAAAAAAAATCCGAACACATTTCTCCAGTTTTGATGTCACTACACTGGTTACCTGTGTCTTTCAGAATTGACTTTAAAATTCTGCTTATGGTTTATAAAGCCTTAAATAATCTCGCTCATTCTTATATATCGGAATGTCTGACACCTTATATTCCAAATCGTAACCTCAGATCCTCAAATGAGTGTCTCCTTACAATTCCAAAAGCTAAACTTAAAAGAAGTGGTGAGGCGGCCTTCTGCTGTTATGCACCTAAAATCTGGAATAGCCTGCCAATAGGAATTCGCCAGGCTAATACAGTAGAGCACTTTAAAACACTGCAGAAAACACATTACTTTAACATGGCCTTCTCATAACTTCACTTTAACTTAATCCTGATACTCTGTATGTTCAATTCATCATAATAACTATTCATGGTGGCTCTAAAATCCATACTGACCCCTACTCTCTCTTCTGTTTCTTTTTCACCACCACCTACTCAAAGCATCATGATGTTCCTACATTGATGAACTAAAAGCCAGAAGTCCACATGACCATCATCATCAAATCCTTCCATGAGAACCCTAAATACAAAGAGGACTGTTTCATTTATGTTAGGTAGAATGCCCAGAGGGGACTGGGCAGTCTCATGGTCTGGAATCCCTACAGATTTTATTTTTTTCTCCGGCCGTCTGGAGTTTTTTTTTTTTTGTTTTTTCTGTCCACCCTGGCCATCGGACCTTACTCTTATTCTATGTTAATTAATGTTGACTTATTTTATTTTCTTACTGTGTCTTTTATTTTTCTATTCTTCATTATGTCAAGCACTTTGAGCTCCATTTTTTTTGTATGAAAATGTGCTATATAAATTTATGTTGTTGTTGTTGTTGTTTTCCATTATCAGAGAATGGCCATTAAGCTCTTCTCTTTGGAGCTCTTCCCCCAAGTCTGTCCATGAAACTTCTTTGGTGCTCACATTCAAAACATTCTTAAAAACTCATCTTTTCTTTCATATATGTAAATTTGCTAATACTTTGTTTAGGTGCTGCAGACTTCATCTATTACTCATTGACTCTCATGTAACAAGACCTTAACAAAGCCTTCTTTTGGTCTTCATAACATTTACAAAGCATCAGTAGGTAGGTTAGTCACATGTCTCCACGATGGGACAATATCTTGTTAATATGAAAGATTCACAGGTCTAATGCTAAATATGTAACATCAGGAGACATGTGTCTCCAGTAAGCCACCTCAGACCAGTCCAGAGTGATGTCTTGTTAATTGGTCACATTTCAGTAATGAATAAACATTATACTGATGCTTTGAAAGTGTTATGATGACCCACTGAATTGTATGTTATATAATAGTATACAGTATGAGTAATAGATGTATTTATGCATTACCTATACTACAGTGTTATTTTAAATTGTTATACCTATAGAGTATTCTTCAGTTTGTCTCTTCTCTTCCCACTGTGCTGATCCGGATTCTCTCTCTTTGTCAACTCACACTGCCACTCTAAAGCCAAATACTTACAGTATTTGTGTGGACTCTTTCAAAAATGTTTCCTACGATTTATCACTTATGAAAGGACCGTGCAATGCATTTAATTCAAAATATACAGGATGCCTTAAAAACTGGATAGATCAAGGGAGGGCAAGTAGGGCAGCCATCCCTCTTACTTGGTGATAACTAAGCCACTGTTTTGCCACAATTCCACCCAATCAGAAGACATTTTTCCAATTGAAAAAAAAGCAGAACACATGGTGCTAGTCTGGGAAATCAGATTCAATCAGGGCAGACACTTTTGGGATTTGCATTTTTCATCAGTTCTTTTGGGTCTTCTATGAGATGTTTTCTGAAAAAAATAGTTAGGTGGTTTTACCTTAAGGATTCCGAATCTGATATTAATTTGCATGCAGGAAGTGTTGTTAAAAACTTGAATTATTTTACCATCTTTTCTGTGACACCATTTTGTTTACCACTGGTGATACCATTTTGCTAGGTAGGTGACCTAGAATGGAGTAGCTGTAACATTATGGGGTATATAAAGGCCACAATTAACAGTTTCTGTTTGTCCAAGTTTACGGAGAAAATCAAAGAGATTAGTGGGTACTTTGCGAGAGTTTTCTTCCTTCACAATCCTAGAGCAATGAGTTTTGACTGCAACTGAGGGTTCTGTTTTTGGTTTAGATGAATGTGTTACTGACTGGCTGTCTACAAATCTTACCTGTCCATCACTTTATGTTTTATCTTGTGGTCAGTTTAGACGATCATGTTACTGACTAGCTGGGTACACAGCTTGCCTGTCCCTGATTTCATGTCTAATCTCCTGGTCCTTTTATAAAACTATTGCTACCTTTCTCATTCAGGGCAGTTCATACACACTGCTTAGTTGCATCTGCATCTATTGTCAGTCTGAGATTTTATGCTATAACTGTTGCTCTTTTATTTCTATCATTGTAAACTCGTAGTTTCTTACAGTGCAAATACCAATGAAGACTGAAGCAACTGCTCAAACACACACACACACAGTTGACAGGAGAGGACATTACCAGGATCTTACAGCTTCTAAAAATGGCACGGTGGCATTTCTCGATTTATCCACAAGTGAAATATTATAAACTGTTTTTATTATATACGCAACTTAATCCTGAAGTTTGCATTTACTTTTGATCAGCTTGCAATGAATAAAAAAATGCCCCAAAAGTAGGCTAAGTCTACTGCATTACTTAAAATCTAAAAATGTCCAGACAAAATACTTACATAAAAATTCTAAATGTTAATGGGGATAAAAACACCTTTTTAGGGATTATGGAGCTTTCCTGTATTACTGTAATGTTCAGCTGCCGGCTTTTCCAAACCCATTGTTGTGGACAAATTTTCACCTGTCTATAAAACTTTTTTCAATTTTTCAAAATTAGCCTGTGTGGGATTCCTGGGCTGTCTATGCTAACACATGAACACTGTGACTAAGAGTGGATTAAGAAATTTAAAAAAAAATACAAGGAGAATTACTATATTTACCAGACATTATAGCTCAGTAAAGACATGTTATTTCATTATTCCTTAAAAGGAAAGTTTTATACTTTATCTGAAATAGCAGGCAGAAGCCTAGTAAATACTTCTATTTCAAAAAATACATTTAATACAGGGGTTTTTACAAAAGGAAAAAGCAACTGTCAAAGATTTTTCTTTACTTCTACAACTTACTTTAATTGAAAACATTTGTGCAGTGTTCAGGTCTAATTTCTGTCAATGCCTATCTCCTTTATCCTTTTTCAAACAGTAGGCTGTAGAATGGTGAAGCAGATTCAAACCACAATGACTGCTGGGCAGTAACTTGCTGTGGATAGAACACCATCCATTGTTCATGTAAGCACAATAGGGTGCTGGTCAAATTACAGCATGTCTCTGGACCACTTTTGGAACAAAATTAAACAATACATCATTCTCAATACAATCCACCCTAGTGCTTCGTCTGTTTTCAAAGACAACCGTTTATTTCATTTCATCAAGTTATTGTCATGGGTTGCATAAGTGCAGAGAATAACATCCCAGGTTTGTATCTCATGAAAGCCTGGCTACTGTCTGTGTGGTGTTTGCACCTTCTCTCCATGTCTGCCTGGGCTTTCCTACTGCAACCATCAAATAAATTCACGTTAAATTAAAGGGCAATTCCAAATCCTGTGTAAGTGCCTACTAGAGAGCCCACTCACATGCTGTGCCATTGCCAGCACTGCTGGGATTGGCACAGGCTCCACCTTGACTTCAAAGTGGATTTAAAAATACTATAATATTATGTTAAAATATATAATCATAAGAACTGACAAAACCTGTCTCAGTAGACTGATCAAGCCATCTTGGTAAACTGTTAATTTAATTTCTGTTACATTCCAGGCACATACATAGATACGGAAATAATGTTCTTCTTTTCTACAAGCAAACTTTTGAGGTGGCCTGGCACTCAAGTAATATCCTGAGACTGCCAGCTGTTCTTGCCAATAACCTCTCAAAGCTTTTCCAGTTTTTCCAGGTATCTTTTCTTTAGTGCTTGGATAAAAAAGAAGCACTCCCCAGAAGTTTGAAAGCCCAAAGTCATTAACTCCACAAGCAGCTTATAGCAGCAGAGCGCCATTTGCACAGGGAGCTGTTCCAGAGGCTCTTGCCTGCAAATGGATGCATTGGGGCTTGGCTATTGTCCGAGCCGTGTCCTTGAATTGAGCCTTGAATAATAAATGAGAAATTCTCTGCAAAGTCAAGGAGTGCCAAAGCTGTGAAGTCCTGTCATTTTTTTTTTTGTCAGAAAAAAAAAAATGTCCTGTGACTTTATAATGAGGCATTAGTACCGTAAATGATGAGTGAGTAGAGAGCATCTAGTCAGCCAGTTTCATAGTAACATGATAATTGCTTCAATATGTCAGGTGAAAACCTTCCCCAGGTTGCCTCTGCAGGAGTGACAGGCCAGTGGTAATATCCTGAAAAATATCATTTCTATTTAATTTGTATTCTTATAAATTTATTTACTTTATGCTGTAATTTTCATTGGGGCAAAGTTGAAGGCTTCCAAGATAAACGAGTTCAGCTCTCTGGCCCCTAGGGCTTGGTGTAGCTTGGCCTGCTTGTGGCAGATGATTGATGGCAACAGTTTAACTGCTTAGGCGAGCTTATAAAGCATCAAAATGTTCAGCAGGTTGTTTACTTTTTACATCTTATTCCATGTTGCTGTAAGTTTATGAACACATTTCCTTTTAGACTGGGCAGTTTCTTTAACAAATAGTGTAATTCCACCAAATGAAAATCAGACTTTTGTTAACTGATGGGCAGTCTTCTGCATTTCCACAAACCCAATGGCAGAAAATGTAAAGCCATTTTACTCAATGACCTTTTTATCAAAACTGTCAGTCTGAAGCTCGACTTCTCCATAACAAATGCAACAATGTGAATTTAGTTGAATGGCAGAGGCTGAAGTCAGTAACCAGAAACAGAAACCAGAAGACAGGTGAAGGGGTGAGAGGAAACCAGCGGATAAACCTTTCTCAAATAGGAAAACTGAGGATTACAGTCAAGAATTCAGGAACTTTATATTTGTACACTACAGTTTTATTTCTTTAGTGACACTGTCATTTTTGTTAAATGATCAGATGTTAAACATTGCACATGAAACCTCCATTCTTAAATAATACGGAGCTGTCTAACATCGCACATTGACACACCTAAACACACATACCTGGCAATGGCCTTTGTGTGCTTACAAAACCCAGAGGAGTTGACGCCACTGAAGCTGGCACTCACGATGCACGATACAGAACCAAACAATGACTAAAGTTAATTTCTTATTAACCAACTTAAAGAATACTGCAATATAGAAAAATAGTACCGAATGTGCCCAGAATCCGGCATAAACAGAATGCTATCGACAAATAAACTACAAAAAATTAATTAGCAGAGCAAATATCAATAGACTAGTCCCATCGCCTCCCAAAAAGGATGGCTGCAAAGCAGTGTAACATAAAATAAAAAAATAAACTGCAAGGTTTCATGTAACCTTGACTGGGCATCTTCAAGTGTCTAAAATAATGCATAATGAATACAAGTGATAAAAACACACATTACGGGTGAATGGGGATGCACGAGTCAGTGTGCCCTGCGATAGACTGACATTACATCTGGGCTGATTCCTGCCTGATGCTTGATGCTTCTGACACCCTCTACCTTTGTTTGGAAAAAGTGGGTTCAGATGGATGCCTGCAAAGCTAAAACAGAACATTTGAGTTGCAAAACTAGAAAGCCCATCTTATGAGACTACACTCAAGTTTAGCAATTAAATACAGCAGAGTGTGTCTGACAGAGAGGTTGTTTGACAGTACAGCTAGAAGCCATATGGACATTTGAGCAGAAGGATTAAAAATCTCCTCATGTGGCATTTGGTATCTGGAAACACAGACTGTGTGACTTTATGCTGGAAAAAGCAAGTCGAGAAACATGAACAAATTATATATTTAGAGTGGAGCATACAGCATTGCATTAAACAACATGAAGACTTAAATTAATTAATAATACATTTGAATGTGTTTGTGGACCTACAATTGGATTAACCAGAATAGGCAAAAAAGACAACCCATGTATCATCCATCCAACCCGCTATATCCTAACTACAGGGTCACGGGGGTCTCCTGGAGCCAATCCCAGCCAACACAGGGTGCAAGGAAGGAAACAAACCCTGGGCAGGGCGCCAGCCCACCACAGGGTACGCACACACACACACACCAAGCACACACTAGGGACAATGTAGAATCGCCAATGCAACGGCATGTCTTTGTTCTTTATTTTGCCTTATACAATTTTTTGTATAAGGAATATGTTAATTTTTGCGTACCCCTTGAGGTCAGAGCACAGGCTCAGCCATTGTACAGCACCCCTGGAGCAATTGAAGGTTAAGGGCCTTGCAGAGTAGGATCTCTTTTGGCAGTGACGGGGATTCGAACCGGAAACCTTCAAGATACCAGCGCAGATCCTTAGCCTCAGAGCCACCACTCCACCCTGGGAGGAAACCCACGCAGACACGGGGAGAACATGCCAACTCCACACAGGGAGGACCCGGGACGCGAACCCAGGTCCCCCAACTGCGAGGCAGCAGCGCTATCCACCGTGCCGCCCACTTAGGTAAATGATGAATAGAAATAAAAATTGCAAAACTAAACGTTTGTAAAATTCATATAAAGTTATTTCCTTCATTATCACCCCTTCTGCATTTTGCATCATTGTTTATATCTGCTAAAGGGTTACCTTCAAAGTTTTGAGCTTTGGATTATATGAATTAACTTGTATAAATAGCTTTGTTATGTCTGTGTGATTACGTCAGTGTGTTATCCACATTGTTTATTTCAGTCACTAAAGGGAGCGGTGAAAGGTTTTCATAAAAATTACAACAGAAGAGCTTGAAAGTTGTAATAAAGTTTTTTGCTGTGTTTGTCAAGGATCTGCAAATAGTTCAAACTATGGCTACCAGAAAGGCATTCTAGCAGTTAGCATGACTCGTTTCCAAAAAAAGACCCCACATTCCAAGTGTTATTGTTTTAGTTTTAGTGAAATTCAAAGCAAACAATTTGCACAAAAATAAAGAGAAAAATTGATATTTCAAAGAAAAGGAGAGTTCTTGTATAAGATGTTCTGTTTAAGTGTCGCAGTTACACTTCTTAAAGTTTCCATATGTTATCACACACTTGGGGTCGTACAAACAGTAACTACATGCGTAATGTAAATATTCCCGGAATGCCTCTCTGTCAAACACTCTATTGTTATAAACAAGCATTCTGTTGTTGGGCTGAGCAGAAGCACATTCCATCACTTTATAGGTTATTGGGGGTAAAAGAGAATCTTCCATTAGCTATGTGAAACCTACTGTACATCCTATTCAAAATAACCAAAAACTTATATGAACTTACCACTAACATTAACTTGAAAAGATTTGGCTCTTACACTGGCATCAAAGAAACAATCAAGCAAGTGCAGATGGGCATCCTGAGCCATCAAGTCAAAAGTCCAAAACTCAGATAATGAGAGCAAAATAGGATGAATAAAAGAATCAGTACAAAGAGCAGAAGAGCGTGAAGTTCATAACACCCATGAGGAGACCCCATTCACATACTGGGAGGAACACAACTAGTAGCTTGACAAAGGGCTATCTAATAAGAGGCACAAACTACAAAACTGACCATGTCTGTGTCACCATCATATTAAATATCAAATTAATTCACATTTTATTATATTTTGCTTAGGATCTTCATATTTTGGTGGAATATTTACTGGTTGGATAACGTATAAGCAGTGTTCGCACACAGGCTGCAGCATGGTGTTACTCAGAGTGGTATAGAAATAGAATTAGACAATGAATGGAGGGTCTGCTATTATTCTATTACGTAGTATGTTCCAAATGTAATGTGTATGCCACAGTGAATAAAATCACTGGATACTAGTGCACTGTAATGGTGGAAGACTGTTGTAATTAAAAAAAAAACAAATAAACTACAGTACTGTTATATATTATATAACACAACACTCCCAGATTCTAATTCTAATTCAGAGTCACACTGCCAGTCTTGGCAGCACTGATCACAAGTACGAAGGAACCGCTGGGCCCACATACTTTAAAATAAAAATAAAATTAAAATTACAACTAGATACAGTTCATCAATTAATTAATGGACAGATTAGGATATAGCGGGATGGATAATGACTGATTGACTATTACTGGGTTTGATTTATGTTTAATCAGTTTCTACCTTGTTCTCTGTGTGTTTTAACAAAGTAGTATAGTAATAGTAAATAGTAATTAGGATAATGCAAAGCAATCTGAGCCTGCAACCAGTGAAGAGTGTTATACCAAAAACAAGTTGTGTTGCATTGTAATGTACTTACAGTATTTACACACCTTCACTAGACTATTTTAGAAGGGCTAGTTGACCTAACACCCACATTAGAGTGTCAGGACAGTTTTGACAAGAGCAGGCTATTTAGCTTAACAAGCTCATCAGTCCCAGGATGTGGTAGGCAAAGAAGCATGCCTGGAGAAAAACTTCACGCAAACATGGGGTTAATGCACAGGCAAGAACTACGTGTTGAATCCAAACCGCAGACGCTGCACTCACTACGTCCTGTGACACTGTGCCAGCCTGATTTTTTTTAAATTGTAACAAAATTTTGAATAAAATATTAATTATTCATTGGTATTGATAAAACTGAGTGACTGATATTTATAGAACTCTAGCCATGTTACTTGTCACAGTCAGGTAATAGGACAAATCTGTAAATATGTGGTATTTTTTGCACTACATGTACCTTCAATGAATTTCATGGTATCCTTGTGAGTCTGAACCTCTCTTGACAGGCGCTCCTTCTCTCGGCCACGTTTCACTAAATCCTGCTTCTTAAACTTTGCTCGCCTCCTGTTCGCTTTTATACTTCCCATCTTTGAAAGTGACTCTCAGTGTGCCTCCTCTGCCTTCACTATACTTCCTCTTTCGATTGCGTCATCAAAGCCAAACTGACCAATCACAACAAACCCAAACTGACCAATCATTTTGCTTGTAGGAACCCGAGACACACACAGATCTTAATGTCTTATTATATAGTAGATAACTGTCTACTACAGAACTAGTGCTGAAAAGAGATGGTTTTATATACAGCAATGTTAATTTGAAAAATTGTTATTTGAAATCCTTCCCAAGTGATCCTTTGGTTTATATATAAAAATACAGTCATGCCAATTCACATTTTCTCTTCTTTACTATAATAAGGCTAATTTAGATGCTCTTTCAAATTAATCCATTCTCAATTGTGACAAATAAACTAAGCATCTACAGTCACAACTGCCAAAATCTGAAAGTGTCCACCTGTGTTTTAACCTGTTTGTATTTTTGAAAGAACGCTGTGCCAGTAGCTAGTGCTGTGAATACAGAAATCAGATAACTGCTACTGTATGTACTATAGATAGTGGCACACTACAAATCAAGCACAGTTGTATGGCTGCTTGCCACTTACTGTTCAGCTGCAGAAGAGAACTATTTTAATGTGCATTTTTTAAAAAGATCCATCTGATTTCTTTAATACACTTTGCTCTCAGGGAGCCAAAGCCTGTGTCAGTGGTATCAGGGAAAAAGTTGCAGCCTCAGGCTTGGGATGGGGTGTCCGTCCATCACTGGGGACACTCGTATACTAATCCACATTTAGTCATAGAGACACCAGGTAACATACACATCTTTGATTTGTGAGAGGAAAACAAAAGAACAAAGACATTTTTGGGACTGAAGATTAAAGTGGTGTTTAAATATAAACCAAACACACGGACATGGGGAAAATATGCAAAATCTACATGCAAGGGCTGGAAACTGAAGTCAGGTGAGGCAACCGCTATATGACTGAACTGCCATTGTGTAAAAAAAAAATTGCAAATTATAAATTATAATAGTGTCACTGCTCCTTATAGTAGATAGATAGATAGATAGATAGATAGATAGATAGATAGATAGATAG
>JANRMT010062854.1:69713804-69727091 GCA_026402145.1 Polypterus bichir lapradei | reverse complement strand
TAGATAGATAGATAGATAGATAGATAGATAGATAGATAGATAGATAGATAGATACTTCATTAATCCCAATGGGAAATTCGCATACTCCAGCAGCAGTATACTGATACAAAAAAAAAAAAACAATATTAAATTAAAGAGTAAAAAAACTGCAGGTAAAAACAGACAATAACTTTGTATAATGTTAGCGTTTACCACCCCCGGGGTGGAATTGAAGAGTCGCATAGTGTGGGGGAGGAATGATCTCCTCAGTCTGTCAGTGGAGCAGGACAACGACAGCAGTCTGTCCCTGAAGCTGCTCCTCTGTCTGGAGATGATACTGTTCAGTGGATGCAGTGGATTCTCCATTATTGACAGGAGCCTGCTCAGCGCCCGTCGCTCTGCCACAGAAGTCAAACTGTCCAGCTCCATGCCTACAATAGAGCCTGTCTTCCTCACCAGTTTGTCCAGGCGTGAGGCGTCCTCCTTCCTTATGCTGCCTCCCCGGCACACCACCACGTAGAAGAGGGCACTCGCCACAACCGTCTGATAGAACATCTGCAGCATCTTATTGCAGATGTTGAAGGACGCCAACCTTCTAAGGAAGTATAGTCGGCTCTGACCTTTCTTACATAGAGCATCAGTATTGGCAGTCCAGTCCACTTTATCATCCAGCTGCACTCCCAAGTATTTATAGGTCTGCACCCTCTGCACACAGTCACCTCTGATGATCACGGGGTCCATGAGGGGCCTGGGCCTCCTAAAATCCACTACCAGTTCCTTAATCTTGCTGGTGTTCAGGTGTAAGTGGTTTGAGTCGCACTATTTAACAAAGTCTTTTATTAGCTTCCTATACTCCTTTTCCTACCCACTCCTGACGCATCCCACAATAGCAGGTTTATCAGCGAACCTTTGCACGTGGCAGGACTCTGAGTCATATTGGAAGTCTGATGTATATAGGCTGAACAGGACCGGAGAAAGTACAGCCCCTTGCGGTGCTCCTGTGTTGCTGACCGCAATGTCAGACCTGCAGTTCCCGAGACGCACATACTGAGGTCTGTCTGTAAGATAGTCCACGATCCATGCCACCAGGTGTGAGTCTACTCCCATCTCTGTCAGCTTGTCCCTAAGGAGCAGAGGTTGGATGGTGTTGAAATCGCTAGAGAAGTAATAAAGTAACAAAGTAATAAGTAATAAAGATATACATTACAAATACCAGTTCCATTACTGGAAGTCTTTCAATGAATAGTATTTGTTTAATATTTACCTCTGTCTGTGTGGGATTTGCACAAACTCCCTGTGTCTATCTGTTTTTGGTTTTACACACACATATCCCAAACACACGGAAGTTACTATAAGTTCATTGCCAACTCTATTTGCTGGGTGTGAGTGAGGAGTGTGCATGAGTGTGCTCTGTGATGGGCTGGCACTCCTTCCAGAGTTCATTTTTACTTATTCCTCAGTGTTGTCAGAATGAGTGAACCACAACTCTAAAATGAATAAGTGGGCTTGACAAGACTGTAGCAGTCAGGTGGAAACATTGTGTCTTGGTGCAAAGAGAATTGTCTGCATGTTAACATCAGCAAAACTAAGGAACTGGTTATTGACTTTCACCGCACCAAAGAGCCTCTATGTCCGGTCACTATTCAGGGAGTGGATGTAGAGGTGGTCCTCTCCTACACATACTTGGGGTTCCACATGAATGACTGGCTGGACCAGTCTTGGAATACAGAGCAGCTGTATAAGAAAGGGCACGGCAGGCTCTTATTCCTTAGAAGACTGTGTTTGTTTAATGTGGGAAGTGACATCCTTCACATCTTCTACACCTCTGAGATGGCCAGTGTGATTTTCTACAGTGTGGTGTGCTGGGCTGGTAACATCACTTCAAGAAAGGCCCACAGAATCAACAAGCTAATTAAAAGGGCAGACTCAGTTATGGGACACACTTTGGATCCTCTGTGGGTTATAGCAAAGGAAAGAATTAAAACAAAACTGAGTACCATTATGAACAATGCTACACATCCGAGGACTTTCAGACAACGACTCATTCAGCAAAAGTGTGTCAAGAAATGCTACTGGGCTCCTTTATACCAACAGATGTTTTTCTTTTCTTTCTTTTTAAAATTTTCTTTCCTTTTTAGTCATTCGGATGTGTGTTCAGATCATAGTGTGTGGTTATGTATATTTACTTATCTATCTATTTATTTAAAAAGCTTCTATAAAAAATCAAATTTCCCCTGGGGACAAATAAAGTTCTTTCTTTTTTTCTTTCTATCTATCTGTGCACACAGCAAGGCAGAATTTTCAGAATTATTTTGTGGTTTTTGGAATTAGGTTTTTCAAAGTGTGATTTTTCATTTGCCTATTGTAAAAAAATGTGTTTAGTGGTGTCATTTGTTTTTATTTTAATTACCTTTATGTGCAATATTTATTTTGTATGAGGTAATTCCTATATTTTCAAACTGCATCCATTTCTGTGAAAGTCACTTGTAATTCACCCCTTTATCACCTTTGATTGCAGGCAGGACTTAACATACAGTGATGAGGCCAAGAATCAAAACCTAAAACAGTCAGAAAGCTGCGTTAATTGCTTATCCAACATGTTAGCCTGGAAGTTATTGATTTATCCATTTTTCAATTTTTCAGAACTATTATTTGTGGCAAATGCTAATGTATAAAACCTCAAGTGCCATTTTGCACAAATGGGATTAATATGTACTTTATCATGATGCTAGAGAGGGGAAACCTGGAGCTTGTTGGTTTGACATACAATTAAAGCTAATGTCACATTATGTGACTTCTAATCGCTGCATATGTGAGACTTGCTGATCTTGTCCCCTGACCACGTCACCACATGACTTAAAATCAATAGGCATGCCAGATGTACTGACTGAGTGCCGAACTTCCAGCACAGTTGTGCTCAACCCTTTTTCTGACAACTAATTTAGTCCTTCCTGACGGAGTCAGCACTGTATGAAGGGTTAACAGGCATGATAAGTTCAGCCTCTTTTTCCATTCTGTCGTGGTAAGTAAAACAGGAGACATCAGACAGATGAAGTTCTCTTCTGTTTGTGAGGTCCAAAACGCCCAGGTTCCTTATTGCTCATTGCTGCATTACATATATTGTACTTCCGAAACAGCAGTCATTGGCTCTCAGCTGTCATGCACTCAGAGCATTGCCCCTAAGACTAAAGACATTTTGCCACAGCAAGTCGTGGACTACTGAATTACTGGGTATGTCACATTACACAACCAGCCTTCATGGATATACTGTTGACTGCCTCTGATTTGCTAATATTACTTAAAGGCTACAACTAAAACTCGATGGAAGTTGTCTAATGGGACATGGCCTTAAGAACTTCACTATGCTCTATACACATGACAATACTACTATTACTATTACTAATACTACTACAACTTCTACTATTATGGCTATTACTAGACATATCAACATCAAACTCACCAACAAATCAGAGTCAATAGAGAGCTATAAAATGGATACAGTGTCTTGGATTCAAATTCTATGCCTGATCATTGTCCGTGTGGAGTTTGTTCTCGCCATGGCTGTTCTAGTTTTCCTCCCACATCCACAAAGGCATGCAAGTTAACTGGCAACTCTAAAGTGGCGGGCCTGTGTGGGCATCTCTGTGTGTGTGTGCCCTACAACTGACTAAAATCTCATCCAATGTTGTTTCCTACTTGAACTCAGTGCTTCCAGGATTGGCTCAAACCCTACAGTCTGAATTAAGTATCTGAGAATGTGCAGTGCATATGTATAAATGTAGATCATTGGAGTGACACAGTACTGTAGTGCTTGATGCTCTTATCGAACAATTCCTTCCAGGTTTTCTAACAGATACAATTGTGCCTTGGTACATCCAAAAAGACATGGACGTTAGATTTATAGTGGTATCAAAACTGGCAAGATCTGAATTAGTGTACACATGTACATGTGCTTTGTGAAAGACTGATGTCCAATCTGTCATAGGTGCTGCTCAGGCTCTCCATGACAGTAGAAACAGATTGAAGAAAACTTGAAACATGAATGAATGAATCTTGTAATCATGTGAGCTGTAAGATAAAACATATTTTTAATATCTCAAGTGTAGGTTTTGCAAGTTCCCCTGAAATTAATAAAATTTCTACCGAACTATCTATGGCATTGTGGTGCAAACTTGGGTTTGAGTCTCAGCCTGGTGACTGTGACTGATAATGTAGAGGCCTCTGTACTTGTGTTTTCCTCAAAAGATGTGTGTTTGGTTAATTGGCAACACCACTTGAAACTGGAGAGGCGGGTTAGAAAATGGATAGGTGGGAAGCGTCTCACGTCAAATACCCCAGGTAAAGGGGCTTGCATCTTCCAAGTTAATGAGTGAATAGTATTTTTTTACACTCATTTTAATTGTTCTGTGGCCACCACTTTTATGGTTTGTAACTCGATGTAAGATTACGTATAGTGAGTGAAAATCATTGCATAAACTACTTGAAAAGAGATTCTCCCATTGGCTGCCCAGGAGGTCAAGGTGTTACTTGCAGTGTTTCTGGATCAAAACGTATATAAAGAATATTTTTCCCAGATATCAGTAAGGGTTGCTGAAGAATCCTGTTTCAAAAGATTAGCCCAATTGCCTGTTTTTATGCCTTTCCCTTTGATAAATACCCATTGGCTTTTTTCTTTTGCTCATAATGTCGCCTACAGCTAAGGTCTGTCTTGGCCAGCTGCAGAAGACAAGAGCTATTTCAGTATTCAACTCTTGTCATTGTTGCCAGTTTTGTTTAACTAAGGCAGCAAGAGAAATCTGTCAGAACCTTCAAGAAGCATATCCAAGTAAAAATGGGAATTGTTTTGAACATGTGTTATGACCCTCCACACACACAAAATAAAAATTTCTTACTGTAAAATTTATAAAGTGAAATACTTGATGTAATATGTCTTTGAATGCTAATATGTCAATTCTAAATTGACCTGATGAGTGTGGGTGTGTGTGACCGAACCCCGAGATGTACTATCACCCCATCCACTGCTGATTCCATCTGACACAATCGGTATTGGTTCCAGCTTTAAAAATGAATGAATTTGCCAGATTCATCCCAGACTTGCTTATATCCCCCTGAAACATGGATCACCCTTGATACCAGACCAGTGCCTCCTTGATGCTTCCCAGGAAATGTCACAAAATAATCATAACATATTACAGCAGGAGGGCTTATTCCTGAACACGACTACAGATAACAAAACGTTCAAACAATGATGTATACAGCATAACACATTCCTAGCGGTTGTGGTGTGAAATTTCGTATATAAGTTGATACATATTTTGTATGTCTTTATTTATACTGTAACTTAGACAAATAAATGTAATATTAGTGTTACATTATTAATAAGAACAGCAATGGTCTGATGGTTAAGAACAGCACCCCCAGTCTTTAGGTTTGAGTCTTTGTAATTTTATGACATAGGGACAGAGGAAGTGCCTAAAACCAGTTTGGCATATGATTCTTGGCAGGACTCTCTCAATCAACCCCTGCATGGAGCAAAACTACCTTCCTGGAAAGCTTCACCTTAACAACTGGTACTGGGGGCAGTTGTGAAACCATTGTGTCGCACCAGAATTCTATTGGTCTAAAGTTGCCTGTTTGGTTTTAAATAAGAAGTCATTAAGTACCACAACGCCCTATTGGCTGTAGAGTCTGGACAGAGAATCTATAAGTTTGCTTGCTTTACCCCATCATCATGAAGGAGAGACTGGCCTAACAGACAAGGGTATACATTGGCTTGCTTTTCCACTCCCTGCCTCCCTTTCTCTCCCTTTCTACTGCTCATCCTCACACTAAGGCTTTCTTACTTCCTTCACATTCACCAAGTTGGAGGCCTGTACTTTATACAGCTTTCAGGCCTAAGGTTACTTTTGGGATTACTCTGTTTTACAGCAATCTAGCCAACCTCCACGGTCGTAAAACCATTGATTCTTCCTGAAAGGTTCAGCCAGCCAGCAGGATTTGCCAGGTTTATGAATAGCAGGCTAAATGTACTTCACACTGAGATGTTTGGTTGTGAATTTCTTTTTTGCTTTGTAAATTGCCTCGTGATGGCGTTCAGTGTATAAATTATACAGACCAATATATTGACTGAGTTGCCTTGGGTATCTTTACCTTTTGTATGGTATATACAGCCTTAACTCTCCTGAAAGCCATCATGCCAAAGATAAGAAAGCTGAAAACAAGTCTCCTGCACTACTAAAACAGCCTACTAGATAGATAGATAGATAGATAGATAGATAGATAGATAGATAGATAGATAGATAGATACTTTATTAATCCCAAGGGGAAATTCACATAATCCAGCAGCAGTATACTGATACAAAGAAACAATATTAAATTAAATAGTAATAAAAATGAAAAAAAGTTAGCATTTACTCCCCCGGGTGGAATTGAAGAGTCGCATAGTGTTGGGCAGGAACGATCTCCTCAGTCTGTCAGTGGAGCAGGACAGTGACAAAAGTCTGTCACTGAAGCTACTCCTCTGCCTGGAGATGACACTGTTCAGTGGATGCAGTGTATTATTCATGATTGACAGGAGTTTGCTTAATGCCCGTTGCTCTGCCACAGATGTTAAACTGTCCAACTTTACTCCTACAATAGAGCCTGCCTTCTTAACAAGTCGTGACCTGAATATTGAAGGATAAGCTTTACCTTCATACTATCCATGCTTTAATGAGCTACTAATTGAAATGGGAAAATTAACAGAGTTTTTAAAAATATGTATCACTGTTGATTTCTAATAAATAATGAAGCTGAGAACACATCTCAAACGATGAGTGCTTATTTTTCTTTTCTCACAATCGCAGTAATTCTGCCTGATTTTATAAAGGTAAATGCTTGACAAGGACCTGCTGATTGCTGCTGACTTCCCTCCCTGCCTCCATCAGCACACACAGAGAGCAAAGTGCTGCAGGGCATTGCTATGTCTCATGCTCTCTAGCATTTAAAATGAAACTCATCCTTCTGGTGAAAACTGGGCAACAGAGAATTGACTGTTGAAGACTGGGGCCTAGAGGCTTTACGAATTTAAGTATATTAATACATTTTTTGCAAATAGTGTAATATTTTAAAGGAAAACTATATATTTATGTTGGGTCACAATGTAAAATAACGGTTAGGGCTGCTGCCACCTTACAGCTTGAATCTGAGGTTCAATTACCAGCTGGGGTGCTACATGTGTGGACTTTACATGTTCTCCCTGTGTCAGACTGATTATTTTTCCCAGGTACTCCAGGCAACTCTAAATTTTGTCCCACTGTACGTAAGTAGTGTTGTGTGCATGAGAGTGCCCTGTGGTTGATTAATATTCAATTCAAAGTTGGCTCCCACCTTGCATCCCATGCTGCCTGGACAGCTGCTAGCACTCAAGGACCTTGAACTGGAAAAAAAGGTTAAAAAAAATAGATGCATCATTACATATTGTGAAGGCAACATTTTTAATTAAGACCCTTGCACCCTGTTACCATACAGATAAAACAAATTTGAAAAAATAAATCAGTTATGTAAACAACAGGATTATTTTCATCATTATTTATCCATTCAGTTTCTTAATCCACATTCCAAGATGCAGTCCATCCAGGCAGCATCAAGTGCAAGGGAGGGGTCGGTCTCTATGGCGACACAAGGGCATCATGGGATGAATTTATTTTCACAACAACATGGAGTCAATTTTGAGTTGCCATTGAGTTTTGTTCCAGTGATATTCAGATCTACGTGGAACATACTCATTATTAGACTAGAGGGTTGTTTGCTCTTTATAACCTGAACAGCAATGAAAAGAATATAGAAAATGAGGAAAATATGAAAGACTTTGGAAATAGTCTTAGGCTTTGACCTAGTCTGTCAAGCCCAGTAGAGGAAGTCCACTGAGACATTTTTAAATGCTCTCTGGGTCCCAACTTCAACTACACGACTTTATGGTTTGTTCCAGATTTTTTTGTGTGATAATTACTTTCAACTTCCATTTTGAGTGCAGTTACCCTTAATTTTCATCTGCGCTTTCAAGTACATGATTTACCATTTAATGGAAAGAATTCACCTGGATGATTTTTTTTTTGATAACATAACAATCTGACAGTCAAAGTCACTCATCAATTCAGAAGATGTCCAAGCAGGACTGGGTGAAGGGCTGAGAACTGCCCTGGTCTGCCCGTCTCAGGGCCCAGTCACATATATACTCACAGACAGCCAAATTAGAATTGCCAATGGACCTGCCATTTGAGTATTTTGAGGTGTGGGTGGAAAACTGATACACATGAAAGGAGAACATGCAAACTCCTCACATCAAATCACTGAACCCAGGCCAGATATGTAAGACAACAGTGCTTGCCACTGTGACACCACGCCACTCTCAAATTTGACTTATGACTTTGACAGTTTTGAAGACCTGGTTTAGATCCCCACTGAGGCATCTCCCCTTAAGACTAAACTGTCTTAATTTTCTGAGACTGTATGATTCTGGCTTCAAGAGCTGCTACGTCTTTTTTGCAGTATGGGGACCAAAACTGGACACAATATGTCAGATGCGGTCACTCGAGAGTCTGAAAATAAAGACCTTTGATTTATGTTTAATGAGAATAAGAAAATTATTATTAGCATTCCCAAGTCTTTCATTGATTGTATTAACTTATTAAGCAGCACTGGAAATAATGAAATAACAAGCCCTGAACAGAGTACCTACCAGTCCCCCGCAGAACACTTTCATGCACACATGCTTACTCTCTCACACCAGAGCACTCTTGAGACACCTAATGCTTAACCTAATGGTCTCTTCTTTGGGTTTTGAAAGCAATCTAGAGTCCCTGATATCCAGACATTGGGAAAACACATAAACTCCACACAGTTTGTGGCCTGAGATGAGAACCTTCATCCATATCATTGGCATTTTTGGAATGGGAATTTCAGTGGAGCTACATAGAGCTGGGATGACGTGAAGCCATTCTGAAAAGCCAAAGGCAGACAGAAGCAGAGGGTGTGTATGTGTATGAGAGAGACATAGAGAGATATGGTCAAAACCTTAAAGAGTAGCAATTAAATAAGACGAAATTAAATACCTGAAATTCATTGGCCAGATTACATGGTTGACAGCAAGTCCTGGGAAGGATCCTGGCTTAAATCAGCCCATTAACTTGGAGAAAGTGAATGCAAGCCCTTCAAACTCCAAGGCTCAGGCTGCACTTGTGCACACACACACACACACACGAGTACCAAGAACACTGCAGGGTTGAAAGGTGTGCCCAAGCAACCTGAAATCAGGCTAGCTGTACCAGGCGGAAATAAAAAGGTGGGACCCTCCTTACTCATGTGCCAGCCTCGGGGTGTATCTTACATCCACTTAGCTAGTGAACGAGAGAACTACTTAACAGATTTAGATCGGGTTTTTTTCTCGAATTTCCTTGAACATTCTGGTTGATTTTGCAACTTCTCTCATGGTGCTAAGAATCATAGTTCGCTTGCAAGAGCGATACATTTGCGCTAATCCGAGACAGAGGCTGTGTGACATCGGGAGTGGAGAGTCGGTCTACCTCTGTGTTTTAGACCGTAACTTGATTCTGCTTATGTAGGGATACCTTTTTGTTTATTGATTTTTAAAGTTTGTCCTGTTTCACTACTACGCAGGTGGAGCCGTGGGGAGCGGCTAGTGCTACTCTTCTACTAATTATATATCTGTGTTTTATCAGATTTATTATATTTATTTAATATAGATTTTTTTCTTCTTTGTTACTTATTCATTGACATTCTTGCCTCATCTTATTTGTTTTTTCATTTCCTTGTAACTTTCACTTTCACATTTTTTTTAAAGCACTTTCTTTGTACGAAAATGTGCCAAAGAAATAAATGTGGTTGTTGTTAAGCCTATCCTGGCAGCATTAGACACAAGGCAAGAACCAAACTAGACTGACTGCCAGTTCTTCACAGGGCCCACTCTCTCACACATACAACATGCACACACTCACCCAAGATCAATTTAAAATTAGTAATTCAGCAAACACACATGTATCTGAGACACTGGAGGAAAGCTGGTGTAAAAGGAGTAAACAATCCACCCAGACATGCAGAGAAGGTACAAACTGCCCGGAGGTAACATTCAAACCTCGGCTACTGGATCTGGGAGGCAGCAGCACTAACTACTACACCACCCTTTATTATTATTCTTGTTAACTATAGTATGGCATGATGGTATATCATTTAACATTGCCGTTTTGCAGTGCTTTTGGTGGCTGAGCACTAGATATTTCCTGTTCTCTTGGTGCCCACACAGGTTTTCCTCCAGGACCATTAGGATAGCGCTTTGAGTACTGAGAAAGTGCTATATAAATGTAATGAATTATTATTATTCTCTAACACTCCTACAGATGTGCTGTTAGGTTGGTTGGTGACTCGAAATTGGCCCAGAGACAGAGAGAATTGCACTATACCTGAATGTGCTGTGCACTAGACAGGCACTTCGTCCTGTGTACTCTGTGGTAGGCCTTAGCTATCTGTGACCATGTACAGTACTGGAAAACATGGCTTGAATTTCTAAACAGATTCATGTTATTATTTTCTTAAACTTGAATGAGAAGCTGTGTGTGGGAACACTGGACTTAATGAAGTGCATTATTTGTGCTATTGACTGACAAGACAGGACTACATATCTATACAGACTACTGGAAAATAGTAGTAAATAAAAAAAATAAATAAATAACAAATGAAAGCTTGTTGTCAAAAGAGGATAATGATTTACTAGGACAAGACAACCTTGCATGCAATAAATGGCAAGATATACTTCAGTTCTTTGCTTCCCATTTTAATAGGGATGTTTTATCATTACTCTTCATGAAGGGACACAAATTATTATACAAAGTGAAATGTAAACTAATGACTTCCCAGCATCGATGAATTTTCTTTTCTTTTTCTTGGCTAATCACAAAACGATTTTGTATAATGCAATAAACTAATTGCCCACAAACATAAACTGTCTGTTGCAATAAAAGGCAACAAACATTATGAACAAGGATCTGCTGATTGATCATTTTCCACCTATAACTTAATATGATAGATATTAAATTACTCGAGCAGAAGAGAAACTGCGATAAAATGTACTGATTCCCAGCAGAGTCAGAATCTCTCTGGCTGCAGAGAAGCCTAGTAACTAAGACCTTCAGGACGCTATAAAGACTGTCAGCAAGCAGTAAATATGATTCAGTGTATTAGCTAAAGCATTTAAATGTCCCTGACATGCAGCGCATATAAAAGAGAACGATTTAGGCTGGAGGCTTCATTTCTAATTTTATCAAACCTGAACATCTGATTGTTCTGCTAATTTGGCAAATGTATTCTAAATAGTGACAGTATAATAATAATATAAAAAGGCAAGTGCATTTATGTTTCACATAGCAAAAGGAATTATAGAACATAATAAAGCATCTGGATACTGTTTGCAGTTATCCTGCCATATTTGTAGAACGCAAGACAGCACGCATAGGGAGGAACGAGTACATATCTGAGAAATCCATTGTTTGAAATTTACCATCCCCACTGCTAATGCAAAAAAAAAAAAAAAAAGCAAACTCTTTGAAGTAGAACTTAATCATCTATTTGCCACACATGACACGTACGGGCAATGTAATTTGTAAACTGTGTCTAGACCACCGAGAAAGTAGCTGAGTCTAAATGAAGGCAGCGGAAAGTATTTAATAAAAACAATTAATATGCAAGGCTATGCAAGTGCCTTCATACTTGTTGGGATTTCATTTAACTTGCATTTTGCCAATCTGTATTGAGATGCAGAGCGGGAGTGGGCAAAGAAGGTAGCCATCCAGAGGTATAGAGCAATTAATTGCTACAGAAGCCAACAGGCCTTGCTATTCGATTGTAAAGACATAAAGTAATTGTGGCCAGGGCTAGATTTCAGCATCTTCCGTTGAGTACTGAGATTGTCAGTCCAACAATCCTATTCACCAATTTTTGCTTTGTGCCCTCCTCCACTATAACCTATCGTCCATTGGGAGGAGTGAAAGCTTTAAATTTTTCAAAATTTTTGATATCTGGTTTCTGATGGATCTTGACATTTTATGGTCCCCTGATACCGAAAACATCGATATCTTGATGATGGATGTGTGTCTGTGCGTCATAGTCGCTTGAGGACAGTCTACAGTTGAAACAGCTGGATGGAAAAATACCAAACTCGAAACTTAAGCCTGTTATGAGATGACAATGTCCTGATTAGTTTTTGAGTCAAATTGTGCAAGAGAAAGAAGCACTTTAGAGGAACCCTCAAATACCGTAATTCTGCAATTAATTATGAATTCTTCTCATCAATTGCTATCGTAATGACCTATTTTATGATCAGAAAGGTTAGCATCAGAGCAGTAAATGATTATTGAAATATTATATAATATTTGGGTACTACTGATGCTCATGTCCAAATTTTTCCAAAGTAACATTGTGATGTGCTCTGAAGGTCCCCAAAGTACTACTTCCAGTCACACTACTTGGTATTTGTCTGTATTTTGCTAAAAACCAGGAAGATGCAATTTTCAGTCATGGCCTTCATTTACATGATAGTAGTGAGCTGCATAAAATGTTGCAGCAAGGCACGGAAGAAAGCAGGTGTTTTGGACCACAATGCAAATTGATTTATTGTTATATTATGCACTTTGTGTTTGTCATTTACCCAGTTATTTTCTGCTGTTTAATCGCCACCTGAACACTGCATTGTAGTTACTCTGGGTTCTATGGTCCTTAGAAGAATTCAAACAAAACCCCTTTGTACGCTTGCGCGCTCACTCTTTATTTCCAAAATGGGGTATGAATGGGAAAAGCTGGGCAAAGTTCAGTTTACACAATGGTCAAACAACAAAGTTGGCAGTGGCTCTTCATACCTCAGAACGTTCCCTTAGACAGTTAAGCTCACTAGAAACCAATAACGTCATCCTCAGAATCAATTCCAGCAATTACTGGTGGCTGGTCCAGAGCAAAACCTACTGTGTCCTGAAAGGGAAAGCCTGGGGAGATGAGGTCCCAAATTTTTTTAAGACTAGAAATTTCTGGCAATCTGTCACTTTGTTTCCAATCATAGCTTTTTTTGGGTTTCATCCTATGGGAATAGGAACTGTGGGGCCAGGTTAGCAGAAGCTGGCAAAATGTGCTGGTATTGGAATAAACCAGCTGTTTTAAGAGAGGCCAGGTAATGCTTTGCTTTTCCTTGTCAAGTAACCCAGGCAAAATATTTGCCCTTTGTCGCCTTAATATATATATATATATATATATATATATATATATATA